>JAHTLZ010000348.1:17281853-17294587 GCA_023846285.1 Phrynocephalus versicolor
AATAATAATAATAATAATAATAATAATAATAATAATAATAATAATAAAAAGGATCACCCTGCCGCCACGGCTGCTGCCTGGAAAGATGATGATGATGATGATGTGGATGATGAGGACGAGGATGTTGCCAGTCCAACTTGTGCAGTTGCAAGGTCTGTGCTTATTTATTTATTTTTGGAATGTTTTTTCCCACCCGCGAGCTGTCAAATTGATTAAAACGTGCAAAGCAGGAAGAACGAATAACGAATCAATGAACCAATGAAATGAATTTTTTCTAAAAAAAAATCATTAAAAATGAAACAAAACAAACCAAACCCTAAAACGAACTGAACCAAAATGAATCACCTTTTTTTTTCGGTTTGTGCCCATCTCTATTCCAGATCCTTGCATATGCAAATGGGAGAAGCAAGGATTTACACTGAATGGAACTGCACTGTCCAGCACTGCAGCATTTTCAACAACATATAGTTCAGTGCCTTAGTTATCTGGCTGCAGAGCCAAAGGTTGGGAGTTTGATTCTCCTGGGAGAACAGCCAGCCTGTGTGGCCTTGGGCAAGCTACACACTCTGAGGGCAACCCTAGAAGAAGGGAACGGTAAACCCCTGTTGTGCATTCTCTACCTAGAAACCCGATCCAAAGAAGGATTGCCATAAGTTGGCACTGACTTGACAGTATATGATGACTGCGTTTTTTTGGAACAGTTATGAATATTTACAAAGGTTTTCATGACCTCTTTTGGAATAAAAGCCCTCCCAAGACAGCTTGCATAAAAGAATCATGTACATTCAAAAGAATCTGTTTAGAGAAGGTTGGTACCTGGCAAGTGCTGCTAGTAATCTCATGCTGCTGTAACGTATTGCACCTTATGACTTCTGAATCAGGCTTCCCCATATGAGGCACGGAGGAGAGGCAGCTGAAAGCTGATTCCTGGTAAACAAAGCATAATCCAAAGGTAGTTGACACTTTTATTGCAACTCTTAAAAAAAAACCCTCAGAAACAAATGCTATCTTTCAACCCATAAAGGTGTCCTTCGGGCTGAGCACCACTGCACTATGGATGGTGTGTGTGTGGGGGGGGGGGAGGGGGGCAATAAAGTCCCAAAATCATGGCAAATGTCCATGGCTGACTTTTTTTAAAAGGAACTTCAAACCAAGAGTGTAGGCATCAAATTCCTTAACCTTGGTGGCTGTGCATTGGGTGGCATCTTCCAACTCACCAAGCAAAGGGGTGACATGTATTTAGCATAGTTAACATTGCCTCAAAAGGACAGCAAATTGAGGACCACTTTTCCCACAGCCACTAAGTAATACCATTAATTTGACTGTAATTGGCTCATTTAGTGGACAAACTAAATGCTATACCAGATTCTTTCTGGCATAACTCCATTTTCCAGCTAAAAAGGAATCATGAGTTTTAATACTGGCAATAGGAAATGTGGAATATGTGGCATCCCCTTGTTTGGCTGGTTGGGAGATATATTTCAGCCGATGGTCACCAGGGGTGGAGAATTTGAAACCTCCACAACACAGTGGTGCTCAGCCTGACAAAGACCTTCATGATTCAAAAACCAGCACTGGCTTGTGATTTTGATGGTGTAATATAAGGGTACCTTCTGCCTTTGCCTTTGGATTGTCTACAAGGACAACACAGCTTTCTCTCTTCATCTGGTCTATGGAGAGTACTCTGCATAGCTGACCAGGGTACCATATGTACAAGAAAGCATGGATATGTAACGTCATTCAAGCAATACTACTAAATAAAGACAACCTCATTCTCCAGCCAGTAGGTAATACTGTAAAATTTACTCTCCCCCCCTTTTTTTTTCTTCTTTGTCCCTTTTTCTGGAATAAAATCAAGCATGCTATTTAGGCAGAAATAGATAACAGCATAATCAACATTACGAACTGGCAATGTATTTGGATATCGTTATAACACCATTCTACATTACACACAGGAATTGCTCTCTAATGCTGAATATTATCTGTTTTACGCACACACATTTTTTAGACAACACATTGTGAATGAGGAAACCAAACTCTAAAAGAGTAGCTCCTTCATTCCAAAGAAACAAAACCAAAGAAAGCAAAAACTAGAAAGGGGAAAAGGAGACAATTAAAATCTCCCAACTTTCTCTTTTTCCCTTGGAAGATAAAATCAGATTAATCCCACAATAATCCCTGCATAAAACAGTTGTTCTAGGCTTTTCTTACAGACTCTCACATTTATTTATTTATTTATTTATTTATTTATTTGACTTATATTCCATTGTCATCTGGCCCGAAGGAGAGTCATCTAGCAGTTTCATAAAATTTAAAGACAATTAACACAATATACAGCATACAAAGTGATTATAAACATAAAACCACAATTAATAAACCATTAAAAAAACAGTACCAAGTCAAAATTTTATGTTATCATGAAAAGACAAAGATAGAGGCGGAGTTAGAAGGTTATCAAAATATTTGATCATCATCATCAGTAGTCAGTAGTCAGGCAGATCTCCAAGGGCAGTGTGGTGCCACCACTGAAAAGGTCCAGCTCCAAGTAAATGTTTTTCAGGTCTCCTTTGGGCTCAACACCCCCTAATGCCCTGAATGGGAAGAACAAGTGTTATGTGCGGTTCTCTGAGGTACAAGCCATTCTGAGAGGTATAGCAAGGTGATTGTTATTCTTGTGGTTCCATTATGTCAATACAGATAGGAAAGGTGCATACCACGCTAGGTACAAAGCATGCTCAAGAAATGCACCAGCTCAATCCTAGCTGTGGTGTCTTGGATTTCAGAAGGACTTACTTATAAGTAGAGATGGGCACGACTTAGCGGTATTTCCGTTTCCGTTTCTGTTACTTGGTTCCGTTACTCTACGGAAACGGTAACGGGAATTACTCCGCCAGACTTCGAGCTCGAACCGACGAACGAACAATTTGGTCTGATTTGTCGTGCTCGTTACTTGCATCGCGCGATCGCGCGCGATGCCAAGCGGCACAGAAAAAAAGTTTTTAAAAGTTAAAAAACCCGGTTCCCGGCCAAAAAGCAGGCGGAAATATGCCTGCCGTGCCTCAGGGCACCTACCAGAGGGGTGGTTTCTGGAGGTCCCCGCCCGGCCTCCCCCCCTCCGTCCTGGGATGTTCTGGTGGTGGGACTCGCCCGCCGCAAAAAGCCCAGTCTCGCCGCCAGCCGCCAAAGCGCAAGCAAGCGGCACGGGCGGCACAGGAAAAAACTTTTTTAAACTCTCCCGGGTCTCCCCACACCCATTCCCGGGCCAAAAAGCAGGAAGAAAAATGCCTGCTTGACTAAGGGCGCAGGGCACCTACCGGAGGGGGGGTTTCTGGTCTCGAGGGGGGGTCCCGGCTTCCCCGCCCTCCGTCCTGGGATGCTGTGGTGGTGGGACTCGCCCACCACAAAAAGCCCAGTCTTGCCGCCGGCCGCCAAAGCGCAAGCAAGCGGCACGGGCGGCACAGGAAAAAACTTTTTTAAACTCTCCCGAGTCTCCCCCCCCCACCCATTCCCGGGCCAAAAAGCAGGAAGAAAAATGCCTGCTTGACTAAGGGCGCAGGGCACCTACCGGAGGGGGTGTTTCTGGTCTGGGGGGGGTCCCGGCCTCCCCCCTCCATCCTGGGATGCTCTGGTGGTGGGACTCGCCCGCCGCAAAAAAGCCCAGTCTCGCCGCCGGCCGCCAAAACGCAAGCAAGCGGCACGGGCGGCACAGGAAAAAACTTTTTTAAACTCTCCCGGGTCTCCCCCCCACCCATTCCCGGGCCAAAAAGCAGGAAGAAAAATGCCTGCTTGACTAAGGGCGCAGGGCACCTACCGGAGGGATTGTTTCTGGAGGGGTGGTCCCGCCTCCCCCCCATCCTGGGCAGCCGGACTCGAGTTGCCATGCCATGCGGTGCGGGTGGGTGATCCAAAATGGGGCGGCGAACGCAATATTGTTTTTGAAATCGTGGTCCAAAAACACACAAGCACAACAGAAACACGCGGAAATTTATAAACTGCCAGATTTTTCACAGTAGCAGTGGGTTTTTTCTTGCAACAAAATGTCTCTCCTCTCCTCCTCTGTCCTCCATTTATTTTATTTTATTTTATTTTATTTTACACCTGCGCAGTGCGCAATGATGGGCTGGCCCAGTGGCCTGGCCAGCCATGTGGGAGGGGACGACCATGCAAATTTTTGGAGTCATCCCACCAATCGCATGGGCACTTGGCCACTGAGACTTCTGGGATGTGCCAAAAAGCCCCCTAAAACCTGCCCTAGCCCCCTAACCCCCTAACCCTAATCCTTGACTCCTTACCCATACGTCACAGACTGTCTTCTTAGTGGGTCAGAGAGGCACCCAGAGGTGCAACCCAATAGCCCACCGTAACCTTACCCGTCATTAGCCTAACCCTAGCCCTTGCACTAACCCACCTTAGCTTATAGCCAGATCTACTTGCATTGCACTACACATGCAAGTACGATTCCCTTCTTTGTGGGACATGGCAGGTGCGACACACTCCTTGGTGGTTCGTACCAGAGGACCAGGTGCTGGTCTCACTGCCTGCAAATGGTATGCATATCCATATGGTTATGCATGCCATTTTGCAGCAGCAGCAGGTGAGAAGGGGAGACCCCCATGTTGAGGGGTCTCTTGGAGCCTGCTGCTGCTGTCCCTTCCTAGTGGGTGTGGATAGGAGGCACCCACGGGTGCCTCCAGGAGCCCACTTTCCCTTTATGGCGGGCCAGAGGAGGCACCCACCCCACAGAGGTGCCTCCAGGAGCCCGCTACCCCCCCAAAAAAAAACAGTATAACGACAACGAAAAAACGAAAAAACAAACTGACTAATTTTTGCGAAGTTTCGCGAAAAACAGAAACGAGCCGACACGGGCTGCCTCCAACACACGACAACTCAAAAACGTCATTTTCCCGAGTCGTGACCATCTCTACTTATAAGTAGGGACACTTGGTCCGGTCCTGAAGGTAATAGATAATAATTAAACACCATAGGAAAGGAAAGCACTCCCACGCTAGAGTGAAGCCCATGAAGCTCTTGCAGGAAATGATCTATCATGAAATTAATTAATCTTAAAGTCCACTGCCCAAGCCCAGAGGGGCCCCAGAAGCTACTTGAGTCCACATTAAAAAAAAAAAAAACTTGTGGTGGAACAACCCCATTGAAGAAGGTAACAGTGGCTACCCAGACCTCATTGCTGGTTGTGAAAGGGGCCCCATCACAGTTCAAACTTCAGCCCCCTCCGCCAAAAAAATGTACAACTACCACTTGCTTCTTGCAGATTTGTTTTGGTTCTACTCAAGACACAGTAGCTGAGAAAATGCTTTACTTCAAAACTGCAATTTTTCAAAAAAAAATTCATACCATTAAAAGGTACTAAATTATATACTTCATGAAATTAACGGTTATTAAAAATTACTCAAACTTAACATACCATACCTTGCAGGATTAATTGTCTGGAGAATGCTAGCTAATAAATTATGTTTGACTTTTATTTTTTCCCCAAGTAGCAGAGTTTAAATGATATTTAATCAAGGTTGGCATAAAACATGTGTATTATTCAGGTTCATAAGGAGCAAAATCCATTCCCCATTCAAACATTGTAAAGAAACAATATGTATAATATTTTATCAATATGAAGGTGTGAAGCTGGGCTTGTTGAACTTTTGCTTAATTTACAACTGATTCTGTCCCTGAAATGTACTGACTGGAAAAGTTAGCAGATGGGGTATGAATATGGAGGGGAAGCCCTTCTTATCCAGTTTCCTGGTCCTCATTACAGCACACTGGCTGCTCCGAGGAGCCACAGTGCATGGGCCAGGCACAGGATTTCCAGCAGGGTAGGTTTTATTAGGCCTCTTTTCAATCTGACTGCCTTGGTGTTCAGGTGCCAGATTGTCAGAGATCCCTTCAGCCTTGGGCCTGCACTACAGATTGTGGGCTTGTGCTTCAGCTGGGCCTGAGTAGCAGATGAGGAGCCAGTGACAAAGCTGGGCTGCCTCTCTATTCCTTTAAAAACTGAGATAGGGGAAATCAGTAGAACTTTTTGTCTGTCTAACTAAAGCAAGGGAGGAATCAAAGGGGTAGAATTCTATTACATTTTTGCAGAGCATACATTTCAGTAACAAATTGCTGCAAGTTAAGAAGTCAATATAGAAATTTATTGTGTGCTAAGATGACACAACTCTGCATGCTATAACTTCACTGCCTATAGAAACTTCTTAAGAAGTAACATTCTGCTGCTGAGATTTATACCTATTAAGTTATTCTGGCAGATGTAACTAATAGGATTCTGGCCAATATGCTAGAAATTCTCTTTAATGGTTTTTGGATAATGCACTGTTGATGCTGGAGTACTCCAGTTTTCTGCTACTTCTTCAGCCATCCTCTAATAGATGTCTTCTGAGTTCCTTTACCCTAATATGGCACAGCTCAAATTCTTGATTGCTTCTCATCAAAACAATGCATAATTTATCCGATTGTCAGGTTCTCCATGCTGAAATAACTAGAGTTTTATGTTTTGGATTGAGATTGAAATTCTAATTACTTAACTGGCAACAACTTCAGGATGTATTCATGGTAACACCTAAGAATAGGCCATATATCAGTTAAGTGACAATTACATCTACCTCTACCTCTACCTCTACCTCTACATCATCATCATCATCATCATCATCATCATCATCATCATCATCATCATCATCATCATCATCATCATCATCATCATCCACTAGAATAGAAGAGTGGTGAACTATGACCATCTTCATGCCACAAGCTTACATGTCTTGTTGCCAACTTGCCATCACCAGCTGTTTCTCCTTCCCTCTGTGATTGCTCAACATTTGCAAAATGATCAGTAGCATGTGAGGGTAAACCAAAAGCAACATTCACATCATTCATGCACAGAAGCACCAGCCACTGAAAGCAGCTAGAATGGTTTAAGCAGAGTTGCCAGGGGGACAAGGGCTTCCAACAGATCTTACCACCTCTGTGTAAAGACACAGCAGCCCTTTTCATCAGCTGCTGTTTCTGTGAAGAAGCCAAGCACTGATTGTTGCCACAGCCAGAATTTAAAAAAGCAGGAAGGGAAAGGGTAGCAGCAGCAAGAAGAGACAGAGACAGAGGGAAGGTTAGAGAATGAGTGCATGTGTTTGAAAGACGAAAGGCTAGTGGCACTTCTACCTTGAGCAACAGGAAGGTTTGGGTCACACTGCTGTTTCTAGCCATGGTGCTGTATGTGATGGAGGTGCCCAAGGGAGTCACAAATAGAGATGGCCATAAAACAAAAAAAGTTTCATCATTTTGTTACATAACAAATTACTTTGACTGGGAGTTGAGTCATGGCTACTGGACTTCTTTTTTGAGAGGTAGAAATGTTTCACTGTTCATCCAAACAGCTTCATCGGTCTGAATACAGCTAGTGCAAGTAGTCCTTCTTATAGTAAGCCTGACCTCTTGTCCCCTGGTCTGATTGGCTCATAAGATGAACAATAGCCTGAATGGGCTTGTTAGGGAGACATTAGTGTCCATGGCCTTAAGGTAAACAATGGCGTAAGGTGCTGAAATCCATCAAGAATGGGTCGTTAGCTGTGACCTTGGTGGTGAAGGCTCTTTGATTTGCCTGGGTACTTTGGAAAGTACAGCCTGATAAGTAGCAGATAGACTATGCCGGAGCCCACCACCTCTGTTGAGGGAGGGATTTTCAATGCTAACATGAATGGCTTCCCTTACTCCTCTCTCAAACCACCTCTCTTCTTTGTCTAATATGTGTACATCCTCATATTTGAAAGAGTGGCCTTTGTCCTTCAAATGGAGGTGTACTGCTGATTCTGGTCCTGAGCTGTTACCCCTCCTATGTTGGGCCATTCTTCTGTTTAATGGTTGTTTAGTTTCTCCGATGTAGAGGTCTGAACACTCTTCACTGCATTGGACTGCATATACTATATTGCTCCTTTTATGGTTTGGTATCGGATCCTTTGGGTGGACAAGTCTCTGCCTTAGTGTGTTCATGGGTTTGAAATAAACAGCGATGTGGTGTTTGCCAAAAATCCTTTTAAGCTTCTCCGACACTCCCGCCATGTAAGTAATGACCAGGTTCTTCCGTCAGGTCTGGGTCTCAGACTGATCCCTTGTTCTTCTGGGATGGCCCACTGCTTTGTTGAAGGCCCACTTTGGATATCCACAGGCCTTAAGTGCTGTCTTCAGGTGCCTGTCTTCCTTCTTCTTGGCTTCTGTGGAGGTGGGGATGCTCTCTGCTCTGTGGCTTGGGGTCCTGATGACTCCTTGTTTGTGTTGTAATGGATGGTGGGAGTCAAACAATAAGTATTGATCTGTGTGGGTGGGTTTCCTGTAAACTTCTACTCCCAGGCCACGGTCAGGTCTGATGATGACTGCACAATCCAGGAAAGCCAGCCTGTTGTCTTGGGTGTCTTCCCTAGTGAACTTAATATTAGGATCCACTGCGTTGATGTGGTCTGTAAAGGCCTGTACTTCCTGAGTCTTTATTTTCACCCAGGTATCATCTACATACCTGAACCAGTGGGATGGTGTTGTCCCTGGGAAGGTGTTGAGTGCCTTCTTCTCCACTTCTTCCATGTATAGGTTTGCTACAATTGGGGACACTGGGGAACCCATGGCACAACCATGCTTCTGTCTGTAGAAGTCCCCTCTGTACATGAAATATGTGGTGTTCAGACACAGGTCCAGGAGCAGGCATATCTGGTCTGGGTTGAGGCGGCTTCTGGAGGTGAGGGTGCTGTCTTCTCTTAATCTTCTCTTTACCATTATTAGCGCATCAGTGGTGGGTATGCTGGTAAAGAGTGATGTAACATCAAAGGATACCATGGTTTCCTCTGTATCCAATTTGAGCTCCCTGACTTTAGAAACAAACTCTTCTGAGTTGTGTATGTGGTGGTCCGTGTGTCCAACCAGTGGGGCTAGGATAGTTGCCAGGTATTTTGCGATGTTGTAAGTCACTGGATTTATACTGCTGACAATAGGTCTGAGGGGGATTCCTTGCTTGTGGATCTTGGGAAGTCCATAAAAGCAGGGGACTGTCTCTCCGGGATATAACTGGTGGTAGGTCACCCTGTCAATTGCGTTTTCCTGCTCCAAGAGTTTTAAGCATTCTATTACTTTCTTCCTGTAATTGCTGGTGGGGTCTCTTCTTAGTTTTTCATATGTGTGTTGATCATCTAAAAGTGTGATAACCTTCTCGTGGTAGTCCACAGTATTGAGGACGACAGTGCACCTTCCTTTGTCCACAGACAGAATTGTGATGCTCTCATCCCTGCTGAGGGATGTCACAGCACTTCTCGCTTGGCTGGTGAGGTTGGCTGGTGGTGGTTGAGCACTGGACAGTGCAGCAGAGACTTTTACCCTGAGTAGTTCTGCTTCTGCTGCTGGCAGATTGTTGCTGTGAATGGCTGACTCTGTCGCTGTGATGAAATCCACAACAGGAACCTGCTTGGGTGTGATGGCAAAATTTAGGCCTTTGGATAGGACCTCTCTCTCTGTCTGGGTGAGTTCCCTGTTTGAGAGGTTCTTCACCCATTTGTCCTTTACATCTCCTGTCATGGTCCCTTCATCCTTCTTCCTCCTGCCAAACTCTGTTACATAACAAAATGGTAGGATGTGTTTTGTTAGAACATGAAACAAAACATCATTTTTTCCTCTAGGAATGAAACAATTTATCCCAGAGGAACCAAAATTGAAGGGGACTGAGGTATTAAACTCCAAAGGAGGGTCCCCCTAGGGGGAAAAAAGCATTTCTAATTGAGTTGGAAGCTGGTTAAAAAACTCCTGCGTGTGAGCGATTAGCAGCTTCCCAATTTAAAAAGAAATGATTTTCTCCTAGGGGAACCCCATTTGGAGTTTAATAACTCAGCCCCCCCCCCGGAACCCCAAGACTCTCCAAATTTTGAGGGCTTTACAGAAAGTAGTCCAAATAAGCTACCCTGTGATTTTGGTGCCAATACATGGCTGTGATACCTATTTTTGAGTAGATAAACATAACAAAATATTATGTACTCAAAAATATGTATTGCAGCCATGCATCAGCACTAAAATTGCAGTGTAGCTTCATTGGACTATCCCTGTAAGCTCCCCAAATGTGGAGGTTTGGGGTTCAGGGGGTCAAGTTATTAACCTCCAAAGGGAGCCCCATAACTAAAGAGTGTGTACAGCACATGCCAGCAATATAGGGGTTAAGCTGCTTAAATTAACCCCTATATTGCTGGTGCATGCCAAGCACACTCTTGCAATTAGCTATGGTGACCCCGTTTAGAGCTTAATATCTCAGTCCCCTGAACCCCAAACCTCTTCAAATTTGGAGGGCTTACAGGGAAGAGCTTGAGGAAGCTACCCTGCCCTTTCCATGCTGAAACATATCTGCTATCACTATTTTTGAGTACACATGTAAGTCCCCAAAATTCAGACAGGTGTGGGTTCAGAGAGATGAGTTATTAAACTCCAAAGGGGGTTCCCCTAAGGGGAAAAATCATTTCTAATTGAGTCAGAAGCCAATAATAGCCCCCTTGCAGGTAACTGATTAACAACTTCCTGACTCAATTAGAATGATTCTTCTTTGGGGGACCCCCTTTGGAGTTTAATAACCCAGCCCCCTGATCCACAAACCAAATTTCGGGGGCTTACAGAGAAGAGTCCAAAGAAGCTCCCCTGCAATTTTGGTGCCTCGAGGACCCAGGGGAGCCATTAATGAATTATTTCATTTGATTTCATTACAAAACTACTTTAAAAATTTGTTTGTAACAAAACAAAATGTAACTACTAAGGAAACAAAATGAAACACCATATTTTCATTTCATGGCCATCTCTAGTCGCAAACAATTCACACAGAGACCATGAAAGTAAGCTTCCACCAACCCTGTTGCACATGCCGACATCCAGATTGCACCCATTCTTTATACAGTGGTCCCCCACCCATTCGTGGTTCATATAATGCGGGACCACAGTATATGAAAAAAGGCCTCCCTTACTTACCCCAGGACTGCTGTTGTCCTGAGCAGGCCTGCAAGGGCCTTCCTGAGCCTTCTGGAAGCCCCAAAAAGGCCTCCCTTTGAACCAGGAGTAACTTCCAGTAAACCTTTCGGTAAACTGGTAAACCTTCCGGTAAACCGGAAGTCACTTCCAGTTCACTGAAAATCATGTATGAGGCTTCGGGGCAGCACCAGTCTGGAGGTAAGTACAAGAGTCCCCAGCTAGGCACCCCACGCTCAACCCGACCTGCATCTGCATATAACAGATTTTCAGTTATCGTGGATTGGGTCAGGTCCCTAACCCCTGCGAGGTCTTAGGAAGTGGCATTTTCCAGTTGCAAGTTATTTCATCTGCTCAGGCTTGAAGAATAGGTGGCTATCCCAATGCTCTTAGACAACATCTCTTGTATTTTCCCACTTTTGTCTAAACCAACTAAGACTGGAGATAGTTTCAGTCAACAATACCAGGGGAAATCAAAGTGTTTACCCTACTGCAGTTACAGATGCCAGAGATTAATTAGGAGGTTTTATACATTAATGAAGAACTCTTCCATTCAAAAACCTTTTAGCAAAAAACATTTGCAAAATATCAATATTTTGATCAATTATTATGCAGTATGATGTAATCTTTTATGCTCACATATTAAGGTGGACAACATACTATGCAATTTCTGAATCAATGAACAGAACAACCATACTTTGAACTTACTGTTGGAAAAGTCAGGAACTGACTGAAATCAACATTCAGTCTTCCATCCTCAGTAAATACTAGTGCAGACCTCTTTTTTCTGAATCAAACAAGAACAAAAAGAATTAGATCCAACAATATCACAGATTGCTGGGGATGTTTGTGTAAAAAAAGTTTCTTGGAATTTCTTAGACTATTCCTTGAGTTAGCAGAATGGGTGGGAGGAAACACAGAAATGGGGAGAAATTAACCCAGAGTCACCAAAATCTTCCATAGTTTGCACATAAAACGAAAACTCTGCGTGATAAAAATAATTCTAAAAGCATTTTAAAGTAGAAAAGAGGAATCTTTACTTGCACATACCATTGATTGGTACAATCAGAAGAATACAAGGGTGAAAACAGATTTTCCATTTGAGGTTGGTCAGAAAGAGAAGAGTACAGCTATTAAAAATACAGTGGAAGCAAAAAGAAACAAGTGGTGCTTGCCACAAATGCAAGAAGCAGAAACAATACCAATAAAGTTATTTGCACAGTACAATCATATTAGGTTGAAACCCCAACTGCTATCCAATATGAGTGCATGCAAGATTGTTATTATCCTGACACAAATATCTCTGTGAGACAAGAGAAAGGCAATGCAAAATGGTTTAGCATGACAACAGAAATGCATAAAGAATGTGAAAGTTCTACCGGTGTAATTTTAACTTCATACACATTCTCCTAACACTGAAAAATACTTAATCGAACAAACACAGGTAGATATTTATGTCTTCACATGCCAAAAAGGGAAACTTCCAACCTCTATTAAAGAGAAGCAAGTTATGATGGAGCAGAACACCAAGGGATTTCCTTAATCATTCATACTTCTTTTTCATCATCATCATCATCATCATCATCATCATCATCATCATCATCATCATCATCATCATCATCATCATCATCATCATCATCATCATCATCATCATCATGTTAGAACTGCAGAATTGGAATGTGCTTCTTCTTCTTCTTCTTCTTCTTCTTCTTCTTCTTCTTCTTCTTCTTCTTCTTCTTCTTCTT
>JAHTLZ010000348.1:17295615-17309361 GCA_023846285.1 Phrynocephalus versicolor
GCCTGTGCTGCAGCTGGTAGGTGGGCCATGTGGTTGGCACACAATAAAAATAAAAAAATTAAAAATAAAAATAATCCTGCAGGATTAAAAAAAATAAAAAAAAATAATAAAATAATAAAAACCCACTGGTGGTGTTAAAAAGCAAAAAAAAAAATGTGTTTTGTAATTAACGAACCTGAACCTGATGGAAAACGAACCAAACCGAAATGAATTGCCATTTTTTCGGTTTGTGCCCATCTCTAGACTTTAGTTCACTTTTTAAACATGGAGTGATTTATCATGGGACAAGCACATTGAAGAATATGGCAATAGTTAATTGGACCTGATTGCTGGTTTTGAAGACATCCTCATTACACTTTAGGCTTTAGGGACCCCCAAAATGTAGTCCCAACACTGTGCAGAACCTCATGCTTTGAGCATGTTTCTTTTCTTGTCCCACTCCTTCCCATTTTATCCAATAAAATGTTCAAATAAAAGGGGAAAAAAATCTTCTCTCGATCCCAAAAGTTCAGGCTCAGACATGTCCTGCTAGGAAGCTGCAGATTATGAATCCCTGTCTCAAAGGGTGGCTACTGGCTCCGACAATCAAAATGGTATTATTGTGTCAGGTTTTTAAAACATTTTGTTCCCTAAAAGTCTGCCTTTGTTTTTGAACATGATATGAAACTCCATTCAGTCTTTGAAAATCCTTAGGTATGCATGCACTGGAGAGAAAAGAACCAAAGAAGGCTGATCTGAATTTTCATCTCTAGTAGAGTTCAAGGCAGTGAATTAACCATGTTGAAAGTCTGAGGATCCCCAGATGCCTTTTATTCTGCTTTGTTTTCCCACTGACTGGCAGAATGTTACAGCCTCCTTTGTCCTGGGTTTCAAAGATCTCCACAGAACTGTCCTTGAAGCATGAGAGACCATTTCCCTCTTTTTGACATCACAGCTTCATTACAAACACAGCAGCATCAACAAAAGGATACATTCCACCACAGTCATTAATCTCTTTTCCACATCCACATCTGAATTTCCATCAGCATTGAAGCAAACTTTATGGAACTATTGTGGTCTGTGGTGACACAGTCTGAAGATTTCAGTTTTGACCCTGAACACAACATTGGTGTGTGTGCCTGAAATGTTGAATTTGTATAAAATAATGGGAGAGGGGAGAGTTCAAGTATTACAGCAGGCAGTGGTCACATCTTTATTATGTTTCATTTAAGTAGAATTCTAAGTAAACAGTTAGTTTTTGGAACGTGATCTTGCATCACTTGTTATTCAACAGCACACTTGCCTGACTTGTTCCACACCTACATGTGAAGAAGCTAGGCTCACATACATCCCTTCAAATACCTCAGAGAGAGTTCCCAAGTCTTATTTTTGTTCTTTCATTGACATTTCATATATCTTTTGTCCAAACAGAAACCTTCCAAATGTGCCTCAAAACTCTTCTTTTTTTGAAAGTGGGTATGAAGATGCATTTGCACCTGGAAGGAATTCCAGTTGGCTTATGAAACCCTTCCTGCTTTTCTTCAAATTCCTCTGTCACTAAACCTGAAGAAAATCCTCCAGATACATCTCAAAATTTCATGTGTAATTCTAATGTAATTCTATTTAATATTTCTGCAGGAAAAAAATGTGTTTTGATTCACAAATAAAATGTATCAGTTTCTCTTTGCGACTACTCAGATCTCATCATAAATATGTTTCAGTTAAGATTCCAAGCATATGATAAACTATTTGTGGAGTACCATGACTTCAAAGGTTTCCTGACTGATATGCACACTACTTGAAGGGTTTTAAGGGTGGACAGATAGGCCGGGGGGGGAGTAGACTTAATATGATGTGTACCAGTCAAAAATATAATTTAAGAGGTTTAGTGATTTTAGATTAAATATATCACAGAGGGAAATATGCTGTGTTCATCACATTAAGATGGTATGAAATCACAACTGCTAAATGCAAACTCTGTAACATCTTATATATACATATGTGTATGTTTTGTCCACTTTCATTTAAAAACAAAAGCTCCCAGAGAACTTCACAGATTTATAGAAGTTTAATGTCAGTACAACATTTGATAGGTAGCCATGGAGATCAGAGAAAGCCGTACCACTGAGATTTAATCATGCTCTGATTCAGTCATGTGCTGCTCTAATTCCAAGCAGCAGCATTTTTGTATAGCCTGGAGTCCTGAGCAGGCTGATAAAAAGAGGGGCATTATCAGCTGCATATTATGAAAATAAATAGCTGCTCTGATGTACACATGAATTGAAAAAAGACCCAGTAGCTGTTGTGAGGCAATGGCATGGGATATTAAACAGGCATTGCTAAAGACAATCTCAAGACACTGTTGTTTAAAAATATGTAATTGACAACAGCACCAGTTTCCCTTTAGTGTTTGAGCAAAGAGCCACCAGCCAAGGAAAGCACATGAATGATGGTACTAGGGCTTGCTTTAAGACTAGCTCATCAGTTTTCGTGTAGAAATAACCCTGAAACCACAGAAAGGCTCATTGAAAGAACTGCACTAGTCTGCTTCTAGTGAGAAGTGGGGGATCAGTAATGTAATAGCCTCATGCACGAACAGGCGCCACTTAAGTATAGTTAAACTGAGTTAGTTATCATTTACCTCCATGACTGTTTTCATGGGAGGAGACCACCATAGCTGTCCTTAACTCCTAGGAAAGCTTGGAAGACAAAAGTAATCTGTATGAAGTGGCATCTTTGTTGAGGTTCTGCTAATACCAACTTTAGCGCATGATGACAATCTCAGACTTTCTACCTTGTCAATGAATGTAGCTGTCCATATGTGTATGGTTGAATCTGTCCACTCAAAAAAAAAATGTAAAGATTGAGGTGGGTTCCACTTCTAGCTTACACCTCTCATGGTGCAATGGGGACAAGTGGTTCCATGAACCCATCCTCTGAAATACCTCGACATTGCTTCTGTCTCCCATGGAGGCCAACAGCTCACCTTAACTAACCATCATCAATGTCAGGTTAGGACACTGGAGTCGACAATAAACCATTCATTTATTATAAAGTATATTTATTTACACATGTATTTATAAGAAGTTCATGTACTGCAAAAGTTGCTGTGCTTTCACTTCATTGTGAACAATCTTTATAGTGTGCAGGCTATGTTGAGGCCTATTGAGGGGAAAGTGCTCCAGCATATTTAGAAAATAAGGATAAAAACCATAAAAATTGGGGGGGGTTCCATCAACAAACAACCTCAAAAGTATGGAAAGCACAGGTATTGCAAAGCAGCAAAGATTAAGGCAAGAAATGATAAGAACATGTGAACAAGATCAGGACATTTCCATCCTCATTCTAGTTTCAGTAATGGGAGGGAGTCATTCCAAAATCTTTTCCATCTGTAAGTTTGTTATATAAATAATTTATTTTATGGCTGATAGGTGGATGCATTTATGCTGCAATATATTAATATGACCAGAGATGGTATCTGCAGGTAGCAATAGTTTGCAAACCGATAGTTTGCAGCATCTGTAGGTTCTCTGATTTTTATAGTACCTTAGTGAACCAGATATTTAATGTTACAGGCCTTTATTCCTCCAAGCTTGAATAATAACTATGTTTATCATCATAGTGGTGGCTTGCAAGGTTTTGAATCTCAAGCCCTTGGAGTTGCAGGAGATGTAACAACAAAATAAATTCCTATTAAAAATTTTTCTTTGCTGCACCAGACCCTTATAACTTGCATGTGCTAGAAATGAAATTGTTCGCAGATTGTAGGAGTGGGGTGGTTATCTGAGATAAATACAATTATAGGGAGGTACACACATTGTGAGGCTCAGTTCATCATCACATCAATGCATTTCCATGCTATGGGACACACACCGGATATGAAGAACAATTATGTAGCAGCAACAGAACAAGAAGGACAACATAGAATTTCTTCCATAGATTCAAATCGGCCTGACTGGGTGTCTGTTCTAAATATGCTTATAGGCTAAGAGATTTATTTTCTTACATAGTCTTCTAAATTTGAACAATTTTACATGTTTTTATATGTGTATTTCTTGCTAATTCAATGTGCATATTTAGGCTATAAGCATTTGCATTTTTATGATGTAATTGAAGCATTCTCATTATTTTTTACTCTTGCAATATATTTCTCCTGTATTTTGGATTGAATTCTGATTTAAGTATTAGCCTACAACTTTAAGTTGATATGCATTTTAAGCAGTCCTCTCCATAGCTGTAAGGATTAGAGATGGGCACGACTCAGAAAAAAAATTTCGTTTTCGTTTTGTTTTCGGCTAGGGTCCGTTTCGTTTCGTTTCCGTTTTCGTGAGCTAATTTCAAAATTTTCCGTTTTCGTTTCATTACGTAACGAAAACAAAAAAACGAAAACAAAAACAAATTTTTTTTCGTTTCTCCCAATTTAGCTCCATTATGTGTTTTTCCAGTAACGAAAAACGAAAATTGGTTCAAAATTAGTCGTTTCGTTTCCGTTTTCGGTCCATTTTTGAACCATTTTTCATTTTCGTTTCGTTACGTAACGAAAACAAAAAAACGAAAACAAAAACGAAAATACTGCTAAGTCGTGCCCATCTCTAGTAAGGATGTTTTCTGCACATTTGATTTTTTTTTCAAAGTAGTTTTGTGATCACAGAACATAGAAGAAATGGATAAAAAAAGCTTATAGAGTTAGGCATGCTTATGTTGCCTGGAATTATTGCAACAATGAAAAGACTAATACCTTGATACTTGGATGACTCGAAATGACTGCTAGGTGCCCCCCCCCCCGGAATTAACCCTTCTTTGGGATAAATGCTAGCTGTGATGAGCACAGCCTTCTGATTCCACACTTTCCCCCAGGAGACCTATAAAGTTCTGTATGGCTCTTAGGAAGAGGTTCAGGTGTCAGGCTCGATTTGATACCGGAACAAAGCTATGTGCTGGGAATGTGAATGCCTATTATGCCTCCATTTGCTATTATAAAAGGTGTGGTTACTAGGCACTGAATATTTTTTTAAAGCAACACTTTTATTCTCATGGTTTCTCTGAGATATTTTCTCTTCCTCTCAGCTCAGTCTTGCAGTTGTGTGAAGAAGATTTGTGCAAGTAATACAAATAGCACAAAAAGCAGAATAGCTGCACACAGTGCATGGAGATGACCATGTGATAGCAGCATGGTATGTACCTGCCTGGAGATGGGGATAACCCAATGTTGGATTAAACTGGCATTTGGTGGTTTTCAGCCCCACCTCTTCTGGTAAGCCCCCACTCAAGGCAGCACCCAGAGGAGACAGGGCAGGAAAGACAAGGTGCTGCCTCTGAGTGGGTGCTCCCTGCAGGAGGCAGGGCTGGGGACCTTTGAGCACCTTTTGGACCAGTTCATGCTCCTCTCTCCATGTAGCTGTTTGCGCTGAATGGTCTGCCACAAATGAAGACACTGCAGTCCTAATTCTGCACTACAAGCACATCTTTAGCATAAAGGGAGTTAAACCCAGACTTTTTAAGAACTAAGCATTCAAAGCCCTCACCAGCCTGGATTGGTGTATTTGTTCGCTTCCAACTCCTCCCTGTTGGAAGTGTTGTTAACCTCAAGCAATCTGGGAATTTTCAAAAGAACAAAACAAAACTCTTACTTGTCTCCAGCCTGAAAGCATGACCATGTTAATAAAAGACAACAAGGACTACTAGAGATCTAACTGCAAGGATATATTGAAACAGTGGCCTGGGAAATGATGGCAGTGTAAAGAGGACAGAAGTAAATTACTCAGATGCAGATGATGTGCATATGTACTAGCCAGCTTTAGATCCTCAAACAGTGCAAGCTCAAATCAATTTAGACAGTGTATGCAACAGTATTAAAGTCTTATACCTTATAGGAAAATCAATATCTATATAGTTGAAGCTGTTGGTTCTATAACAGTAAAAACCAATTCAGTCCATTAGAAGAAAACATAGCAAGTGTACAATCCTACTTATACATATTATATTCTTGAAAGTACAAAGACATAGTTTGTCTTAACTGGTAGTATCTACTGTGTGTTTTCAAACGCCTAAAAGAAAATTACTTTTCTTCTTGGAAATACACTATCCTTACTGTGTAATTCTCAGCATGGCTACTAACAAGTTAGTTCAACTTAAATTTAGCAGAATTTTGATACAGATGTGCAGAAGATGTACGGTAGATGCTCCTATCCCGTGCTGTGTTGTGTTTTCTGCCCCACAAAGTTCAATCAGCCTCCACTGAATGAATATAAACACTTTTTTGTTTTCACTCTAGGATTCCGATACAACAGCCTGCATTGGAACTCCAGTGGGTTGGATCCATACTGAACATGTCTCGTCAGCATAGCTCCAGTTTGATGTTAAGAGAATGAAAAATGAAAAACATCGTTAACACAGTTCTCTTTCTCTCATACAATTGCTGTACTGGACTCCCTCCTTACACTAATTCCAGAGAGGGACAGAGAATCCACCCCCACCCCTTCTTCCAATAAGAATGTGATAACTGTGCACACATTATGGCATCTCCTGGGCAATGCCAGTACCTGTTGTCTGATCCTTCCTCTCCAGAAGCACCACTGGATTGCCTCTGATGCAAGGAAATAAGATTGATTCTAGAAGTTCACTTCCTCTAGCACAATATATCTTGCGTAAAGACAAGGTCACCATTAGAATTAGGGTTTTCTGTTTTACTGGGAAACAACCCTGCACACTGAGGCTGAGAAAGAAGAGCCCACACCACATCCTCCATCACCTATCAGGTCCAGGGCAAGAAGACCAGGAGGTTCTGCAGAGGCAGGATGGGGAAAGAGAGAGGGAGGGATCCAATTTTGTTGGAGGGTTTAGATGTTGCCCTCCCTGTGTTTCATTGATTCTTGATTATTTTGCAGAAATGGATAGATGGTGATGATTTTATGTCATACGGGGTGGAGAGAGAACAGAGCCACCTCCAACACCCTTTCTGAAGGAGGAAAATCACTTTTGAGTACTGGTACTTTAAATTTATAATTTTGGGTTGGAAAGTGGGGGTTGTCTTATACATGGGGCCATCTTATAAATGGAAAACTATGGTAGGTAAGAGAAACTTGTTCCTCCCTTGCTCAGTCTATTAAAATACACACCATGTAATTTAAACAGGACTGTAAGAAAAAATTCTTTCGCGCTTTAATAACCTGCACTTATCAAAGGAACTAATTGCAGTGAGGTTCAGGGTAGATTAAAGGAAACTGTTCTTCCCTTGGTGGCAGTCTGTTGTAGAACGGAGTTATGACCACCAACTGAGGCCAAACTCCATGATATGCTCAGCATACATTTAGGAGCTTCCCCTCCTCTCACCTGGTGAAACATTTCTCCTTGACATCCCACATGATTTTTCACATTTCTGTATTTTGCTATTAGCTGATACTTGATTTCCTGAAAGGACATTGGAAGATAAAGCCAGGTTAGATTTCTGGGCATCATCTCTGAGGAAATCAGGTTCTCAGAGGGGAAACATGCAAATGGAAGAAAACACACACTCAAGACTAGACTCTCTAGATGCTCAAATGGCTTTAAAAAGGAATTGGACCGATACAGGAAGGTTGAACTAGGACTACAACCAATATTGGCTACATGCCATACCAAAAACAAAAGCAATGTGCCTCTAAAAATCAATCCACAAGAGACACCTCCCTATGACTTTGCAAGATAATGTTCCCAACTATTTTGTGATCTGAACTGGCTGTTCACTGCCTTAAAATACTGCAAACTTTTGTTTTGCTCACTTGAAAAGAACTGTTTTTCTTCTCTCAGAAACAGGAAAGTCATTAATCTAAGTAAGCTTTGGATCTGGTCAGTTTTAAAAAACTGTGGCCTTATGCCACCCTCTCTGTTAGCTTATCAAGCAACTGCAGCTCATATTTCATTGCAAGACAGGGCCTTGATTAAATAAAAATAGTGGACCTGAAGCTCAGCCAGGGCTGCTTAAATTTACAGCATGCAGTATTGAAGGGAAGGGCACAGTACCAAAACCTCAGGGTCGATGCCATTGGCATGAGATATGCTCATAGTTGTTGCTGCTTATTGCCAAATGTGATAGGAAAAGAACTGAAGGGAAGAAATTTCACTAATGGTGGTAAAATCCATGGAATATTTCAAAGGTGTGCTTTTTGATACATTCAGGATATTTGTGGCTTTTTTCTTTTGTTGTTGTTATTGTTGCTCAGTCCTTCAGTCATGTCTGACTCTTCATGACCTCATGGACCAGAGCACACCAGGCCCTCCTGTCTTCCACTGCCTCCCAGACTTTGGTCAAATCCATGTTGGTTGCATTGATGAAACCATCCAACCATCTCATTCTCTGCTGTCTCCTTTTCCCTTTGCCTTCAATCTTTCCCAATATCAGGGAGTGGACTTCCTTAATTCTTCAGTTTAAGTTTGAATTTTGCTTTAAGAAGCTGATGATCCAAGCTGCAGTCAGCACCAGGTCTCATTTTTGCTGACTGTATAGAGCTCCTCCATTTTTGGCTACAGAGAACATAGGCTGCTTTTACATGACCCCTAAAATCAGCTGGCAACTTAAATGCAGATCCCCCAACATGGTTTTTGTTCTGCTTCCTGTTTCCACCTCCCGCACTCTGATTCTATTGCTTTTGTCTGCAGCGAGGGGAGAGAGAAAAAATGCAAGCTCACCTCCGGTCAGCAGCAGCTAATTGTTCCAGCCTGTTAGGATTCTTGGCCGTTACTTCACGAGCCGCTCGCTTCGCGGCAAGCTCTTATTTCTTTGCAAATCGATCGCTTCAGTCCGCACGCTCCTCCTTTTTGGCTGCGACGTCACCCCGACCACGCCCCCTTTAGCGTGCTCCAACCGGGAGCACGTGACCGCAATCGCATTCAAACCGAAGGCACTTTCGGTTCGAAGCCATGTGTTTCGTGAAGTAAGGGCCCTTGTCTGTTTAAAGGGGGGGGACCCAATAAAAAACAAACAAAAAGCAGAGGAGGGCTAGGCATACAATGCTTTACAACAGCAACAAGCAACAGCAACAAGGATTTTACCTCCTCCAGACCAGGTACTTGTAAAATGTGCTGGGGCACACTTAAGTGGGCGTCTTCATACTTTTTTTTTTAAGTCCACTGCTGGTGGGAAAACAATTTTATGCTCAACATCTGCGAGCATTTTGCAGTGGATTTTAGGGGTTGTATAAAAGCAGCCATAATCAATCAGATTCCACCTGGTGATGTCCATGTGTAGAGTTGCCTTTTGTGTTGTTGGAAAAGAGTGTTTGCAATGAATAGCTTGTTTCCCTGATTTGTTTGGAACTCCAAGGTCAAACTTGCCAATTATTCCTTTCATCATTTGACTCTCTACTTTAGCATTCCAATCCTGTATGATGAGAACATCTTTCTTTGGTGTCAGTTCTAGAAGGGGTTGTAAGTCTTCATAGAACTGGTCAATCTCAGCCTCTGAGATATTATTATTATTATTATTATTATTATTATTATTATTATTATTATTATTATTATTATTATTATTATTATTACTGCAACAAGGCCACTGCACATATTTCTAGGTTCAATTCTTGACATATCAGCAAAGCCAAGATGTTTTTATTTATTTTATTTATTTTAGAGTATTTTTACCCCACTTTTCTCCTTGAAATTGAGGGGACAACTTCTCCAGAAATTGAG
Organism: Phrynocephalus versicolor; assembly: GCA_023846285.1. Classification (NCBI taxonomy): domain Eukaryota; kingdom Metazoa; phylum Chordata; class Lepidosauria; order Squamata; family Agamidae; genus Phrynocephalus; species Phrynocephalus versicolor. The sequence goes on from JAHTLZ010000348.1 coordinate 17,305,258, forward strand.
GCACAACTTACAGCATTAATAGACAAGATTGCATTAAAGCTACAAGAGAATGCGAGCTGTTAAAGACAAGTAAAGTTCCATGCAAAGTTATGAGTGATGGAAACTAACATTGACAACATTGTGTCAATGTAAACCCATAAGGTTATAAGTAGTTATAAACACAAAGTCTATTTGATCCTGTAGATTCATATAAAAGAGACATAATCGACCACATCACCCCAGTTCTGGCTCGCCTGCATTGGCTGTCCATTGTCCTCCGGATAAGGTTCAAGGTCCTGGTTTTGATTTCCAGAACCCTCCATGGCTTAGGACCAGAGTACCTCTCGGAGCGTATCTCCCAGAGATCAACTGGGTTCAGGCCCACTAGAATGGCACAGGAGCGCTCACTTAGGGTGGCCACACCCAGGGAGGCGCGGAAATCACTCATGCGTAACCGCGCCTTCTCTGTGGCTGTCCCCACGTTGTGGAACCATCTGCCTACTGAGCTGTGCCTAGCACAGTCCCTGCCCGCCTTTAAAAAGGCTCTGAAAACCATCCTTTTCAAAGAGGCATATGGCAACCTTTCTATTTAATTGTTTTTTTTCTGTTTCTTTTTTTTTTCTAATGCCGCCCACGTCACCTATTGTGGAGGGTCTTCCCCTCCTTATTTTACTAGTTTTTTTTTTTTGCTTTTTTGCTTTTTGTTACATATTGTTGGTTTTATTCAATTGTAAACCACCCAGAGTTCCCTCCGGAAGATGGGCAGTATAAAAATACAACAAATAAATAAATAATAGGTAGACAATCATTCAGGGAAAGCTTGCCTGAAGAGAAAGGTCTTTGTCTGTGTTTCCAGAAAGACAACAGAGATGGGGCAGCCCTGGCCTCTAGTGGGAGGGCGCAGCAGCTGAGAAGGCCTTTTCATGGGTCTCCACGAGCCGTATCTGTGAGGATGGTGGGATGGAGAGAAAGGCCACCCCCGATGACCTTAACACCCAAGTAGGCTCATACTGTAAGATTCAATCTTTGAGGTATTTAGGACCCAGGCTGTACAGTGCTTTGTAGATCAAGGTCAGCACCTTGAATTGTGCCCGACAGCTGATTGGCAGCCAAGTGGAGCTGCTTCAAGACTAGGAGTGCATAATCTCATATAGTTCCTTCACTTTGTAATCTGTATCACATTGAAATAGCTGGTATATTGATAGGAAAGCTAGTGGAAAATAACTCTGAAAAAAATTCACACTAGTTCAGATTAGTTAAACAATTTCATTTCAGGAACATTATATCCTACTGAGAATCATGGGCTCATTGCTTCATTCAGTTTCGGTTGCTCAACAGCAGGATGTGAATTTTTAAGCATATCTTTTCCATCAAGGTATTTCCTCTCTCTAGCAATCCTTTCCTGTTTCCTCACCTTTTCTTGATGGTGAGGGTTACAAGAATATAACTGGCAGGGAACATGATTCACCTGTTGATATGTTTATAGCTTTTTCCACACACACAAAAGTAAAAAGGAAAGGTAAGGAAAAGTTGAAGTGGCTTATGTTTCTCCTTCCATAACCTTTCTGAAGACAGCACAGGAAAAGTAAATAGGCTGTTAAGGAAAACTGTGGGAAGATTGGCCACTACTATGAAGCGGCCAATCTATGAAGAAGTAATGCACCAGCCATAATAACCCGTGGTCCTGAAGACAGTCATTTCTTATGGAAAACCGATCACTAATTGAAGAGAGAAGTCTTCTGCAAGTGAATTGTAATATACTCACAGCCAGAAAGTGTGAGGAACTTTAAAAAAAAAAAACATTCTCCCCAAATCCACTTGTTTTGACACTCAAATTTTAGTCTAAATCATGACTTTCATCCATGTTTTTAAAGTCTGCAAATATCAACATAGACTACAGCTATACGCCACAGTGAAATGTTTCATATTATGAGCAACTTATGGGTGGGAGGGGGAGAAGATTTTTGAATTACTGTTCAGTCTTTAAAATTGAATATTTCATGATTTATGGTAGTAATGGTCTGCAGGAAAAATATGGCAATTATTCCCTCAACAGCAGTTAGCAAACCAGTGAAACAGCAGTAGGTGAGTCTCATTTTACTTTTAAGGATTCTGCTCTGCTGAAAGAATTTTGAAAAAATCTACTGAAATAATTGTGGCCCTGAAGATATAATTGCCAAAAGATTGAACTCCAACCGTATCCATATGATCTGTTTTAACATCACTACACTAGCCCAATTCAGTGTCCAGTGTTTAAAGACCACATGTGTGGGGCACATCTTCTTTATCATGGAAGTGAAATTGAATGAAAAAAAATCCATAGGCAACTGTATCCAGATAGCTCCTCTAATGAGTCAAACCCCCACTTTGAATTTTGACTTACAGGGATAGGCCAGCATGTACTGTACCATGTTAACCACCCCCTTCAGAGAATTGTTCCCCCATCTTTAGAGAGACAATGGGGAGGATGGACGAGCATGCAGCATTCAACAATGAAACACTCAACATGCTTTGAAACACAACCTGAGCACAGCTATAAACTGGTTGTCTATTGAAATCCGTTTGTTATAGTGCTGAAAGTTGGCACAACATAAAGTTATGCCTGTAGAAGTGTGCAGAGCATTATAACCTGGCAATTTGCATCACATAATTTGCTTGCGTCAACTGAGCAATTACATTTCTTTTCTGCAAAGCTGAACCTTGGATTATGATAAATAAATAAATCCTCCAGATGACAACAGCAGCATTTATTTAGGTCTTTACAGCCCTACCATAATGCATAAGATGAACAACAGACCCATGCAAACTATGCACACATTAAATAAATAAATAAATAAATAAATAAATAAATAAATAAATAAATAAATAATCTCTGTCTGAAATATTCAGTGGGTAGCTTAGATTAATATTCTTTAATAGAGACGGGCACAAAATAAATTTTTAATTTGTTTTATTATTTTTTATTCATTTTGTTATGGAATGAAAGGAATAACGAACTGTCCCTTCAAACAAAAACAAAGCAAAACAAAATGGAAATTTTCTTTTCATTCTGTTTCATTTTTGTTCCCCCATCCGTTGTCTTTTCCTACATGAGGTCATGCCACCAACCAGCCCAACAGCCCCCCCCCAAAAAAATGAACAAAAAACAAAACAAAAGAAAAAAGCTATAGCTGATGGTGCTTATGTTAAAAAAAAAAGCACAGGCCAGCTCGTCGATGCTAGGGAAAAAAATAAAAATAATATTTACTACCGGGTCAGTGCCGGGGAGGGGTACACACACACACACACACACACACACACACACACACACACACATACACCGAAGCAAAATGATGCAAAACGAAGAATTTTTTTAAAAAAAGTTTCATTCAAAAACCAACCAAACAAACAAAAAAACATACCATTTTGGCATTTCGTGCCCATCTCTATTCCTTAACCTTTCAGTCCAATCAAAATGTTGCCATATTTGAGTAATAAAGTCCAACATGTCTGGTTTACAAAAGTCTGCAATCATAACTACTTTACTTCATAAAATATTGTTCAAAATTAAATACGTGATTCCAGACAGTTGAGTCTCAGCTGGAATGCTATGCCCCCAAATAATCTTTCTATGACCAACATAAATAGCACTGGGGACTCATATAAATATTTGCAGCAATGATGGCCACAGCTGTCTTTAAACAGCCTCTTGTGTTGGCAGGCTATGAACTCCCTAAAAGGCTTTTAGTAGCCAAAAATGGTTGCACTGGCCTTTTGCCAGTTCCTGCAACACCCACAATGCCAGCAAAACTTAGGTGACTTGTAGCTAGGTCACAATTAACCAACATCCACTTTCTGGCACTTCCTTTCACTATCGTTCATAGTTTCAGGGTTGGTTGGCTTTTGTTTTTAAATTCCACACTTCATTCATTTTGACCTACCTCAATCATAGAAAAGTTCATAGCTTCCTTCAGTTTGTTCAAGTTTTAAAAAAAATTGTTCTCATCCCCAACAAAACAGAATGTCATGGCACATCAAGATGAGCCATTTGGAAATGCCAACTTCTGCAGATTTCTTGTTCTCATAAAAACTGAGCACTTGTGTGTGTGTGTGTGTGTGTGTGTGTGTGTGTGTGTGTGTGTGTGT
>JAHTLZ010000348.1:17333415-17346897 GCA_023846285.1 Phrynocephalus versicolor
CATCATCATCATCATCATCATCATCATCATCATCATCATCATCATCAACAACAACAACAACAACAACAACAACAACAACTTTATTTTTATGCTGCATTTCTCCCCAAAGGGACTCAAGGTGGCTTACAACAATTAGTTCACCACTTCTTATCCAAACACAAAACAATTATCAGAGCTGCCCCCCCCAACAAAAGTGAATTGTAGTGAGCAGAAGAGGGTATCCCATATACCATCTTGACTACTGACATTGCTGTTGTCAATATTCAGGCTGCCCTTTGCTATGTACAGCTTGCCATCCTATTTGAGCTAGCAACATGGGCTTGAAATTCTGCAGCAAATTAAACTGAATTCTCTCCCTCTCTCTCTCTTGTTCACCTTCTTCCTCCCTCTGCCCTTCTTTGTAATATGTTCTGTGTAACATTATCCCAGTGCCCAGCATTTAACTGCTATATTGGGGCAGAGTGAGGATATTCCTCCAATACCTGTGTTAGAGGAAAGATGGATTCCTTGAGAGCCCCAGGATGGTGTGTGTGCAATTTATTTACAGCCTTTTCCATGAAAGGAAATTGCACTTATCACTGCTCTCACCATTACAGATGGTGGCATTCATATGACCAACAGAGCAGAAAGCAATCCAAATGAGTGCAGAAAATAGCTCTTTAATACAGCACTGTTCAATGCCTCCTGACATATTCTGAGTTGAAATAATGCTTCATCAGAGAATCATTATTGTCAGTTCTCTGTGTGCTTTCCCTAGAAGAATAATGTTTTAACATGAAGGGAAGTGGTTCCTCAACTTCGGCCCTCTATTGTTCGTGGGCTGCATCTCCCAGATCCCTAGACAGATTAGGATCTTCGAGAACGATAGACACCACTTGAAAACAACTAATAGACAATGAAGGCAAAAGAAGTGTTTGTCATTTGGTCAAAGGATTGTTCTATGAAAAAAGGTTAGTGAAACTATTGGGTGTATTGGATTGTGCTATGCTAAAAACTACAACCTTCTGTGGCCTCTTGAAGTCCTTTCGGTAATATTCGGGTTTCTAGCATGGTCTATCTAAAACCTCAGAATCAGATTGAATGTTTCTTTATAGAAATGTATTTAGTAGTGAATTATTGAGATGATGTGTAAGCATACATGATTTAACCACTACTGCTAGCTCATGAAGCAGGGAAGACTTTCTCAGCCACAACACAAGGCAACACAGGCACATTGAGCTCTCCTCTTGAGCAACTCAGAGAGCCTAACTATGCATTAAATTAAACTTGTCTATCATCTAGTACAGTTAATTCACTGCGTTGTCACTGATAAGATTGTTGTTAAACATGGGAATGAAGCCCACAAAGCCCTTTGTATGAAGTGCTCCACACCACACACTACACAGAAATCCATCCTTCTTCTCCCGCAGCTCTCCAATTTGGGCAGGAGCATAGCCAGTCTATCGCTTCCATTCCAGCAGCCAACCACTCATAGGATTCACAGGAAGGATTCCTGTCCCGCCACTGGAGTAGTTGGTTTCCAGTTGAAGCGGGGATCCTGGCATTGTGTAAACAATTAAGCACCCCTGCCTGCCCAGGGAGGAGGGAGATGGTGCCATACAGAACACTTTGTGAGCTTCATGTTTATGTCTAATCTTGGTCTAGGATGCAGACTTTGTGTCGTTTAGGGCTGGGGAAGGTATGACCTTCCAGATATTTTTTGGACAAATGTCCCATCATCCTTTGACACTGGCTAGCTGCATGGGTGTTATGGGAACTGCAATAAAACTATGTCTTCACCATAGATGTACAGTATGTTTCTCCCTATTGGCATAAACCAACATGCCATGGAATCAGCTTTTGGCTCAAGCTAAAATTTTCTGAACAGATATAATCCTTCCGATCGTCTCTCTCACTTTCCTTTTATAAATCTAATTCACAATGAAATGGTTGCAGAGTTACAACTGTCACTGCTTACGAGGTTTTCTGACAGTTCTTTGTTTGGTGAGTTATTTTTCACACCATCTGCCTCCGTTACGCAACACCATTCCGTATTCTATATGTCTCCATATTGCTGTACCATGGCCTATGTTCAGTGTTGACCAAAGTTATCATATTTATAGCTAGGATAAATTTTAATCAAAAGAAAGGGAAGAAAAGCACAAGCCTCAGCAATAATTCTGCAGAAATAATAAAGTGTTCTCTGCCTGTGATATGAAATGATCATATCTAAAACCTCAAAATCAGACTGAATGTTTCTTTATAGAAATATATTTAGTAGTGAATTATTGAGATGATGTGTAAGCATACATGATTTAACCACTACTGCTAGCTCATGAAGCAGGGAAGACTTTCTCAGCCGCAGCACAAGGCAACAGAAGCACATTGAGCTCTCCTCTTGAATGCACCTGAAAATAATAATAGCGACAAGAACAAGAACAGTAATAATAACATCATTGTACTTTGCTTGACTATTTACACAGAAGCAGTCCTTTGGAACATTTTGTAATAGAACATTGTAAAATCAAAATGCCCTGGAATTTTAAATGAGTTTAGAAGAAACCCCAATTTATTTATTTATTTATTTATTTATTTATTTATTTATTTATTTATATACTGCCTGCTTCCCAAAGGGAACTCAAGGCAGTGCACATAATTAATAAATAAAACAAAACACAACCACAACAACCAAGAATTAGCAGCAGGAACAAAATGTAGATATATGAAAATAAAGATTAAAAAAATTAAAATTAAAATAAAAAGTAAGAAAGTAAAAAGCAAAAAAGGCACCCAGCAAAACTAGAGAAAACATCAAACAATAAATTTTTATTGTTGTTTTTAAATCCAAGTTAGATGAAGCTAAGCTGAGGGGGGATCTTAAACAGAAGTATTTGAAAACACAGATAAAAAGCTTTTCATATCAAACAGAAGCTCACTTTGTGACCCAATCTGGGCTTCTCAGATGTAGGGTGCCACCTACATTATAAAAGAGGTGGACAGAGAAAGCATCTGCACTGTGAAGGACATGGTGAACTGATGGGCTGATTGCATCTTGTCAAAGGTGAGAGCAAGGAATGAAAAAAGAAAGTTGTGAGGAGCTATCTTTTCTCCATTACAGCCAGGACTGCATGTAACACTGACACTTGGTTGATTTATGACACACAACAGTGACTAGTGATTATACTGTGCTACTTCGCAGAAAGCCAAAAAGTTTTGTAACCCTAAGTCCCATGACTGACTTGAAAGAAATGGCATCTACCTATCCAGACTTGATTTTATGATATGAGTTGGGACTTGGGGGTATGTGAAATGTCTGACTTTTAACCTCAGTTCAGTGGAACAGATGAAGTCTTTGGCAGTTACTTCATGGCCGTTTTGTCTCTGTAGTTGTTGCGTTTAGGAGTGGTACAAAAAAAAATTACTTCACGTCCGTCTCGCAACAACTGAAATTTGTCTCAACCATGCCCCCAGAATGGGTGCTAAGTGAGACAAATCTGTACCTAGCACTGGGGTTGAGTTTTCTCTTGTCCCTCTTCTGTTCTGCTTCTTGTCCTCGTTAAGAGGACGTGAAGTAACAACTGTACTGGTAATCTGGCGGGCATTGTTAGCACAACTTTTGTGTCCATCTGGTGATTAGTGGGTGAAGCAACATATGTCATTAATTTCCCTAAGGGAAAACCCATGCAACTCAAATGTATAAGAAAAAAAAACCGTTACCAATGCTGCTGCATTGACGTACGAAAACCAGAATATCAGTAAATTGAAATATCGAAAAAGAATTTTTATACTCCCAAAAAAGAGAAAAGAAAGCTAGAAAAAGTCAGTGTTTGTCATGGTACAAGACTGTGAGGTAACACTTGTCACAAGACAAGTTATCACGACCATGGGAATATTGAAACAGGGTCAAAACCACATGATCGTGACCAACGCTGTCATGGTACAAAACTATTGGGGAACAAAGAAGGAAGTGAAGGAACTGCCTTTGTTGAGGCCAAACAAGTGTGGAAAGTTAGAGGAAGCCAAAAGCCTAGTCATATTGCACACAAATGTTTCACAGGTCTCTGTTTGGTGAAGCACTTAATTACATTAAAATATATTTACTGGACACCAGGAATTTCAACTATGTATCTTTGGCATCTGTTGAAAACCATGAGAGTTTAATATGAAAAAGACTCCACTCACCATTCAAAAGCGATGGAGAGAGGGATCTGAAATCACCTTTTTTCTACCCTATTCTGCCAAAATCACAATAGGCTCAGAAAATGAGGAATATTTAAGTTCTTCCTTTAATGTGCCATCTTACCAATTAAAAATTGTCCTGTCTGATTAAAAACTGACTTATAATAATCATTCAATTAAAACATTGGTTAACCTAATCTAATAATTAAATCAAGTAATGTCTTCAATATTAATACAAACATCTAAAGATTCCTCATTCTTAGCACACCAGAACTCATAAAGGCGATGAGTGCATGACACTTGGAAAGGACCTGAATACCCTTATTTCTGTTTCTCACACTTCTGTTTGCACGACATGGGGCCCTTACCTTAATTCTCTTTGGTGGCAAATCTGTTCATGTGCAGAGATATTTGTCTTATGCCCCTTGCATTTTGGGGGGGAATGGGGGAGAATGTGGGGACATTTCAGTATGTGAAGGTAAAAGTGCTTAGCAGGTCATGGAGTGGAGATCAACACTGTCTCAAAGCCCCACCTTAATGGACCAATCTTAATCCAAAGGCATACTTATAAAAGTACAAGTCAACCACATTTGTGGACCAGTCCAGAATATTTATTTGCTGTGCTGGTCAGCAGTCCATGAGTGGAGGAATCCTCACCCTGAAAATGAAGAAGTCAAAAGCTAGTAAAATTTCTCTCTCAGGTTTCACAGGGTGTCATTTATGTTTGGAAGGACAGACTGGAAAGTTTTGTTTGAGAAGAATGGTTCTTGTGCTCTCCTTATGATTTCTATATGAAAGAAATGAAAAGATGAAACACTGTGACCCACAGACCTATCCACAACTCCTCAGGATGCTAACATAGGACCATGGTTGTGGGGAACTGCTTGGGAACTGCTTCCTAAATGTTATGGGCCAGGATGACCTCACTGCCTCAGTGAGTGAATACACTCCTGGCATGAATCCAGTCTTGAACTGGCCATAGAAGGGAGGGGCTCTCTGCCTGCCTAGCTTTCCTACCTTTCTTCTTAATGTATAAGCATTAAAGAGAGTCTCACTTAACCAATTGTAGCAATTATTATGTAACCATTAGCCTATCCACTGCATTGGTAAACACATTTTGTAATGCTGTTAAAGTTAATTGAGGGCCTTTTTACACGACCCCTAAGATCCGCTGGTCCCTTAAATTCGGACCAGAGATCTTGGGGGTCTGTCGCTCTTCCTGCCTTCACACCCCCTCCCGGTTCCTGGCTGCTGGCAGCGTGAGGGGAGGGAGAAAAAAAAGTTAGAAAAGATCGGCTTACCTCCGTTCTGCCTCTCGCTCTGCTCCCAGCAACATTCCATTCTCTCTTCTTCTTTTTTTCATTCTCTTAAAGTAGCTCTTAAAGGGGCGGAAGCAAAAAAAAAACAACAAACAGAAGGGAGGAGAGCCCCGCACTCACTATCCTTACACCGCATCAAACAATTTTCACTGGGGAAGAGCAGGTACAAGAAAAGTGCGCTGGGACGCGCTTATGGGGGCGGGGTCGCACTTAATTTCCTGTAAACTCCGGAGCAGGTGGGGAAACATTTCTAAGCTCCGGAGCTGAGAGCCATTTGCGACGCAGTTTAGGGGTCATGTAAAAAGGCCCAAAGATGAACTTAAACCCTTTGTCTTTTGGTCAGCTGGTACAGAAATTAATTGCAGTCGACTCCCATTATTTTCTGAGCTTCTCATCTCTCAGTTCTCATTTCTTCCCTCTCTCATGCAAGCAGCCTGCTTCTTCTGTTCTAACACGCAGGCTGTCTAAAGCTTAAGGCAGTGAGCTGATTTTCCTCTCTCAAGAAAGCAGCTTTTGTTAGGTGCAACACATGGTATCAATGGGGGATCTATTCCAATCTCCCTCCCCCTTCCACATGGATGACAATGTCTGCAGATATAGCAGATATAACAAATTTCTCTGAAGGTCTGGTATTGCTAGGTGCCTGAGGGAGACTTTTCGGGCGGACTTTTTCGGGGTGCATAATGTGGACACATGGAAACCAAACTTGTGGGGTTTGTAGAGGAGAGTCTGGGAAAGTCTCCCTGCAAATTTTCATCTCCATGCCTTTCAGTCCCTTGGGGAAGATGTCTTTAAAGCTTTAAAGTGAAAAAAAGAATCAATTAACAAATTCACTGATTTGTAAAGATTGTAAATTTGTTAATTATGATTCATTGATGAATCACAAATTGTAACAAATAACCTTTTTTTCTGATTCGTGCCCATCTCTAATTTCTAACAATTAGATACATACCGAACATATGTGAAGCATTTGATGAATTGTATTTGTCTGTTTTTCATGGCTCATCCTTGTTAATTTCTACTTCCGCTGACGTATTATACATTATATACTAATTTTATTGCTTTTAATTATCCACATGCTTGAGAGTTTGCTTGCTTGCTTGCTTTACTTACAAAGAAGTATGACAATGGTTTCAGAACAATCATTGTTTAGGAGAGAAGGAGGAGGAAGAGAATTAATTTCCCATGGTTTACAATGTGGCATGTTTCATGGATGCCATAAGAACTAAAATGGCTGCTTATTAACTTTTTTCCTTTAAAGGAATTGTAGATATCAGGTGAGCCCACTTAGGCCCTGATACTTGCCTAAGGAGGCTGCTGATTCATGGCATTATCAGTATATCCAAGTAAGAGTGCATGAGGCAGGAATATTATAGTCAATCTTAACTTTCTTATATTTAACCCAGTAAGTTTCCTATAGAATTCTATAACCAAAAATCACACAGCTGAACAAAAGCTACAAGACACTGTTATATGTTATTATGTCTAGTGTAATCACTAATACAGTTTGACGACCTCAATTCTACATGGCAACATGCCTTAAGTAAGTAATGTAGCATGTCTGGAAACATTTGTCTTCCTCTAACCAATTTACCACTGCAAGTGGTTGACATTATTCATCCTTTTATTTATTTATTGCTGTGATGCTGCACGTCATCAGAAATCTTTATTTTTCCCAGGTTGCCAGTGTTGTGAGGTGAACGAGGAATAAATCTAAAATGTTGCTACAATGTTTGCATTTCAAAGTTTAAGGGGTCCTGGTTGTAAACTATTCATCTTTGGCTTAAACTTTTATTTTATTTTTATTGGTATATAGAGGCTACTTTCTCATCAGAAAATGTGAGGGCTTAAGAACATGCTGGAGTTACTGTTAAATCACACAAGGAAGAAACTCAAGATTAATTTTGATTTTGAAAACCTCTCCTGATACTTTGCTTCTGCTACTATTGTGGGTTTCTTATTAATTAAAATAGTTACATTCTTTATTTTGCATCTTTTTTTTACTGATTCACAGTATTTAATGACACAGATTGGAGAAAGGGACAGAGGGGTACAACAGAAGGCCCCATCATTTCAACATTTTGTTCTTGTAATGCCCAATCAGGCGCCTGCATGAAACAAACAAACTGAACAGGAAATCAACTGCACCCTCCCCCAGGGATCTCCTTACAATGGATATAGGTTATCATTTATCTATGTACTTATTGTCTTCTAATGTGGGAAAGCCCCTGCTATAATAAAATGTATTAAAACATCCTTTTTAAAAAAGGACAAACATCAGTTTAAAAAGCCAATAATATAGCTATGTTTTGAAAGTGAAAGCCCAGGCAGACTCCTGCAGCGCTGGCTGCCCAGTAGAATTCCAGGAAGGATGGAACCAGCCTGCAATTCACTGGGAGGAGTTTCTAATGGCTACAACAGTAATTGTGATGGCTCACGTCTTCATCGACTCAGCTTCTTACGGTAATAAGACACATTCCAGAACCGTAGCTAGAAATTCCAAGTTCAAAGGGGGCCTTTAATGAGAATAAGTGGTCTTTCCAGTATCTTGACCTCCAAGCCAATCAAAGCTTTTTATGTGAAAAACAGCACTCTGAATTGAGCACAGAAACAAATTTGAATGGTTGTTTCTCAACTGGAGGGAACGTATAGGTTGAAATCCTCTTGTCCAGTGTCGAAAGTCTGAGTAGCGTCATCTTCTTGAAGCGAGTGAGCCACTTCCTCCTGAGTTCTATTGATTCAACATCCTATTCTAGTTCTGAAGTACAGTTGGGCTCCCTTCTTAATGGGATCCCACGATTCACTCATACACAATCTGGAAATATTTAAATACTAAAATAAAAAAGATCCAAGAAAATATATTTTCATATGTGTTCCCAGAACTGGCCACTCGATCAACCCAGAGAGAGTGCTGTGAATACTTGTTATTGAAGAATCTCTAGCATGATCTAGTGTCCAGCTCTGGTAATGCATGTGAAAACAGATGGCCTTTTTTCCTCTTTATAATATCGTTCCATATACAATATTGCTGTTTAGCCCAGCAATTTGTTCTAGAGTAGGCCCATTGAATGAGTGAAGATTTGGTGCGTTAACTCTGATTTCAATGGGCCACAACTAGTTGTGTGTTATTTTTATAGTATAGTAGGATCTCCATATCACCTGGGGACTGGTTCCCCGCATGGACACTGAATGCCGTGGAGCAAAGTGAACTCTCTCTCTCTCTCTCTCTCTCTCTCTCTCTCTCTTTCAGCCATATTATCTAAACTCTGTCAGACAATAATGTTTCCACCCATTTGCACTATCTTTGACTTCCAGACAAATACCAAGGGCAGCTCCCTAAATATAAGGTATTACATTTGCCTCATCAGGAGGCAATTACCATATTTTCTATCTATAAGACACTGCTGTTTATATTAGATGTCCCCACTTTTAAGACCAAATTAAAAAAAAGTAATACATTCTCTTTGAGCCCTCATCTGCCCCCCCCCACTCCGTGGTGTTTCCTTTACTTTTTCTGTTCCGAATACTTTTCTCTGCTTTGTTTTTGCAAGGAGCAGAGCTTTCGTTTTGCAGGGAAACGCTGGAGGATGGAGCAACCCATTAAGAAGTTTGATTTCAGGGAGAAAAAGAAGGGTCCAATCCTTTAAGCACAAAGCAGAGAGGAGAGTGATCAAGCACTCCTGGAAATAAAAGAAAACAAAATAGCAGGGGATGGGAAACAGTAAGGGGTGGGTGGAGGAGAAGTGAAACAGGAGAATCCAAATGGACCTCGCGGTTTCATTTCCAAGTATTTCCCTGCAGAAATGAAAGCTCCAGACCTTGCAAAAACATAGCCAAGAGGAGTCTTCACAACATGGAATAGAAGCAGCAAATTCAGTTTGGCTTCTCCCCTACCCCACCCCCAACCCAGGAAAGACTTACTTCTGTGTATACAATGTCCCTTAATTTTTCGTGACATGATTTTAGAAAAAAATAGTGTCATATATAATACCTGGAAAAATACAGCAATAGATTTCAGTGGAGAATTGCTACCTGGGAAAGGATGTATTGAGTCCATATGCTGAAGTTGAGCAAAGGCACTATCAACCACAACATAAATGCCGAGTCAAGAATACAAGCAAGTGGCAAGCCTGATCATAGGGAATGGAAGCCAATGCAGAGAAAACTGGAAGCAGAATTTCTGCCTTGTCTGGATTTTGCCATATAATAGAGTGTTGGTAGTGGGAGTCATAGTACTCATGGAACACTGTCTAATTTACACTTCCCTGCATTATTTCAGTGATTTGGACCCATTGTGTGCATCTAGGGCCGTGGTCACACCTAGGATTTGATCCTGATCCTCTGAAGTTCCAGCTTTTCCTCTTTATCCCATCACGTGATTTAAATGTGGGACAAGAGTTCCCACGTCAAAAGCTGGTTTTTTAAAAATTTCAAAGTGCAGTTCAGCGACCTTGGCCAGCAGGTGGTGCTAGCATTTGAAAAAAAAAACGGACCACTTGGCTGGGGGAAATTAAAACTTGTAGGACCAGATAGAGCTTCCTGTTTCTCCAAAGGTGAAAAGCAATTTTAAAAAAACAGCCCATCGGCCTCAGGAACAGCCGGTCGGTGCTATGAAAAAAGAAAGAAAAAGAAACCCAGATCATCTGCGTGGTCTCAACGTGCCTGCTTCCTTAAAAGCTGGATTTTCAAAGCGAGGCAAAAATTTCCCTTCCTCTTGGGTGAGTCACAGAAACCTCACTTAAGGGATCATTACCGGGTTTTCTTTTTTCTTTTTTTTCAAAAAGCCCGGTGGCCGTGGGGATGGCATTTTTAGACACAGGTTATCTGATTATCTGCTTTTAAAGGGACATGGGACCGGGGCCTAGGATAAAGCAGAAAGAATGATCAGCTCGTGATGGCACCAAGGTATATTTTAAAATCTCTCCCTGATTTACCATCTGAAATCCGGTAGTATTCAAAGGGCCTACAAATCCCTTCCAATTTTACTGCTTCCTCCAAAAATGTTCTTCCTAAAAAGTCAGTGTTTGCTGATTCTGCTGAAAGTCATTCTGAATTTTTTGAACATGAGGTTACCTACAGTTCTGCCCCAGGTGTGATGAGAACAAGATTTTGCAGTGTCTACTGAAACCTCAAAGTCAAAGCAGTGTCCTAATAGAAGTCAAGAATGTGAGCTCTCACAAAAGCAAATATTTTTTTTGTGTGCCCAGCATAACTCTATGATAAAAAGGAGAAAATGAGGTGGGAGTGGAAATACCCCAAATATTAGTTGCTATTAATTGTAGGGAAGTCTGATCTGGTATAATATAGGTTCCTACTTGCCCTACAATGACTGACTGAAACATATCTAAAACTGACCTACAGTTTCTTGACAATCTTACCTGATGGCAGATTTGGGGCTATAAATGCAGAGATTTCCACCAGAGAAATATATGGAAAAATCCATGACAGACAGAGCATCTCATGAAGGTTCTATTGTCTAAATCAGATTGGTATCCCCAATTAGAATCCAGCCAGTAAATCAGTGGGAGTGACACTAGAGCCAACTTCAGTTGAGACTAGCTATTGGATTTACAAGTAAAACTTGAAAAATTAGAATATCATGCAAATGTCCATTTATTTCAGTAAGTCAACTCAAAAGGTGAAACTGATATATGAGATAGACTCATTACATGCTAAGCGAGATATGTCAACCCTTGCTTTGGTATAATTGTGATGATTATGGCGTACAGCTTACGAAACCCCCAAATTCACAATCTAAGAAAATTAGAATATTACATGACATCAATAACACAAGGATTGGAAATTGAACAATATCGGACCTCTGAAAAGTATAAGGATGCGTATGTACTCACAGTACTTGGTTTGGGACCCTTTTACATCAATTACTGCCTCAATGCAGCGTGACATGGATGCTATCAGCCTGTGGCACTGCTGAGGTGTTATGGAAGACCAGGATGCTTCAATAGTGGCCTTCAGCTCTGCTGCATTTTTCAGTCTCATGTCCCTCATCTTTCTCTTGGCAGTGTCCCATAGATTCTCTATGGGATTCAGGTCAGGCGAGTTTGCTGGCCATTCAAGCACAGTAATCCAATGGTCATTGAACCAGGTTTTGGTACTTTTAGCACTGTGGGCTGGTTCAAATTCCTGCTGGAAAATGAAGTCAGCATAAAGCTCATCTGTGGAAGGAAGCATGAGGTGCTGCAAAATCTCCTGGTAGACAGCTGTGTTGACCCTGGACTTAATGCAGCACAATGGACCAACACCAGCAGATGACATGGCTCCCCAAATCAACATAGACTGTGGAAACGTCACACTGGACTTCAAGTATTGTGCATTGTGTGCCTCTCCATTCTTCCTCCAGACTCTGAGTCATTGGTTCCCAAATGAGATGCAAAAGTTGCTCTCATAAAAAAGAGGACTTTGGACCACAGAACAACAGACCAGTTCTTTTTCTGTAGCACAGGTAAGATGCTTCTGATGTTGTTTGTTGTTCAGAAGTGGCTTGACAAGAGGAATATAACATTTGAAGCCCATGCCCAGGATCTGTCTCTGTGTGGTGGCTCTTGATGCCCCACTATGAATAGGGAGCCTTTTCACATTAATTTTCCGAAACTGTGAATTTGGGGTTTTCATAAACTGTATGCCATAATCATCACAATTATACCAAAGTATAATTACCATGTAATTAGTCTTATCTCACATATTAGTTTCACCTTTTGAGTTGACTTACTGAAATAAATGAACATTTGCAGGATATTCTAATTTTTCGAGTTTCACCTGTAGATGTGAACATCCTTAAACCTCAGTATTGTTGGTATTATTTTATCACACATCTATTATTGTGTTCTTGGCTATTGGCTTCCAGTGTACCATCTGTATTAAGAGTCTGCTCCTGCCAAACTCTCCATTGATCCATTCAAATGACATCTTCAACGTACCAGCTTAGACCCACCACCCGGGCCTTGGAGACAGATAAAGCCAATATATTTGATTACTGGCCCTAATTCTACAAGCTTTAATTATTCCTATATTCCACATTTAGATTTGCTGCTTATCTTGCCTCTATTGTATGGTGGTGCCTCCCCCCCCAATATTGTGCAGTACTGGATTTAATCCAAAACAAAAAGCTAAATACTCAGTTGTATCCATGTTGAGCACTGCAAATTTAATCAGACTTATGTTCCAGGAGGTTATTTGCACAAAACCATATCCTTGCATAATTCCCTTCAGACAGTAGACATAAATTTCTAGATATTGAACTATTTTTATGCTATCACCTTGTTTTCCCAGAAATGCCCAACTGTGTGACTCAAGCTTCCATTGCAATTAACTTACACACAGTTGTTTCTAATTTAAAATTGCAGAATCCATGTACCTTTTATAAAATAAATAAAAAGGTTTAGCTGTCTTTCCTAAGTATTATTTTACCTACTTCAAAGAATGCATGCTTGGATAGCTTGCTACTATCTTTTTGCAATTGGCTCCTGGTTGGGATACTAATGGTAAGGCCCCAATATAGTCAGAATCAAAAATAGCTAGGAAGCCTTTGTTATTCCCAAATGCATTCATGTCCTTCCAACAATATCACAGATGTATTGAACATCAGACAATATACAAAGAGTTCAAACACCATTTTGTTTCTCCTGCATGCTACATTCCCTGACCCTAGACTTTAAACAAAACCAAAGAAAAGAAAGCAAAAACCTGTCCTATACTTGACATGAGAAATACTAATGACAGAAAGGTTGACCAGGATTCCAATTAAGACTTTCAGGCTAGGCAGGGATGTAAAGAAGAGAGTTGTTATTTAGAGAAATAATGGGATTTGTTGTCTAACTAAAAGATTCCCCAATATGCCCTCTGGATGGAGGAGTACTGATAGGGACCCACTTTGTGCATGAAAAAGGGATCAGAAATCAAGACTGCTCTAACTTCCAGGAAAACTTTGGCCCATCCCTTCTATCTATCTATCTATCTATCTATCTATCTATCTATCTATCTATCT
>JAHTLZ010000348.1:17346907-17357209 GCA_023846285.1 Phrynocephalus versicolor
CTATCTATCTATCTATCTATCTATCTATCTATCTATCTATCTATCTACTGCCCATCTGACAGCTAAGGCCACTCTGTGTCCACACCAGGATTTGTGTACTCCTCGAAAAATTACACACACACACACACACACACACACACACACACACACACAGAGAGAGAGAGAGAGAGAGAGAGAGAGAGAGAGAGAGAGAGAGAGGAGAGAGAGAGAGAGAGAGAGAGAGAAGGAGTGATGGGGTAAAACAACAGGGTGACAACTTTAGCAGCTGAATTTACCTGAAGTGGGGTCTGCGTGTAGTATAAGCTAAAGGTCAGGAACTGCAGTCTCCCCAGACTACCTCCCCTCCTCATTAATGGCAAGCTCCAGCACTGAGACCTTGCTGTAAGCTTTCAGCACCCAAACTTGGGAAGGCATATGCATCCAAAGCCTCTGGGCCTAAAGATGATTGTGACTCTTATCATTCCCAGAGGGATGCCCCTGAGTCTCAGGATCTGAACAACCTGGCCTAGGACAGCAAATCAACGAATGGTGCCCGATTGAGATCACACTGCCCACTAACCAGCACTGGCTGCTATCTGAACTCAAAGCTCCATTGCAGGTGTCACCAAAATAGATGAGCTCCCCAATTCGATAAATATAACTCACCTTATTGAGGATCAGGTCCTTTCCCTTGAAGTGTTGGACTGATTCCCCCTCTCCACTTTGCCTCTAGATTATGATTTCATCGGGCCATAGGCCTGGAAATGTCCTGGGGCCCCATGAGATATGTGAAATGCTGTGTCCTGAGCCCCATGCAGTATATCAGCATTCCAGTCTATGGGAGGCTGCTGGGTCCATCCCTTTTAAAATACACCATGACCAGGGCAACTCTCTCTCTCTCTCTCTCTCTCTCTCTCTCTCTCTCTCTCTCTCTCTCACACACACACACACACACACACACACACACACACACACACACAAATAGGAGATACTGAAACAAGAAAATAACTATAAAATATTGCACAACATCAAATAATTTAAATAATATCAATCAAATACGAGGTATTAATCAAAAGGATGATTATTACCTACAGAAATGGTAAACTACAAAGACACAAATGAATTAATGTTACATATTTAATTTTACCCCCTCTGCCTGAGACCAAACATAGGGAAACATTTATTTCATTCCTGCTACAATCTAAACTAAGCTGACAGACTAGCTGGCCACAAAATCATCTGGGGAACTTCCAATATGACTGGAGATTAGAGCCGGCTTCTCCCAAGTGCCATTTCAACAAGATAACCCCTACACCAAACCTTACCTGGAGCTGACACATTTCAAATGCCATATTCTTTAATAAAGCTGCACTCAGAAATTGCCAGCTAGGTGAACAGCAACTCAATGGCATATTGACAGGCAAGTCTAATCATGACACTCCCTTACACAAGGGGGATCTACTGTCATCTCAGTTGTCATGGCAGAAACACAAAATACATGTCCATCCTATGAGTTACTTAAAAGACAACAGATGTAAAGGGGGTGGGGTGGGGTGGTGATTCCCCCATTGAGCCCAGTAATTTTCAACTGAGGCTGGTTCAGCAGGCAAATCCAGGTATTATAACATGAATTTCTGAGAGGAGGAAACTGTATTTAAGCAAAGGAATATGCAAGACTTCTTAATAAATTAGTCACACTTTATCATGCTGCCTAGATGCCCTACACATCTGATCTTGCCTGATTTCAGAAGCTAAGCAGGATCGGCCCTGGTTAGTACTTGGATGGGAGACCACCAGGGAATACCAGGTGCTGTTGTAGGCGCCTGGAGTAGGAACTAGAATGCCACTCCAGTATTGCTGCCAAGAAAACTCCATGGACATGGTGCCATGGAGAGTCAGTCATGACTGCAACAACACAACACACACACACACACACACACACACACACACACACACACACACACACACATTTTATCATAACTAAAGGCTACCTTCTTGCCTTTGATACTTTCTTCTGCACATAGATGAAACTGTCCATGAAGACTACACCACCTTCTTGGTCCTGATGGTCCCTTGCCTCTACCCACACAGCTGATCTGAGTCCAGGGCAAGAGTCTCATTTTTATCACTGGCCAAAAATGTGGAAAGTATATGAGAAAAATCTGGCAGTGCTGCTTTCTCCCAGATCTATATTTTTGAAATGTTGCATTCTACCCAGTTTTGGGGAAAGCATGGATTTCAGTAAGTTCTTAAAAATGAATTGAAATATATTTCTTTCCAAACGTTTCTAGCCATGGCCAACCCATTCAGCTATTTCTACCATGAAGTATGCCTGATTGCTATATCAATATTAAACTCAAGTCTTCACTACCTCAAAAAAGGGATGATTAAGCACTAACATGTTTGAATGCTTGGAAGCTAAAAATCTGTTGTGCAGCTCCAGGTGCAAAGTGGGAATGATGGTGTCAGCAGTGGAAAGTTGTTGCTTATTAATGGCCTCTGTTGACAATGTTGGGTGTACACATGAACCCTGAAACCACTAAAGAAATATTTTAATCAATAGCAATTTTCTGTTGTTGCTGCTGCTGCTGCTGCTGCTGCCGCCACCCTTCCCACTGCATATACTGCACCGTGCACCATGATTTGAGCAAGGAGGAGTGAACTGCCAGTGTTTGTTTCTCCAACATTGGCCCAAACTGGGGGGCTTAGCATAGTAAATGACACTAGAGTAGGCCAAGTGAACCAAAGGTGATTTAATGGGTCAACCCGTCCATAGGTTGCCTTGATTCAAATTAAGCTACTTTGCCTTCCTTCAGTACAATAAGTTGAAACTGTAATAACCTATTTGATTTAATGGAATTTATGTAGAAGATGACTCAACAAATTCTCATTGATTCAATGGCCCTACTGTAGTATGATTTATTACTCTAACCAACAAGATTTAGATCACTTATTTGGAAGAGAATAAGCAAAAATCAAAAAGAAAAATCTCACTTTCTCTTTCTCATCATCACAGGTTTGAAGACACATGGGAATTTTGCCCAATTTCTATCAAATGGAACATTCACTCAGCCCTTCTAAAGGATTCTTGCATGTTGTTTGCAGGTATAAGCATGTAGAACATTACTTCTCATCCTTGAGTCTTCTATATCTTTCCTTTGGCCATCCTTGCTGCAGAGGTGAAACCCAAAATCCCTATAGGGCCAGAGGTTGAGAGAGTCATTAGAATAGATGCTTGATGTCAGCTCTGTATTATCTTGGTTAGAGATGGGCACGACCAGGAAAAATGACGTTTCGAGTTGTCGTGTGTCGGAGCCGGCCCGTTTTGGCTCGTTTCCGTTTGTCGTCAAATTTTTCAAAAATTTGTTGTTTCGTTTGTCATTTTTTCGTCTGTCGTTATTACTGGTTGGGGGGGTTAGCGGGCTCCTGGAGGCACCTCCCTGGGGTGGGTGCCTCCTCTGGTCCGCTATAAAGGGGAAAGTATGGTAGCCATTGCGTTTGCGTATGCGTACCAAGTGGCAGTGGCAGAGGCACCTCTCTTTTGGGTGCCTCTATTCTGACTCACTATGAAGGACAGCATACTGGCATACTGGCATACTGGTGTACTGGTGTACGGTGCACTTGGGCTGGGGAGCGAAGTGAGAGAGGATCCCTCTGGGCGCCCTACGGCTCACCAAGAAGGGAAGTGTACTTGTGTAGTAGTGCAATGCGAGTACAGATCTGGCTTAGGGTTAGGGTGAGGGCAAGGGCTAGGCTTAGGGTTACGGGTAAGGTTAGAGTGAGTTAGTGGGCTGCACCTCTGGGTGCCTCTGACCCACTAAGAAGGACAGTGTGCTGGCGTATGGGTTAGGGTTAGGGTTAGGGCTAGGGTTAGGGTTAGGGCTAGGGTTAGTGGGCTTTTTATGCCCGACTGGCACATCCCAGAAGTCTCAGTCAAAACCTGGCCAAGTGGAATGGCTTCAAAAATTTGCATGGTCCCATCCCATGGCCAGCCCATCATTGCGCACTGCGCAGGTGTAAAAAAATAAAAATAAAAATAAAATAAAATAAAATAAAATAAATGGAGATGTTTTATTGCAAGACAAACCCACTGTTGCTACTGTAAAAATTCAGGCAGTTAAAATGGCTAATTTTCGCATGTTTCTGTGGTGCTTTGGTGTGTTTTTGGACCACGATTTCAAAATAAATATTGCGGTCGCCATTTTGGATCCCCCGCCCGCACCGCATGGCATGACGAGTTGGTGAATGGCGAGACGACGAGGATGCCCCCCACCAGAGCAGCCCAGGACAGGAGAGGGGGGAGGCTGGGGACCTCCCCAGAAACCACCCCTCTGGTAGGTGCCCTCACTCAGGCAGGCATATTTTCGCCTGCTTTTTTGCCCGGGAATCGGGGTTTTTTAAAAAACTTTTTTTCTGTGCCACTTGGCATCACGCGATCGCTGCGATGGCATGAACGATAATGACAAATCAGACCCAATTTTTCTTTTATCGGTTCGAGTTCGAGTTCTGGTAGAGTAATTGTCATTACCGTTTCCGTTACGTAACGGAAACAAGGAACGGAAACGGAAACGAGAATTTCGCCAAGTCGTGCCCATGTCTAATCTTGGTTCCTGGATGCACAGCTGCACATGTCCATGCCGGCCATGCACAAGAGGACATAAGTGCAAAGGATGAGGGCATCACCAATATATGAAGTTCAGGTCCTAGTTCATCTCTTGACCCATATGTTTAATTGATGCCTAAATTGATGCATGTGTGAAAGTGTGCTTGACAAATGAGAAAACCTGGAAACCATGAAGCAATGCAAAAGGAAATCTAGGCTAATTTATTTTGTGAGCATTTTCATAGCTGAATACTCATACTTTCTAAGCATTTATACACACACACACACACACACACACACACACACACACACACAGGATGAAAATGTAGGGTGAAATCTTAGAGAGAACAAAAACCTTTATTTGCAAGCTGAACTCTCTTGGCCAAAATTTGCTGATAATAATAAAAGAATACCCTCTCAACATCGTCCCAGAAGCCCAAATATTATTATCATTGTGATCCCATCCACCCAATATTTTTCTCTTGCACTCATTCACTTGGACTGCTTGTGTGAGTTGTCCCAACCTCTTGCACACTAGTCTCATTCCACCACATGCCAATGTGTGTGCCCCCCTTATTCTGAGACCAAGACTTTTTATTTAACCATACCTCCAGGTTCAACAGAGCCACAGCTACTGGTGGCAAAAGCAAAGGCTTGGAACATACAATGGAAAAAACCCAAATGGTCTTTCTAGGTGAGCTCAATGACTGGAAGCAGCTTCTCCCCTCTTACCAGGCAAGCTGACACATCAGGTACTTGCAAAGACAAGTTGCCAAATTGCTGCCTGCCTGCCTGCCTTCAAATAGGGGATCAGTTTTGCATTCACCTGATGCTCCCCAAATGAGCACAGAGAGGTGAGAAGGCACTTCAGGCTGCCTCCACCTGCTGGGCCCAGCTCTCAACCAAATCAGAGCATAGACTGCCAGGATTAGATTAATGTAAATGTCATCTTCTTTGCAGCCTTTTTACTAAAAAGAAGAAACTATTCTGTTTGGTGGAACAGTTTTTTTTAAAAAAAGAAGGAACTGTGGCAGAAAGGATTTTTTAAACGGTGTGCTATCCGAAACCTACTCTAATGCAAATCCTCACATTGAAGCACAACTTGGGGTTCCCAGCCCTTAGGCTGCCTGAGATTGGGAGGCTTCCATTGGTAAGGCTTCCCCTTGGTACTTGACAGCATTTGGGGTGGACCAGCCTTGCCCGCTTGCCATGGGGACAGAAAGGAACTGCTGGAGTTTCCCCCATGCTGGCAAGAATAATATCCCCAGCTGGCCAGTGCTGAGGGGGGCAGGAAGCCTCCATAGCATTGGGTGGTCAGCAATGTTGTCCTTGCCTCACAGGCAGCTCTAGTGGCTCCATCTTTGTCCCATGACAAGCCCTGACCCTGAAGCTGTCTGTATCTGGGAAACATTTCAGGACTTGCTGGTTGGGACAGAAGCTCCGGCATGGTTTAGAAATGGCATGAATGCATCCTTTTTAAACCTTGTGCCAAGGGTTGCATCCTGTGAAATGGCTGAAGTTGCTGTGAAGCAGCTTGGATCCTTTGAAAGTGTAGTTGCAGCCAGGGTCACCTTAAGTTTGTCACTACCTCACAGGGCTCTTGTGGGGATACAATGAGGGGAAAGAGCAAAGTGTGCCATTGTGACCTCTTTGGAGAGATACAATTCTGACAAGGATAAAATAAAGCTTCTCCCCCTTCAAGAGAGATAATAGCTGTATTAGTGTATTGTAGCAAAGCAGCTACATCCTGTGATGCCTTTAAGATTAGCAGGTTGTTTTGGGATAAGTGTTCATGGACTGCCACCCATTTCTTCAGATCTCTCTCAAGAAGTGACTTGGCCTCCATGAAAGCTTATGCCAAATAAAACTTGTTCAAGGTGCTACTGGCCTCTGCTATTTTTCACGTTAAAAGAGGATTTTGCCCCCAAGGCTCCTCACCTCATTGCAAAGATAACTGGGAACTTTTCCTTTTAACAATCTTCAAAGATGTTAGGCAATCTGGCCTCTTGTGGCTCCTTCCTAAGAGATCTCTTTGTGAAGCCCTGGCTGTCTCCTTTAACTAAGCATTTCCAAAACCTACTGTGGCGTGGCAATAATGGAGAATCACTTTTTAAGGCTTCCTTCTCTCTGCCACACTTCTGTTGCAGCGCTGGGGGAGACAAGGCGGAAGCAGAGTGGAAGCAGAGGAGCTGTAGTAGTCATGTTACCCTTAGAAACAAAGAATGATAGGATCAGACCATTGCTCCCTTTATCTCCGGATTGTTGAATCGGATTGTCAGCATCTCTCCAGATTATTTCCTAGTCCCCTCTGGAAATTCCTGATCTTCTTTGTTGGTCTAGCAAAGCCCAATCTTTCTGAGCTTCCACACACTCCGAGAAGAGTGGATCTACTGAGTGAAACGCTCTAAACCTGCATCTTTGCTCAGCATCCATGCAGGTGCTGAGGAAAGAACGGGGTGGCCATGAAAGCAAGAGTGCCTTGCAAAAACAATTGTGACACATAGCCATGGTAAGTGCAGATCCAAATGGAATCCATGCTCAATAGAATTATTCTTAGTGACTGAACAGCATCAACTCAAGTGTGAATCTGAGTACGTCCACCCCACCCTCTCAGGCCATAATCTTCTATGGCCAGAGACATTCAGTGCTTTTGTCCATATGGCTTGGAATATCTCATAGGCAAAAAGCTCAAGAGGAAATCAATTTGGAATGCCAACCAGACTGAAGCTTGAAATCGTGCCTATTAATCTCACATTTAAATGTGATATAATGCAACAGAATTGTATGAGTAGAGGATACATATATATTTTTGAGTAAATCAGACAGTCCTGATTGACTTCGTTGTTTTTTTTTTTACAAGACTGATGAATCAAGCAAAAAGCTCCACTCATTGACTTTACAATTATAGTACAAAAATCAGGCTGCAAAACACTTCCAATTGCCTCCTGCATGGCAGACATACTTCATCAAGAGGGAAGGAAGAAAGATACAAGATTACTTGAACTGAGATACTATGTCAACCCAGTAATCTATATCTGCTGGGATGTTACCTCAGTTAGCATGAGGCAATGCAGCTCACAGGAAAGGTCTTTTAAGGAATGAAGAACTTGGTTGCCTGAATTAGCACACGATGCCCAGACAGAAATACAAGCTCTCTATTTCAATCTGATAGCACATACCTGCAGGCAGCCTGGGGCTTTCTTTGTCATATTCCTATGTTGAACAAGTAATACCCAACAGTGTACAAATATACTAACCACAAATTAGTGAAAACCACATGGTACGGAGGTAGGTGCAGTATGTAACCTTGTGGGACATGCTAACTAGAGATGGGCACGAAACAAAAAAAAATTGTTCCGTTATTCGATATTCGTTTCATGACATAACGAAATGAATAACAAAAATGTGATGAAATTGGAACGAACCGAACAGAACCACGAAAATTAGGTTCGTTACGTTTCCTTTTCATCAATGGCGACTCACAATGAAATGAGCTGTTTTTAAATGTTTAAAAATGTCCTGAATATCCATAAAAACCCAGCAATAATTATTTATTCTGCCTGATAATACCTACCAGGGGGGTTGGGGTCCTTAAAATGTGCATTTATGTCTTTTCTCAGATCGCTGTATTTTTTTCCTTTAAGGGGCGTTAGGGGACATTGACCCAAAATGGCTCCCAGATGCCTAATATTGATTTCTTGGGTATTAAAACGCCCTGGACATCCTTAAAAATGCAGCTATAATTATTTGAAATTATTACCTACCAGGGGGTTGGGGTCCTTCAAATGTTTGTTTTTGTCTTTCTCCCGTCACAATGTATTTTTTCTTTTCCCTTTAAGGATGACACAAAATGGATTAGAGCCACAAGATGGATGCAAGCCATGTGATGGGATCATGTAAATTCTTGGACAATTTCAACCAATACGATGCCCAGATTGCAGACTGGGTAGGTGTGACAGCCACAGAGGGCATAAAAAGCTTTGGCAGCCCCCGTTCTCCTTGCAATCTGCTGTGGGAGTTAGGGTGGGATTGCTGTCTCTGTGAGTCGTTACTTTAGGCCAGCCAGGCAAGTGTGTGTCTCTGTGTTCCTGCTGGCTGCACCCTGGCTCTTAGGGGAGAAAAAGAAAAGATTTCTCTTGCAGCCTCCCTTGTGCATGCGTACCTCTCAGTGAGTACCCTCCCCTGCCCCGCAGTGCAGTCACTCTGTGGCTGCTTTACGCCCTGGGCAGCGCCTGCTGCTGCCTTTGCAGCCTCCCTGC
Source organism: Phrynocephalus versicolor (assembly GCA_023846285.1). Lineage (NCBI taxonomy): Eukaryota > Metazoa > Chordata > Lepidosauria > Squamata > Agamidae > Phrynocephalus > Phrynocephalus versicolor. The sequence goes on from JAHTLZ010000348.1 coordinate 17,355,749, forward strand.
GTACCTAGTCTATACTGTGTCTCTGCCAGCATCATTTTTTTAATGTTTTCTCTCTGGTCTGGGGCATTGGGGGATGCCCGCACATGGAAATGCTTTAAGTCACACAAAAAGTGGGTAAAAACAAAAAACGAAAAATTAAAACATTAAACAATTTTTTTAAAAAAAAATCATGAAAAACGAAAACGAACCGAAACGGACCTGCAATGAAAAATGAAAAACTGAAACATCATTTTCTTCTATTTGTGCCCATATCTACTCCCTAGTACACTAGGAGTGTAGGAAACCCACAGTTTCACATGCATTGACAAAATTAAAATAATAAGATAACATTAAAACAAACATGAAAAGCACCTTCTCATGGTGTAATACAGGAACTGGTCACTAGAAAGAAGCAGAGACTATGCTGTATGGTGACTTAATGGAAAGTCCCTGGTGGCCTGAATTCTGAGAAAAGCAGCTTCTAGGAAAATGGAGACACTGCATTTCTGGCAGAGTGGAAGTGGGTAGAGAAGGCTCCCTTGCAAACAGGAGGGCAGGAAACTCATTGCTTGGCTAGGGTTTCAGCAGGGCTTGGTGGGTATTGTTAGCATGTGCAGCTTGTTTAAGAAGAAAGAAAAGGGGGGAAAGTTCAGTTTACTGCCACTTTTGAGACTTTCATTGCTGGGGGGATAGACAGGGGAGTGGTGGGCATGAGGGAGGTAGTATATCCTCTTGGCAGGTGGTAGTTGAGGAGGAATTAAAGAACCTCTTAATGAGGGTGAAAGAGGATAGTGGGTCGAATGGAAGGCATTTTGGGGGGTGGTGTTTTATTCCTTCAGGGCCTTGGTTTAATTTTTTTTTCTCCACATATTGGGCTACTTATGTCATTTGCTTGGGAAATGGCTCATTGGAAGCCTAAGGGCACCTCTAAAAGGCAAGCATCCTGCCAAATGCAGGAACCCGGGGGCTTCGGCCCCCAGGATCTCATCTTCTTCTGAGGACAAAGTTTTTCCTGCCTATCAGGCTATTTGGGTTAAACTGAGTAAATTAGAAAGAGACAGGGCTGTGAGGAGGGGCATGACGAATGCATTTTCTGCTTGTAGATCTCAGGGGGTGACAAAATCAAAGTAAATGGACAAAATCAAAGTAAATTGATGTACTCAGGCATATGGGGGAACTGATGCTTGCCTGTATCACTGTTTTAGAAAATGAAGACTTCCAGGCCTGTCAGCGTCAGAGACATGGCTTCAGGATGACCAAGGTGTCAGAACACCAGACCAGGCTGGTACAGATTGCTTTACACAACCAATCCAGTTGTATATTCTGACACCATCCCTGCAATTATTTCAGGGTAGATTTTTTATTTTATTTTATTTTATTTTATTTATTATTATTATTATTATTATTATTATTATTATTATTATTATTATTATTATTATTATTATTATTATTATTATTATTATTATTATTATTATTATTATT
>JAHTLZ010000348.1:17357219-17374596 GCA_023846285.1 Phrynocephalus versicolor
TTATTATTATTATTATTATTATTATTATTATTATTATTATTATTATTTGCTTTGATGGAATTGTGAAGACACCACGAATGAGCCGGCATCCCCCCAGATATGTGGAAAGAGGCACATGGACTCTCAACATCAAAGGGCAAGACTGCAACCACTAGGAAATATGACTTTAATTCAATCTGGTTACAATTGGCAAACCTAGTGGTCTTACAAAAAATTGTTTTACCCCAATACCCAAATGAAGCACATGGGTCTCTTGTATCAACCCTTTTCTCCCCCCACCTCCTGGCCTAAAGGGATTTGTATGTCTCATAGTGCCAAATGGAGCTGGGTTAAGGAGTAGGGGGGATATATGACCCATGTTCCTTTGCTTGAAGAACAGGGGTGTGACTTAAGAAGCATCTTCTTACAACTTCCCACGTTGCCTCCAACAAGACTCCAGCCCTGGCTGAAATATCACCTAGCCATGGGCTTTAAGAACAACATCTAACTAAGGACTTTAAAAGTAAACTCCTGGTGAAGAACATCTTTTACCATGTCTGAACTTCTGGGACCTGCTTTGAAGAAGGGTGATATACTGCTCGCTCTCTCGAAAGCTTGCAAAGTTCTTTTTTAATTTTTAATAGTGGCCTATAAAGGTATCACCTGTAACCTATTTCAGGGTAGAGTATCTGTAATTACAACATCTTATAAACAAACAAACACATACCTGCAATGCAACACACATAGAGAACTCATTGGCATGTCCCACTTGGATGCCACAATAGATCTGGTGTCTCATGAGGAAAATAAAGAGGGTAGATGGACTGCCAGAAGAGCATGTGAGTGGCTGCCCATGTTACCATGGACTCTTTACCCCTTTTAAAAGGAGGAAGAGAGAGAAAGAAAAAGGAATTAAGAATGCCAACTATACTAAGGCTAAGAAGCCCCTATCATGAAGAGGGATGCTTCAACAGTCCTGAAAATAGCTTAGAAATGCCCCTTAAAATGTGCAGTCCTACATGCAATGCATTTACAGTAAAACCAATGGATAAGGAAATCTAACCATTGAATTCTGTGAATTTAATACCTTCTTAAAATTGTCAAACCCCAAACAGGCCATTTTGATAATACTTGTTGGAATATCAGGGACACCCTTGGACCATTTAATAGTATCCCCTGAAAGTTGGCACTTCTATCATCATAGCAAAGAGCATTTAGGTTTCTCCAACCTTCTCCCATCCAATCTGGGGTTTTTCCCCCACCCCTCACCTTTTATTTTCCCTAAAATTCCTCCCTCATGGTGCACTCGCATCTTGTTTTGTTCATGACAAAGTGGTTCATCTCCAATGATCTGTATGATGTTATGTTACCTCACTGGCCATTTAGCCAACTCTGCACAGGTTGAAATGAGATCAAATTGACCCTGAGAGTGAATGGATTGGACCAAGGATTTGCAAGCCAAAAAAATAAAAAAATCTTGTTAAAGACAATTGCAAATATCAAGTAATATTTGGCAATCTCCCCTAACTAGAGAATTACTTCTTTTACTATTCTTGCTATATTTCACCTACCACAATTTAATAAACATATTAATATCATTTGACAATTGCATCAGAAGGACACTTTCTTTCTTCCCATTTCTCCTGCTGGGACATCAGCTTCAGCTCATCTAACAATATTATCATCTAACGATATCACCTCCTCCTTTGCCATGGCTAGGTGCAGCCAGGAACATTATAGTCAATGCTTCTTCGCTTCATTGTCTTTACTGCCTCTTATTGTCAGCCTGAAACAGTAAAGTTTCTTGCTAGCAGCCCAGAAAACATCCCACACACTTCAGTATTGCCACTGTATTGAACACAAGGTAAATTTACACACTTTTGATTAGAGATGGGCACGACTCAAAAAAATAATTTTTCGTTTTTCGTTTGTCGTTTTAGGGTCCGTTTCGGTTCATTTTCGTTTTTCAGGGGGTCCGCATTTTTCGTTTTCGTTTTTGTTATGAAACTAGACGAAAAAACAAACCGAAAACAATTTTTTTTGTTTTCGTTAGCATTCTTCTCGTTGGGAGGTGTCTGCCATAACGAAAACGAAAAACAGGGCAAAATTTTTCGTTTCGTTTTCATTTTCGTTTTGTTTTCTGGAAAATTTTCGTTTTTGTTTTTGTTGCGTAACGAAAATGAAAAACGAAAACGAAAACAAAAATTTCGCTGAGTCGTGCCCATCTCTACTTTTGATAGTTACTTGGTATTGCAAAAATGTGAAAGAGAGATCTGGACCTTGTCTACTAACCTCTTTCATTTTCAAGCACTTAGATGGTTACCTCATGTCCATTCTTGTCCCGAGAGGAAGTTTGTTGTGTGTTGATGTCGGTCACGGTCACGTGGTCTTCTTCCAGTTCTGTCCCTGTTCTCGTGTACTCACGGGATAGATGATACCGGCATGACTATTACCACATGTCCTCATTCCATGATGAGATGTGAAATTCCATGCCTTTGTTCTCCATTGTTGTTGGGTTTTTTTGGCCCTGACCTTCCATTTTTTGATGTTTCGATTCTCTGAAGCCTTGCCTTCAATGCGTTACAGAGCTAAGTTTGAGGCATTTGTCTTTTAATCTCTCTGCACTGCGTTGCTGACTCCATAGGGAATGTACTGGTAAATGGCACTTGTGCAGCTAGATGGAGAATGGCATGTTGCGTGACAAGCCTTACCTCATGGGCACTCGTCTCGGAATGAGAAGCATGATGAGCAGATTCCCAAGCCCAGGGAGGGGAATATCTAATTGCACTTAAATCACAGTTCAGGGGTGTGTGGTCGGGACAAACTCCCGTCATCCCTCAATGCACGTGTGGTTAGATTACTTTGTACCGGTCTCAAGCGGGACCGCGAACAGCGATGAGATGGACGTGAAGCATCCGCCTAAGTCACAAGCACATAACAAATAACAACAGGTGGCTTCTATGTCCAACATCTATTCAGTTAGTCATGAAATGTGACTTCACAAGGTCAAACTGCATATTATTATGCAAATCTGCGAAGTAATGCCTCCTTGTGTGAGATTTCGGTTGTTGTGTACCATCAAGTCAGAGCTCCCTTACAGTGACTTTAATAGGCTTTTCATAATGATAGGTAGCTCAGCGATTAAGATGTCTGGCTGAGAGTTTGAATCCCCATGGTGCCTCTTGTGAGTAGAGCCAACCTGTGCAGCCTGGGCAAGCAGCCCAATCCCAGGGAATGGTATACCACTTCTGAGTACTCTCTACCTCGGAAACATTGGGAAGCATTGCCATATGTCAGAATTGACTTGGCAGCATGTTATTAGTATTTAATATTTAAAGAGTGGCTTTACCACTTTCACACCCAAGTGTGTTTCATCATAAGAAAGCACTCTATATGATATATTTTTTTCAAGCTGATCCCCTGATCATGGATCCTGTGCAAATTGTCTACAGTGGATCCTGTCCGTTAGCTCAGCAGTTTAATGGGCAACTTTCTATACACAGCGATGACACCGAGCTTTAAGGCCCTCCATGTCAGAGTTCTCCATTGCTACCGCAGTCCTTAGAGTAGTCGTGCCCTGATATGTTTTATTCAAGGTTAAGCTGTACTTGTCATGATGTCACTGGCATGCTCAGGTGGGTGATTCCAAAATTCTGTTCTGCATGGTTGGTGGACTAGCTCCAATTGTCTGGCTTAACAGTAGCACTGAGCAGCCTATGCACCTGAACTCACCGGCATGACGCTGCCATGTTAAACATGTTAAACATGTAAACAAAATTGTTTCTTTAAATACACATCGATGCCAAATGTGTAAGGAGGCTCCACGTTTACCCAGTTAAAATATAGTTACATTGGAATATATGCAAAATAAATAAATAAAGGTGAGTTTTGATGAAGTGGAAAGCAGGACATTCAGCGGAAGCAGCCAATGAATAATTGATAGAAGCATTCCTTCCCTAGTTAGTTGAGCAGCCAACAGTAGAATACATGCTGTAGTGGCATTTTCCTGCCTCTGTGTAAATAATCAATGTCCTCCAGTTGGACTCGTGCCGTAATTCTGCTCCACATAAGCAATGAAAGTCAAAAAGGAATGAGCCATCTATTCTGGCTCAATACCAAGCTTGGAGTAGATGTGCTCTGTGTCAGACAGCTTTTAATAGAAATTGGAACAAATCCAATTTTATCCAGCAAATGGGGAAAAATAGAAGTTCCTCTTTTGACTGATTTAGTCCACACAAATGGTGCTGGGATGGCCTGACTGGCCAATTGTCTTTCACTATTATTCACAAAGTGGACAAGGAGGGACAGTACAAGTTTCCTTTTGGCCTTGCTGGTAAAAGAATGATTCAGAATGAAAGTACAGTAAATGACTGTAGGAAAGCTGAAAAGACTTTGGGAGCAGCTTGGTGGGAATTCTGATAGAGAATAGCATAAGTGGCCTGCAAAGATTCATGTTTATGATCTCCTATGCCCATGTATCTACCTTTCCATTTGCACGGCTGGATTTCATTACTTGTTATGAAATAAATGGGCTAGATAGTGCTACCGTTAGGTGGATTTGTAATAGGTTGACTGATCGCAACCAAAGGGTGATTATAAATGGCCTCTCTCCAGCTTGGAGATACGTGACCAGTGGGGTTCCCCAGGGTTCTGTTCTGGGTCCAGTGCAGTTCAATATCTTCATTAATGGCTTTGAAAAAAGGAATTGAGAGTATGCTGATTAAATCTGCAGATGATACCAAATTGGAGGGGTTGTTAATTCCCTAGAGCAGGCGTGTCCAAACTTCAGCCCTCCTGATGTTTTGGACCGCAACTCCCAGAATTCAAAGCCTGAATTTCCAATGGCAAAGGACTGGGGGAGTTGTTTTCCAAAACATCTGGAGGGCCAAAGTTTGGACATGCCTGCCCTAGAGGATAGGATAAAAATCCAAAATGACCTCGACAGATTAGAGAGCTGGGCCAAAGCTATCAGAATGGGTTTTAAAAGAGAGAAAAGGTGGCTCTGTGGGGACTGAAAATCCCAGATCAGGACGTTTTGCATCAATGAGCCAAATGGGTGAAGAGGGAGCAGTCGACATGATTTTTAGATTTTGCGGGCTTACCGGAGCCTTTAAGAGGCTTGCCCGCTGGTGTAGGTCCCTCTTTCACCGCTTGCTATCATGGAGATGGCAATGCTGCAGGCTGATTAGTACAGTTGCATTTTGCAGACTAGGGCAACAAAAGAAAGAATCTGGGGCTTGAGCACCAGTTCAGCCCTGTGGTGATCCCCCACCCCCAAATTGGAGAAGCTCTTTGTTAATTTTACTTATAAGGCTGGCAATTGCTTAATTTATTGAGGTTTTTTTTTTTTAAGGAAGTGAATGCTTTTGTTGAGCCTGTTCTTGATAGCACTTGGGGGATCAAAGGGGGTGGGGGGAGGAAGCGGAATATGCTTTTTGCTGAGCTATTCCACTGGGAAGGGGCACAAGTGTGCTGAGGTATTGTTAATTTTGAGGTCATTAATAACAAAAACAAAATGAATGTTTTCCCCCCTCCTTTTGTTTTGTTTTGTTAAGGGGAATTTTAAAAGGGGGATGTATTCATTTATATTATATTTATAATCTTTATTTATATTAGGGGAGGAATTGTATCTTTTGGCTCAAGCCCAGCCGTGGCTACTCCTCCCCCCTTCCAGTAATTCATTTGGGTCTGCTCTGCATTTGATTGATAGTACAGTTATCTATGCCCTAAGCACATCTGATCTCGCCTGATTTCAGAAGCTAAGCAGGGTCAGCCCTGGTTAGTACTTGGATGGGAGACCTCCAAGGAATATCAGGTGCTTTAGGCGCCTGGAGTAGGAACTGGCAAACCACTCCAGTATTCCTGCCAAGAAAATTCTATGGATATGGAGTCACAAAGAGTTGGTAACGAATGAAATGACACAACACACACACACAGTTATCTATATTTTTTAAAAAAAGTGAAGACACTAAAATATGTTACAGAACAATTATATACCTGAATGGCCCCTAAATTCATTACCGTTACTTACACGATTTTACACTCTTTATAAAGTAATAGGAGCATAGAGTTATCCACTGATAAATAACTATCTTCTCCATGGAGGGCCTTTTGTTGTGGTTGCTTGTGCCAGTTAAACAAGAATCAACTGAAAATGGATAATTTTAGCATGGGGTAGGGTGGAGACAAAGCAGTGTGAGCTATTGATGGTCCATGTTCATTACCTGGCAGGTGAACTGGGATTTCCCTTGGCTGTCAAAGATGGCAAGCCCCTTTGACCATTTTGATTTTTTTTTTATATATTGACTTTGACACAAAGGCCCATTGATTCTATTGCCTATCGACAAGCTATCTAATGGGGTTAGGCGTTTATGTGGTGCTGCCCCCAATAAATATAGTCTTTCATATGAAACAAGTTCTGGGTTAAGCAGGCAGATGTCAGATGCTCTGTCTCGCCAACGGTGGGTCGGTCCAGGGTGCAGGCTTTCAAAAAACAGGAAATCCTGTCCATGGAGATATAGAACCTTGGAGGTTGGAATCTATCAGAGCAAAGATTTGGGCGTTGGCACCAACCACTAGAAGTCCTTAGGTGGTGGCCTGTACTGAATGTCACCTGTTTTACATTAAGAAAAGGTTAGAGGTAGGGCCAAGGTAGCAGATCAAGGAATTTAGTAGGCAGTCTATTTTTGGCATAGAGGATTTCCCCCTCTGTCAATTCACAGCTAACAATATACCCTGGCCTTATGTGAAAGAAAAAGGCGCATCACACCCCTTGAATGAATTCATGAGTCAAAAATGTTAGGTTGGAGAAGGGAGCTGGATGTGTCCAGGGATATCAGAATGCCCATAATGCCAGAAAGCTTGGAACATCCTTAAATTATTCAGAAACCGGTATATCAGGAGTCAGATGAAGTTTACTTATTTAAACCTGTAACTTCTGTTGCAATTCTTTGGGTTTTTGTAATAAAGGAATGGGCGGCCGTCTCTAAGCAGGAGCTGTCTCATGCTCCCCCCCCCCATGTGGTAGTGGTCAGGATGTTTGATGAACACATGTATACTTAAAACACTCCAAAATGGTCCAGAAAGGGAAAGGCAAAATAGTTAAGCTTCTATCCCACTATATGTTGGACATATGCTCTGTATGACACCTGAAGGCCTTTACGGCTGCGGAAAGTTATAGTGATGTTTGCTTATTTAGACATAAGAGTTGTGAAGCACTCACCTGCTATCAATTTTGAAAGATTACTTCTATGGCCTTGTGGGGGGGGGATTGGTTATATCATGAATGTGATTCACTAGTCACTCGTCAAGAATCAGAGCTGCAGCTACAGAGGCTGCGATGGGATAATCTGCTGGTGCCATACAGAACATGGGCTGTTTGGGTCTACAACAGATTTAAAATTATGTTAGGCCATTGCCTAATTATTAGGTGGGTGGCTTCTCTGTGCTTATATTTTACAGGTCTCCAGGATCCGTTCCGACTTTGTGTGGTAAGCAGCGGACACAGCTGTTTCTGGGCTGCCAAATATCTGGGTGCTCAGCTTGGGACCGGAAACTTACCTTCGCAGAGTGTGCATTGCTCACTTGGAATGGCCTGAGAGGTTTTGACATGGGATCGCTTCTTAGATGTAGCATCCCAGGGTGCTTGCGGAGCACACATTGATGTCTTGCTGGTCCATCTGGGTAGAATCAACTTGACACAAGTGGTGAGTAAGGATTTGAGCCTGAAAGTTATTGCTGACTTGAGGATATTCAAAATCTAATTCTCACACACTCTTGGGTGGTGTGGTCTGATATCATACCAAGACTTATGTGGCATGGAGGTAGGCAACCATGGGAATGGCCTGATGGGCATTACATGGGATGGCTTCTTAGATGTAGCATCCCAGAATGCTTGCTGAGCATGTCTTGCTGGTCCAGCAGAGTGGCAATGACCTGCCACGAGTGGTGAGTAAGGCTTTGATCCTCAGAGTTATTGCAGACTCAAGGAAATTTGAAGGCCAATTCCCACGCACTTGGGTGGTATGGCTGGTGATCATACCAAGATTGGTGATGCTTGAGAAGCGAGGCAGGCCAAGCAATGAGGCAAGGATTAGGTTTAGTGATATCATGCCTTGTGATTTCTGTTAAAAATCTGTTACTATATTCGAGTGACGGTGTTCCCCTTTTTATTTGGGCTGAAGCATGTTTTGACATTATTAAAAGGGCATCACCAGGCTGAATTTTTCCAGCTGGGGGGGAGGAGCATACCTAGTACCCCTCTGCCATGGCGGGTAGTCCAAGTTGTTGTTGGAAGGTGAGTTCATGGTATGGTCCCATTAATGGTACTAGGGCAGCCTTTATTATAACATTAGATAGTTATTAGCTTAGTATTAATAAGTTTATAGGTTGTTGCTAAATTATTTTAATAGCTGCCTTTTGGGAGTTTGTCTCCCAAGGATTGGGGATATACTGAAAAAAGTTTACAGAATGTTTCCAGTTAGGAACTGACCTAAGATTTAAGGGCCTGAAGGATAAGCACAAATCAGGCTGAAGTTTACTTGCACTACGGTAGCCCCCTTTTTAATTTAGGGATTAAATTTGTTCAATAAAGTTGTGGTCCAATTTTAAACCCAATACCTTGTGTCACCTGGTTATTTCAGGTATGGGGGTGCAATGTTGGGTGTTGCATCCAGGTTAAAAATGAATTACACAGATATAGGATGGGAGACACCTGCCTGGATAATAGTACATGTGAAAGGGATCTTGGATTCTGGGTGGACCCCAAATTGAACATGAGTCAGCAGTATGACACAGCGGCCAAGAAAGTCAATCTGATTCTTGGTTGCATCAACAGAAGCATTTTTTCTAGATCAAGGGAAGTGATAGTACAACTCTATTCTGCTCTTGTCAGACCCCACCTGGAGTACCATGTCCGGTTCTGTGCACCTCAGTTTAAAAAGGATGTTGACAACCATGAATGGGTCCAGAAGAGGGCAACGAGAATGGTTAAAGGTCTTGAAGAAATGTCTTATGAGGAGCAACTTAGGGAGCTGGGAATGTTTAACATTATAAAAAGAAGGTTGAGAGGGGATATGATAGCCATGTTTAAATATTTGAAAGGATGTCATATTGAAGAGGGGACTGGTTTGTTTTTCATGGCTTCAGAGACTAGGACTTGGAACAATGGTTTTAAACAACAGGGAAAGAGATTCAATTTAAACATTAAGAAGAACTTAGTGATGGTTAGAGCTGTTTGGCAGTGGCATATGCTGCCACAGAGGGTAGTGGAGTCTCCTTCTTTGGAAGTTTTTAAGCAGAGGCTGGATGGCCATCTGTCAGGATGACTGTGATGGGGGTTCCTGCATGGCAGGGGGTTGGACTGGATGGCCCTTGAAGTCTCTTCCATCTATGATTCTATGATAATTTCCTCCATTTATGTCCCATCAACCCTCCAAATAGCTCAAGGTTCTTTACTTATTCTCCTCCCCACTGGATCATCAAAATAACTTCAGGAGGTGGATAAAGTGGTGAGTGTGAAATCTAGGACAGAGAACACAACCAGCTCAAGGTCATCAACGGAATTTCATGGGCAAGTGGGAATCCTGTGTCTTAGTGCAACACTCTTAACTACTACCTTGGCTTATGTCTCAGACAAAAAGAGAAGGTAAGGAGTATTATTGCTACTATTTTATTATTATTTTAATGTGAACTGTACGAATAGGCACAAACCTGCACCATACATTGGAAAAGGTTTCTGCTGTGGCATATTTTCTCCTTAATATGATGAACTCTTGGAGTACAAAATCTAGAAAAAAGCAGGAAACGGGTGTCAACACTAATTTGAAGCAATTCATCCTTATGCATAATCTAATTGCTGTACTGTTTTGTGACAGACAGTAACACTAAATTAGTTCAAAATTTGTCTTAAATACACAGTGGAAATAGGGCTCCTCAAAGAAGAAGTGTGATTTCCCCCTATTATAGATTCATAAATGTTGCCAGATATGTACTCTTGGGTGCTCTGTATAAAGCATTATTTCAGAACAAAATTCAGAAGCAAGACATTATGACAACTCAGAGACAAAACCATCCAGCATTTCACTTCGTTTAGTAATTTTCATTTTTGCAAAGGGAGAGATGTTTCCCAATTACATCTAAATTATTGCCTAACTGCTGCATAAGGAATTTCCATACAAATAAACACATCTGTACCTGTTGTTTCTACTGTTACTATTACTACTAATTCTACTATGTAATAACTATATCATTTTTATTTAGTGGGGCTCTATAGCTAAGTAACATACGTAGTAATGTACTAGGTAAAATTTAATGAGTACTAAAAACTAGGAGGTTCTTACCTCTTATTGTAAATCTATTTTATTGACTAGAGGAGTCATATTGTATTCAGACTCCCGTACCTTATAGCAAGCTCTATAATATAATCTTTCTCTATATTATTTTTCATTGTTGGCAATATTAGACACGTTGATCACAGAGATTTTCTGGAACATTTAATTACCTAGGGAAGATAGCTGCCTAGGTTCAAATTAGAGATGAGGACCATTTGTTAAAATGGTGATTCATCATGTGTGACAAATAAATGAATTGACAAATAAATGAATTTCCAGCAATGAATTGATGAATTGATTAATTGATTTGTCTCCCATTAAAATGTTATAAAAAGATCTCCCTGGTATCTAGAGGGCACAAATTCACAGAGATGCTTTCCTTAACGCTCCTCAACAAGTCTGGCAAGTCTGGTAAATATTGGGATTTAAATTTCCAAGCTATGCACCCATAGATCCCCCCTAAAATGTACCCCCAGGGACATAGAGTCACCTAACTTGCAGATATGGTTCTCCCAACTGTGCTCTACAACCCCTCTACAGCTTCCCATGAATCTCCTCTATGATCCCTCCAAGTTTAGTGAAGATTGGGTTTCAGATGTCAGAGTTATACATCCAGAAAATGAAGGCCCCTGGGAAAGTGCCCTTTAGCACCTGGGTTGAGGTAACCAATCTTCATTGAATGTGGAGGGATTGTAGTTGAGAGTCATAGGACAATTCTCTGAAAGTGTGCCATTTCTAGGTGTCTGGGGAGAATTTTCCTGCTGGGGGAGGCTATTTGAGCGTGTGTAACTTTGAAATCAAAAATTAAATCTCCACCAAACTTTGTGGGATTATAGAGGAGAGTCAGAGGATGCTTCCCTCCACTTTTGGTGTTTTTTGGATAAAATCTGCTAAAATTCAGCAAGACAGAAAAAAGAGGCAGTTGATAGTAGATTAAGTACAAATAGATCATATGGATTTGTTTGTTTTTGTAGAAAGTTTATTGAGAATTAGTAATAAAATAAATCTACAGTATCCAATATTTACACAGTTGAATTTAGTCTTTGTATTGAACTTCCTCTAATTCTATCTGTAGCTCCTTTACAAGAGAAATAAAGAGAAATAAAGATAATAAATTAAAGAGAAATAAAGATAATAAAATCAATTAGTTTCACTTTGACAGAGATAGACCTTATAGAGAACAGTATTTTTGAAAACCTGAGCACAGATCAAAATCTGAGAATTTCATAACAGTTTCTTCTGGATTTATAATTTTAAGTATGACAATCTAGCCAAATTATAGATTATATTAAAATGGAGACATTAGAACAATAATTTTTTTTTATTTAGTCTCTAATCCCATATTCTTACATTGGCTTCTGAGGCAAGGTACAGTTACTTTTCGAGGCTTCCATTTGTAACTTGGGGCACAGTTACACATACAATAAGAGCTAATAATAATAATAGGTCCACTCTAAGATTTGTGGGGTTTTGGATCTCTGGAAAAAGTCTTGCTCCCATGCATAGGGGATTGGAAAGTTTGGGCTTGGCATAATTAAAATCAGTTTGAAAAATCAAAACAACATGGGATTTCAGTGAAATCTATTCAGTGATTTAAATTCCTCTCAAACTCATGCCCCCCTTCATTTGCCTAAGGACCACAGGCCATGTGTAATCCATTAGGAATTCTTGCTATTCCATTGTATTCTTTCACTTTTATTGAACAGTAAAATGCCATCATTGACTGAAGAACATTTTTTTACCTAAAGTCTCAGTAGCCTCAATAGGGTATGTTGTTCACTCAAACATTATTTTATGCAGTGTATTTTTTATTTTCCATGATCTAATATATTAGTGAGTAATATAGCTGAGATTTATTTGTGCACTGTCCAATTCATTAATGAAACTTAACCCTCTCCAAATCGATGTAAGCAGTATGTAAATGACACTGCTTTTGGATTCCTTCATCTGCTTTGAGATCAATATGCAAGTGTTCAATACTTTTGTTCCTGTGAGCCCTCATTCTTTTTTTATTTTTATTTTTCTTTCTTATATTAGATAAGTAATTAAAATGTCTCGGTGTTTGACCAAGCTTTTGAATAATCACACATGTAATTCCACAGCCTGCTTTTAAGGATTATTAGTCTCCTTCTCCTTATTTAAAATTGCCTGTCATGCTTTGTATGTATTTCAATGTACAGTTGTATGTATCGGCACTGCATGCATTTTAATGGGTAGTTGGCATGGGCATAGACCCCTTGTGCTAGTCTGACTGCAAAAGAACACACTGACTGGTACCCAGCCAGATCTGTGCCATTTTGGAGAGCTTTGACCCAATCCCTCCCCAGGTCCACTCTAATATTTGTGGGGTTTTGGATCTCTGGAAAAAGTCTTGCTCCCATGAATAGGGAATTGGAAAGGTCAGTGAATGTTATGGGGGGGGGGTTACACCATCCTATTGGGATTTTTTTCCTGACAGAAATATCTTCTTATTCCCAACTCAGAGAATACATACAAAGAAAGGGAAGCATAACAGATTGCTGTTATAAACTGCAGATATGACACCACCAGACCAAAAAGAAAAGAGAATCCAAGGAAAGGGAGGAAATACAGACCCTAGGATTCTAAAGTGGACAACTCAGAATTCACACATGAAGGCAGACCGTCATTTAAAAAAAAACAAGTGCATACATTACTAGTATTTATTTATTTATTTATTAGATTGTTATACCATCCATCTGGCAGTGAAGCCACCCTGGGCAGTTATCAACAGTTAGTGAATACAATACAGTGCAAAATACACACAAATAATTCATACTCTAACTAGGTTTCCAAAAAAAAAGGGGGGGGGAGAACATTCTAGCACAGAAAGCCTAGGTAGTACACTGCACCAACTTTGCTCTTGAGTAAAAAAAAAAAAAGGGGGGGGGACAGCTACTGCAGCCTAGGAACCTCACTCAGAGACCTTCAGTGCTCCCAGTGTCCAGGAGTCATCTCAGGATTCATTGGAAGGTTGAAGCTGTTGGACCCTTGCCATAGCATCACTCAGCAATTCAACATGTTCAGCTTGTTTTCCGTTTTTGAATTGCATTGTGTATTTTTAATCCCTTGGCAGGATATAAGAGGAGGAATCTGTAGGGGGTACTGGTACACCCTGGGACTGCCCCTGCCCTGCCTGCCCAGACTAATGGTCACCTGAGAAATACAGCAACAGGCCCAATATATTCCATATTTGCAAATATTTGCAAAAAGTGCATGTCCCTGTGATACCTGGTTATATTTAAACTATTGGATTTGTAAAGGTATTGTTTGAAGTTTATTAGTTTGGTCAGTCTCTGTTGAGATGGGGTGAGTGAGGAGCAGGGAAAGGTGATAAGGATGGTTCTGATTGGCTTGCAGAAAATAATGGAGTAGTATGTCAGTGAGGTTTGCAAGCAACCTGATGTGGGGAGACTGGGGACCAGATGGTTTTGAAGTCTGGAGATAAAGTGTTCTGGAACCTGAGAGGGCAGCCTGGCTTTCAGAGAAAAAAGTTGGAGAAAGAGCAGTCTGAGTGGAGATTGAGGAGAAGAGAAATGACTGAGAGAGGAAAGAATTGAACTGGATAAGCTTAAACCTAGGAGTAAACAATGTTTTTGTTACACAGTTATTTTAATTAAATCTTACTGGCAACATTCAAGCTGAGTGGTGTTGAGTTCTACACCGGAGGATGGGCTATAGGAAGTGTGCTATAAAGGCCAGAGTAAAGGGGCAAATGCACAGACACAGGGTGCTTTCACATAACCCCTAAAATCTGCTGGCAACTTAAATTTGGACTCTCTCCAACCAGATATCATGTGGTTTTTGTTCTGCTTCCTGTGTTCCCACCCTCCAGCACTCTGATTCTATTGCTTCTGTCTTCTGGGGGGTGGGGGGGGATGCAGGCTTGCCTCTGCCTGCAGTGGGCAGCAGCTAGTTTTAGTAGGACAAGAAGCCCATTAGGGATTCCTGACTGTTAAAAGGGGGGACAACAAAAACAAACAGCTTTAAAATCCACATCGGGGGGGGGGGAATTACCTCCTTGAGACCAGGTACTTGTAAAATGCACTGGGATGCACTTAAGTGGGTGTGGTCGTACTTTATTTTTTTAAAGTCTGCTGCTGGTGGAAAAACAATTTTATGCTCTGCATCTGCAAGCATTTTGCAGCTGATTTTAGGGGTCATGTGAAAGCAGCCACAGAAGCATCTAAAGGCTGGAGGCAGCAAAAGAGAAGAGAGGACATAATTGCAGATTATTAAAGAAAGCATGTTCATTCTTGCAGTGATTGAAGGAGAAAATTATTTAAATAGTCAAGTGACAAGACAGAAGGAGGTTTGACATCAGGACCAGAAAGGAGGAGTGTGGCAGTCTGTAATGTGTAGATTGCCATGGGAGCTCTTTTTGGGACAAAGAATAATTAATAAGTAAGTGGTTAAACAAGCAAACAAATATGCAAATGAATGAATTAACAAAGAGGACGCCAGGGAAAAATAACATGCTACAGTAACTGTGTGACTGTATTCAACATTTTAAGAATCCAAATGTCATCCATGAGACAAGCAAGACTGGAAATATGACCAACAGTCAACTGTTAATCCCAACAGCAGCAGATCAGTTGATCACTGTGAACACATGTGAAAATTCCTGTGCCCCCTTGTTGGGATAATCAATTGGATTGCACTTACATTGTACAAGGAGAAGGGATTGACATTCTTCTGAAGCTCCAATGAAAATGTCCAATTGTAAATTTCTGATTAGATCAAAGAAAAAACTTTCATTAGACTCCCATTTTTGGTGGTACCAAACCCCCTCCACCCCCCAAAAAAGTATAGATTCATGTCCAACATGTATATTTGTATACACTGAATGTTTACAGTGTTTCAACAATGGAAGCTAACGGTTTAAACTGTATCATGAATTCAAACTGAGGTTTTTCTATATTGAAAATGAACTGCTGAGCCTCCCAGTGCAGTGGTTAAAACTGCTCTACTGCAGCCAAAACCCTGCTCATGACCTAGGGTTCAATCCCAGGGAGCTGGCTCAAGGTTGATTGAGTCTTCCATCCTTCCAAGATCAGTAGAGTGACTGGCAACTCACTGGTGTGTGTGTGCAATGTATAGCCTGCATATTTAAATTGTGAACTGCCCTGAAAGAGCTTTAAGTGCTATGGGGAGGTATATATGCAGCACACTTTTGGCTTTGCAGATTGGCCTAAAACAGATAGATCCTGCCTCACCTCTTCATGTATAAAAATGGATGGTAACAAAGAGCTACTATCATTCTAAGACAGGCATGTCCATACTTTGGCCCTCCTGATGTTTTGGACCACAACTGCCAGAATTCCAAGCTGTATTTCCAATGGCAAAGGACTGTAGGAGTTGTGGTCCAAAACATCTGGAGCGCTCAAGTTTGGACATGCCTGTTCTAAGAGTTAAAATAGGAATTAATCACAAGCATGTCAGTGCCAATGATTTAAGGACATTTATTCCGTTTACTTTTACAGAATGTATGGGGTTAGGTATCTCATTGAAGAGACAGAGGTTGGGAGTTTGACCTTCCTCTCTACTTCCTTGACAAGGGTTGGACACAATGTTCCATAGTGTCTCTTCCATCTGTGCAGTTCTAAGAGTATTATAATTGCTTGGTAGTTCAGTGGTTTGGGTATCAAGGTGTGGAACCAGCCATTAAGAGATTGATTCCCCATTGTGCCTCTTTGACAAGGGTTGATCTCTGTGATCTATATAGTGTTTTCCAGCTTTGCAAATCTAAGATGTATTATTATTCTATGCACACTCATTGTAGACTATGCAGGTATCACATTGTATGATCAACTTCTGGAAGTCTGCAACTGTTTGTGGACCAGTAGAACCAGAATTTGTTGGCCAAGGAAGAGTGTGAAGGTCTATGAAGGGTTTTGTTATTTCCCTTGGAGTTTAATACTGTGTATTTTGGATCATCATTACTCAAGTATTTCAGGGGTTTGATAGAATATAGGAAGCCAAACTCAGCAGGTTTCAGATTGTCTTTTTTGATTTAGCATTTTAAGAGCCCAGCAAGTGACTAGACTGTAGCTTGCTTTGAGACTCTCTAATTTGTTCCAAATTATCACAATTAAGGAGATCGCTTTAAAGTGCACATAATTACAGAAAGGATGCATTTCAGTTCATAGTAATCTGTCCTGGCATTTTTAAATGAGTTTGCTTTTAGGGTATTTCTTTTCCTCTGAAGTGGTAAATCTTTGCTCTAAGTGGGCACTGTTTTGCTACTTTTTAAGACATGGTTCAGCAGTCTTCAATCATCAACAACAATATGTGTGTGTGCATGCATGCACCTCATTATATATTTAGCAATAAATTTTTGCTTAGGGCTACATCTTGAAATCCAGATCATGGATGCACATTTTTCAATTAGATGGGAATAAAGAGCAATATTACACTTACAGCAATTTTTCCTAACCTACACTTGGTGACATGTGATGCATTTATTAGGCTCATATATATTACCGAAATCTTACATCCATGGGATTAATATATGCAACTCAGCAGCTGAATTTTATAGCCAGATTTCCCAAATGCATGAAGGTTTTTGCATACATTTAAATCAATCCTGGTTTTACTACTTGCATGCTTCAACTGGGAACATCTTATGAAGAGGGGCCAGCTTGATTCCCATGTGGCACTCTCTCAAGAGATAACCCATTACTCTCTCAAAATTAATGAAATGTTGTTTATTCCTTTGGCAAATATAAGATGCTACAAAGGGAATGATATTGTGATGTGGGCAAAATACATCCCTGTTCAAAAAGCAAGTGGTCGGCTTCTGATCACCTGTTTGTTAAAGGTTTTCTATAGGCATGCAAGTACCAAATTCCTGGGGAACAGCAGCTTCGAAGGGCCACACTCTTAACAGATTTGGAACCAAACGGTGGACACAAAGCTATGGAATGTTCTGTTCATGAGAACAGAGTCAGGACTGTACCAAAATATGCTGAGGCCCTAATCTCTAATATGTAGAAAGAGTCTTTGCCGAGCCAGGTTGAAAGAAAGAGGCGACACACATTCCGCTTGGG
>JAHTLZ010000348.1:17383630-17429996 GCA_023846285.1 Phrynocephalus versicolor
ATTATTATTATTATTATTATTATTATTATTATTATTATTATTATTATTATTATTATTATTATTATTATTATTATTATTATTATACCACCCATTTGGCAAAAAACCACTCTGGATGGTTTACAATATAGAACAAGCTGTTACAATATACAAATACAGGAATATAATAAAAAACAAAAAAATTACAGATATGAACATAACTGAAACAATATCATTCATAAAAATCAAAGGTAAGTAAGATAGGCTAATGGCAGACGAGATTAGATCACTAAATCAGTAAGGCCACATAACAGTTAATAACCAGGAAAAGCAGATTAAAATAATCAAGTCTTCAATCCTTTCTCAAAGATCAGCAAATGAAGGGGCCTGGCAGATCTCCAAGGGGAGTTGGTTCCAGAGTCTAGGAGCTGCCACTGAGAATGCCCCGTTCCCTTTTGTTGACATACAGGCCTCCCGCAGTGTCGGCACCCTCAGATGGCCTGCCTGCAATGAGCGAGTGACATGGGCAGATCTTTGGAGGAGGAGCCACTCTGACAGATAGGGAAGTCCTAAACCGTTTAGGGCTTTGTAGTCGATGCAGTAATGGATTGGCAGCCAGTGCAATGTGGCCAAATTTGGGGGTAATGTGATGGAATCTTTTAGTACCCAATACTAGTCTGGCCACTGTATTCTGCACCAGCTGGAGCCTCTGCATTAATCTCTGAGGCAACTGCAAGTAAACATCACTATAGTAGTCTAATACCAAGACTACCAGTGCATGGACCAACGTAGTGAAGGCGCTGGGGTCCAGGAAGGTGCACAGTTGAACAATCCACATAAGGTGGTAGTGTGTGGTACAGACCACTGACACCACGTGAGCCTCCATAGTGAAAAGTGGGTCCAAAATTACACCAAGACTATGCACCTCATCCTGCACGGGAAGAGTCACCCCCTCAAAAACTGAGTGAGTTTTCCAACCCGCTGCCACCAGGCGGCCCACCTAGAGGACTTCTCTCTTGCCTGGGTTCAACCTTGGTCTATTCAATCTCATCTATTCCAGAACAGTGCCCAAGCAGCAATCCAGGGATGAAATGACTACCACCTCAGATGGAAAAAAGGAGATATAGAGGTGGGTGGGTGTTATCAGCATGCTGATGACACGAGACCCCATACCTTCTAAAAACCTCCCCCAGTGACCTCATATAGATATTAAAGAGCACAGAATCATAAAATTATATAATCATAGATGGAAGAGGCCTCAAGAACCATCCAGGAACCCCCATCACTGTATTCCCAACATATGGCCATCTAGCCTCTGCTTTAAAAACTCAAAAGAAGGAGAGTCCAAAATGCTCCATGGCAGCATATTCCACTGCTGAACATCTCTAATCCCAAAGGTACCCAAAAATTGAGGGACCAAGTCCTCTCCCCCAGCTGCACTCCCTGGGAGTGGTCCACTAAGAAGGAGCAGAACCACTGTCAAACAGTGCCTCCAACCCCCAGTTTGGAGAGACTCCCCAGGATGATACTGTGGTCAATGTTATCAATAGCTGCTGAGAGGTCAAGGAGGACCAGCAAGGACGATTTGCTCCTTTCAGCCTCCCACAACAGATCATTTTGTGTGGTGACAAATGCTGACTCTGTCCCATATTACAGACTGAATTAGGGATGGCCAATTTGTTTCAGAACAAGTAGGTTCCAAAATGACCCACATGAGTCCTCTGACACACGCACAGCCAATCTATTACCTTTCTCTGTGCCAGCATGGAGCTGAGCTCCAACGAGGAAGCAGGCTGTGACATCATCTTTGCTTGCTCTGTGGTACTGGCCTATCAGACTGAGAGGCAGGGTGATGCCTGTCACGGCACAGCTCCTGATTGGCCAACACTATGGAGCAAGCAAAGATGATGTCACAGCTTTCTTGGCTGGAGTTTAACCCTGCACAAACCCATGATCATTTGAATTGTCCATCCCTAGTCTGAACCCCAACTGGAACACCTCAGGAGCATAGGTCTCATCCAGAAGCCCCTGAAGCTGATCTGCCACCACCCTCTCAACAACCTCGCTCATAAATGGAACATTGGCAACAGGTCTATAACTATCAATCTGGCCAAATTCATTTTCTTTCAGATGGGCCTAATGAGTTTCTTCTTGAGGGCCTCTCAGAGAGCCCCTGTTTGGGAAATTGGGTTGTCTAGGGTTGTCTAGAAATGCAAATAAATAAATAAATAAATAAATAAATAAATAAATAAATAAATAAATAAATAAAATTATTGTGGTGGCCCATTTGGGAATCATTGGCCTGGCTGCTTCTATAAGCTAGGCTGGACAGGAGTCAAGGTAGGATGTGGTGGTCCGATAGCGATCAAGGGCCCTGCCCACTTCAGATGACATCATAGGTTAAAAGCTATACAAAGTAACCAGGTAAGGTGATCCATTGGGCATCTCTGCTGAATCTACTGTTCCTCAAGGGATATCCAGGTCTTGGCAGATGGCATCCGCCCTAGATTTTTAAAATGCCGCAAATTGGTTGCAGGAAATACTAGGGGGAGGCTTATCACTGCAACCAACCCCAGATAGATCATGGACTATACCAAACAGTTCAGCCTGATGATTTTGTGTTTTGCCTATCTGGTTGAAGTAAATTCTTCTTGAGGTCTTAATCTTGGCTAAATAAATATTTGACACAATCTTGATGGCAGATCTAAGAAGATGGAGCTGAAATTAACATTCTCCTTTAAATTAAGTTAACTTAAATCAAGATGATAACATGCAGTTACTTCTAGTGACATCCTCATGCCCTTCTGATTACCTTTAAGTGGTGATGAAAAGCTGAGCCACATGGAAGCTTTCGTGGGCATAATAAAAATGCAGAGGGAACGATGGAAAGGCAAAACAGTGCTGGATATGTAAGAATATCACACTTTGCAGCTCAGATAGAAGACATCACAGCTTTGGTTCTATAATGCATAAAAAAAGACGTCACCATAATTTTTTTTCTCATATGGCTGCACAATGTGAGGGCTACACTGTCATTATTAAACATTTACACAAGGCAGTAAAGGCTGTTAACATCTTGTTATTAGCACTTCCAAAAAGGGCCCCTCTGCACATGATCATTTGAATGTGTCCTTCTGTCCAGCATCCATAACATAATGAAAAACAATGTAATGTGTTCTCCTCATAAGTCAGCTCTAAAATCTGGAGAAAGAACAATATCCCCTGCAGAACACAGGATTAGCAAATCTTATCACGTAGTTCTAGTAAACAAGTGTGAAGATGGATTTAAATGGAAAAGGCATATTATTGCATAAAACAGATTTGTTTTAAATGGTATTTACACTGCAGCACACATTTCTGCTATTGATTCTCCCCCTCTACCCATGACTCAAAAGGTACGGCTCAAACTCATATTCTGAAGAGGTTGGCAGAACACACATAAATGTCATAGAGCCCAGAAACCTGCTTTTACAAATGGTGAATGTGATGACATGAGAAAACCATCTGTAACAAACTTTGGCCCAAGAAACAGGATATTATTGTATTTCAGCTTAGTTAGAGAAAGCTTCAAGTAGCTATTCTACTCAGTCTTCCCTTCATTCAATTCATGGTCTGGGGTTTAAACTGATGGGCTAGATCACACACATCCATGGTGTAAAGCCCCTCTCCCATTTCACAGATTTGCTTCACCTGGAAGCAGACCACCCCTTAAGGCTAAAGAAAAAGTGAGATCACAGATAGAAAATGGACTACAATTTTCATAAAGCAAGCTAGCCACCGGTAGTTGCAGTCCAAAAAGAGAAACTAGTGTCACCTATGAGACATCCACATTGTCAATGTCTCAAGACTATGAAGCTGGGTCCAAACTGGAAATGAGAACTAAATGATTTGTGCTGGTTTGTCCTATGCTGTTTGTTTGTTTGTTCCTTTCCTCCAACCCTCTGGCCAGCTCCTCCACTCACCAGCTGGGGCACACTGCTCATTCCCTCCTCATCACGTGATCTTTCAGTCCTAGCAAGAGCACAAATATTCCTTCTCATAACATAAAATGTCATGGAAAATGTATATATTTAATTAATACATGTATAGATTACATGTGCCGTATGCAGTTGAAGGCAGTGGGGGGACTCATCTTCAACGCTTGGCTTCCTGACAACTCACCTAAAGGAGTGGGAAAGATGTTCCTCCTTGTCAATAGTCAGCCTTCATGAATTTGCAAGTGATCTCCCTAATCTTGACATTCTCTGTTGTTAGCTAAGAACATTTATTCTGTTCCTCCAGAAGAACATAGTATGCTTCATGTTAACAACAGAGTGGGCCATGACAGTTTCATTTGTGTGTGTTTCCCTCTGTCATTTAACCTTTCTTTTTCTCCTTGTCTGTCAAATTGCAAGGAAGGCTGTTCATCCAACAACAACATATGGGCTTCTAAAAGAAACCCGTTAGAATGGACTGGGAGAAGGAATTCTGAAACGGTGAAGAGATCTGTCTGGATTGATTGGAACCAGTAGGAACACTCTTTCATTGTTTTACTCATTCTTTGTCATGTATGAGCTTCTGGCATCCTCCATCTCATCAGCTTCGATGCCTGCCTGTGACTTGCTCTATCATGGATGTTTCCCTTCAAAGCAAAGGAACAAAGCATGAAACACATGGACTCAAATGGCACTCCCCAAAAGACCCCCCCCCCAAGTTTTTACTATCTCTCTCCCTAAGCAGCTCCCATTTTATATCAGAAGAAGGCAAAGTATGGCAAAATGCAGTGCAAAACATCAATGGTAGATATGAGATCCAGTCAAACATGACATACATTAATTAATTTACTATGATTAATGGAAATTATGGCCTCCTTTTATGATGTAATAGGCCCATTGGTTTGTATGTAACACCACTGTAACAAAGCCCAGCATTTAATCAGCCAAAGACATCTACAACAGCTTATGAACAGGAAAAGAAACAAACACAACTATTTGCCAGCATTCTAAATTCCTCTAAAGAGCTGGCCTAACAAGCATATTTGAAGGAGGAGTTCCTCATTTCTTCTCCTGCTGCTACATTGTCTTGTCACCATTTGTCTCTGGGCTTGGATAAAAGGTTCAATTGGAGCAGAGTGGAGCAGGCTAAATAGAATTGCTTAAGGTCATGTAGTATGTCATTTGGTCTGATTCTCACAGCCACATGGCAGACACACATCAAATGACCCTATTTGGCTTGCCTTTCTTTTGAAAACAATGGAAAAAGCAACCTTGCCACCAGCTCTCTCCTCCTTGGCTCTCTCTATAAAACACCCTGATAAGGGCCAAGAGAGGTGCAAGTAGGAACACTCTGGGGATGGGAGGGCTTGCATTCACCTCATCTTCTCACCAGCAAAAAGAACAAACTAGCCCATCACAACAACAGACCAAGCAGCAGGGCAACTGCCCTTGTAGTCACCCTCTGTCTTTTTAAAAATGAATAAATAAAGGGATGACTTCCTGGGGCAGGGGTCCATATCCGACACCATCAAAGAGTAAGATGCTTTATCTCGTCAAGAAATTTGCAGGGAACACTCTATTCCTCACTCCCTCTCTGTGTACTTTCCAAATACCAGTAGCTTATTGGCCCATAAAAAGGTAAAGGTTCCCCCACACACACATGTGTGCTAGTCATGTCCAACTCTAGGGGCGGTGCTCATCTCTGTATCCAGTGAGGGTCCATGGCCATGTGGCTGGCATGGCTACAAGGAAACACTATTTTACCTTTCTGCTTTTTTATGGTGGTACCTATTTACAGTATCTACTTGCATTTACATGTTTTCGAACTGCTAGGTTGGCAGGAGCTGGGATTAACAGCGAGAGCTTGCTCTGCTGTGTGGCACCTGGGATTCGAACTGCCGATCTGCCGACTTTTCAGCCAACCAACAGTTTTCGGAGCCTTAGTCCACAAAGCCACCACTCCCATACTGAAGTGCTTTATTGAGGCATCTTTGCCATAGATCTTTATCACATAAACTGCCAACCGCAGCCAGCATTTCCAAAGTGTACCCAGACCCAGCAGAATTAGCAGATATTATTTCTGGCTGGGAATTTAAAGTAAATGCAGAATTGCCAAGAGAGCCCCCTGCCCCCACATTCTCTCAGTTGGAAGAGGATTATATACCCTCTGCAATATGTTTGCAACAGCTGACACTAAAACACTCCAGCTATTTGCCAACATACTTTTTAAAGACATTGAAATGTCTTTCCAATATGCACATTAAATTATCCTTTGGGGAGGTGGCAGATATACTTTAGAGGATTCAATAGTAAGAATAAAGGTTATACATTTTTCACACTTCCATTGCTGTTCCACTTGAAATCCTTCCAATATTTCAGGTCCAGGGTCAACATAGATGGAAGCCTAACTCAGGCTGTTACTGTTGCAAAGCTAAATTCAACAACATAGACTTATCAGGATATACAATGAAAAGCAGCACAGATTCAATAGCATTACACTGATCAACTGCTTATAACTAAAGATAGTAAAAAGATGACTGTCCAATGCTTTTCAGTAATAATTGTCAAACTATGACCTTGCCTAGCATTCCACCTGGTGGGATATGGACTCCTGTCCTTGATTAAAAAAAACAACAACTCCAAATTACACTAGCATCTGTAAGAATGATGTAGCAAATCCCAGGCAAAACTTGGAACAATCTGAAGGCACTTCATTGAACATCATAGTGTTCAGTAGACACATCTGATGCTTCAGGTACTCTTCCTCCAAGCTATGAACTTTAAATGTGAAAACCAACACTCTGAATGATCTTGAATCTTTTTGAAAAGGTAGTACACTTGGCAGAAAGGTGGCAGAATGAATAATCTTTAAAGAGAATCTCAAGCATAAGATACTATAATAGACTGTTTTGAAAGCTACTCCTATATGGAATAAATTCTTTTAAAAAACCTTCCATTTATGAATGTGAGATATATGCACTTCTGTATTCATCATGATTCAAACTGCTAGGAAATGGCCTGATACTGATGTACAGTACTATGCCCACACTGCCAGGAGGAAAAAGGATGGCAAGCTTTACATAGAAAAGGGCAGCCTGAATGATGGCAGCGCCCATGGCAGCAGTCAAGATGGTCTATAGCAGTGTTAACAAGTCTATGGCATGGGTGCCAAAGGTGGCATGTGGAGCCCTTTCTGAGGGCATGTCACATTGCTCCCTCACATCCACTGGCTCTTCCTCCTCTGTTCAGAGCACCAAATTTGCTCCATGCAAAGAGCCTGGTGAAGGGGAGGCAGCAGTTTGTGGGCTCGTTTGAAGCCCTGGTTTACTCTCCAGCCACGCCGCTTTTGGGATGCCCAGAGTGGCATGGCTGGAGAGTAAACTGGGGCTATGAATGAGCACACAAGATACTGCCACCCCCTTGGCTTTCCTGATGGTGTAGCATCCCATCTGCCTCTCTGCCCAGGACAGAGAGGCAAATGGGGTGCTACTCTTCAGGAAAGTGAGGATCGAAGAGCAGGTTTTTGAATTCCCTGCGGCCACGGTGAGGGTGCTGTGGCCATGGAAAATTCAAAAGCCTGCTCTTCAATCCTCTCTTTCCCACAGGGTACCACCCCTGCTCTTCCATCCTCACTTCCCTGAAGGGTAGCACCTGAAGCATTTGTAACCCGAGGTACCACTGTGTTCAGGTTAAATTGCTGCACTGGCACTTTTCAAAACAAATAAGTGAGCTTTGAATCTGTTGTGTCTTGGCCGATGGGAATCTGCCAGGAAAAACAGAGTCATGGGTTATTTATTCCTGCTCATTGGGGAGTTTCCTTTAACAGGAAAAAGGTGTAAGATAGGTTGGGTGTGGACGTTTGTCTCCCAGGTGTATTTAGGTTGGGCTTGTTAGGAAGTGTGATTTCCTCCTTGGAGGAGATGTCTTGCTATGCTGGAATAAACAGTTGTTTTATTGTACGTGGAGGCTAGCATTTTCCCCTGTTGAACCCACTATATTACACTGGCGATGAAGGTGGGATGCTACTAAGCCATATGGCCATCGAGTTCCTTCATTTCAACCAGGGTTGCTGTTTGGTAATTGCTCCTGAGAGAGGCACAGCCAAGTTATTGCCTCCATGGACACCGACACCAGCTTGCTGGCCAAACCTCTCCAGCAACTGCAACTGTCTTCAAGGGCTGGAATGGCCCCTCTGGTGCCCAGCATTCCTGAGTTTGACACTTCACAGAACTAGGAGGACTGGATTGATGATCTTAAATTCCACTTTGTGCTGTATGAGGTTACCAGTGAGGAAAAAGGAGGGCTACCCTGTTGTCTTCTTGTGGAATAACTACTTTAGGCTTAGTTAAGAATCTTGTGGCACCAGAGGATATTACAACGGTTTCACACGAGCACCTGGTATCTGAGTTAACTGAACATTTTGCTCCCCAGCTAATACCCATGGCCAGATGAGTCACATTTCAGAAGCGGATGAGGAAGCCACATGAAATAGCACCCTTTTTTCTGGCAGAACTACGTCTTCTTGCTAGCAAATGGAAGTTTGAGGGTCTGGAGAAGCAGCTTCTTGATCAGTTTACCTGGGGCCAAACAGATGTGCAGCTCCAGAATAAGTTAACATCCATGCCAAAGATGGATCTGACCAAAGCCCTCACCTTGGTGTGGCTGCTGAACAAGCACCTTGGGATGGGCACTGCTTAAGGCATAGCCAAGGCCAGGCAGTCTATCAAGGGACACTTTCCGACTGCTCAGATGCAGAAGAGGATGGAGTCCATCAGACACATTGTGAATCTCAGTGCTAGGGCCAGTTACCATCAAGGCCAAATATTCGGGGAGTTGAGATTAAGAGGGGTCCTTGTGCCAGCTGTGGGGAGGACCACACCCATTGGATGAGGGGGTGAGATTCCAGGATGCCCTATGTCAGGTTTGTGGAAAGGCTGGCCACATTGCCCAAGCCTGCTGTTCTGGATCAGGAAGGAAACTGCCAGGATGAGCTTCATCATGTCGTGCTGCCATAGTGCATAAGGAGGGGTGTAGGATTGACACTGTGACACATCAATTATTACCGATCCCCTCATGCTCACCAAATCAGATTTTTGTGTCTGTGCAGATTGAGCGGCCTCATTGCCAGATGCAGCTAGACATGGGAACCCTGGTGTCTATTATATGTTCTAAGACTCTGGGGCAGCTGGGCTTGCGTAGATTGCCCTCGTTGCGACCTGATCCCTTTGTATTGAGGGATTTTCAGAAGGGAACGATCATTCTTAAGGGTTTAGGAACCTTTAGGCTACAATTCAAGGGCCTTCAACAGGATGTGGAGCTTGTTATCATGGAAGGGCCATATGATAGCTTGTTGGGGCTCAATTGGTTTGGGCCCCTGGGAATTAAAATTTGAGGCATCAACCAGACTGCTGCTATTTGCACAGATTTTAAAAGGGTCTGCAAGGAATTCTCATCTGTTTTGGATAGGTCATTAGGATAGTATACAAGTCCCCCTATTTCCTTGCAAATGGACCCTTCTATCCAGCCAATACGCTTTGTCACCACACATTTGAATGTGGCTGATCCTCAATGAGAATCACTATAAAATGGACAACAGACAAACCGGACTCCTGGGAATGTAGTTTTATTTTCAGAGGATCCTTTCTGAATACCTTGTGCACAAGGGGTGCCTGAATGCAGGGACAACTTCCTGTATGGAGTGTCCAGTCTTAAATACTCTTCAGCATACAGAAACAGAAAAGAACAAACTCAGGATTGGTTACATTTTGCCGCAGTGGAAAGCATGTGACTTCATTACATATATGTTCATTTTCCCTAACGCAACCAAACTTAAAGATCAGTGGTACTTTCCCATCTACATTAGCAAGATTAAACGTCATTAATTCCATAATGTATTTGTTCTCTGTATCTTAACAGTGAGTTTCAAAAGCTGGATACACAAAGGTGCAAACAAGATATTTTAAGATCTGAGATGTCTTAGCATGCGGTTTGACATTTGCTATGTGCTTTTTGTGGTTTGGACACATCCTGTTGCTGTTCGCTTTAGAAGCCCATGTCTGCAGAGGTGGGGGTGCTTTGCAGAAACACAGAGATGATGCTTTCAGGACACAGTTTAGAGAAAAGATGCTTTTAGGATACAGAGTTTGCAGAGATGATAGTTTTAGGATATCTATAAGGCAGAGGGCAGAATGAAGAATTGAAGATAAACTCAAAACTTGAACCTTACTATTACAGCTTTAAGGCTAGAAGGGTACGTTTTGCTCTGAAACCAAAGATTGAAGAACACGATAGATTCTAGTTAGACCAGATAGGTAAGTGTTGCCCTGGAAACCTTTTAAAATTTGATGGATTCTTTACTTAGAGGGATACCAGGAATCACCCCCTTCTTTGATGATGTTTTGATTGTGGCTAGGGATGGGCATGAAATGAAAAAAAGAAATGCTGTTTCATCACTTTGTTACATAACAAAACATAATGAAATGAAATAAAACGAGGAAGCAGCATTTCATTACAGGCGAAATGAAACGGTCATTTTTTTCCCACTAAAATCAACAGTTTTGTTCCTTCTGCAAAATGCCTCCCTTACTTGATGGGTTTGGAGGCACTGTTCCTGCCTCTGCTGCTGCTGCCACCACTGCTGAAGAGCCGCTGCAGCAGCCAGGGAGGCTGAGCAGGTGCCACCACCACTGCTGCCACCGAGGACCGAGAACTGGAAGGGTGAGTGAGGCCTCTGAGAGGCTGCATGGGTGCCAGTACCACCACTGAGGATCCAGGCCTGGAAGGGTGAGCGAGGCCTCTGGAAGGCCATGTGGACACCACCACCACTGCTACCACCGAGGACCCAGGCTGGAGAGGCCATAAGAGGCCTCTGGTAGGCTGAGCAGGCAATGGCAGTGCCACTGCTGCTGAGGGCCCAGGCCTAGAAGGGCGAACAAGGCCTTTGGGGGGGTCGCGTGGGCGCTATCGCTACCACCACTGCTGAGGACCCCAGCCGACAAAGGCAAGCAAGGTTGCCGCCACCCCCTGCCACTGTCAACAAGAGTGAGTAAGTCTTCCAGGAGTGCCCACAGCGGCTGCCACCGGAGCCCAGAAGGAGGAGAAGGAGGGCTGATTACAGGCCCCCAGAGGAACTAAACATTTCATTATTGTTTCATTTTGTACAAATCCAAAAATTCATATGAAATGGAACAAAACAAAATAGGGGGGATGAGACGGAATGAAACACTGTTTTCCCATTTCACACCCATCCCAAATTGACACCCAGCTCTGAGCTATCAAAGCCTTTTTTTTCCCTTGATAGGTCGGGGCAGCCAGGATCCCAGCTTCCCCAACCCAGGCGGGGGTGCAGGTGAGCAGGGACTCCCCCATACAAGTGGATTTCCTTTCATAATTCAAGTTTTACATTAGTCAAGACATAAGTGTATAACTGTCCTGAGATTATGATGTAATCCTACTTGTCTGGTATAGGATATATCAAGAGAATTTCAGCCATTGATTTACATATATTGCTACCTTGCTTGAACCAAATAAAAAATAAAATAAAATAAAATAAGGTAATGACCCTTTAGAAATATGTGAGGATTCCTAATTCAGCCAGAACTGCCCTGGGAAGAAGTCTGTGGCTTGGGAGTGTGTAGATGTACCTTTATCACATATTAATGACTCCTAATCCCAAATCTCAAAACAGACTCAATAAGCAGTTTCATATGCTATTAAAGAATTCAGAGACAACACAGAACTCTGGAAACCCCACCACATAAATGCCTGGGATTTCTCCAGTTGTTGCCTCTTGAGATGCAGCACCAAACGTTCGTGTAAACTCTCCGGAGAGAAGTTATTTCCCAATGTAGATATCCAATCCTATTTCTGCTCACTGTGCAGAAGCAGGGAGGGGAAAGACATCATCCTTTTTCTACCTGTACACATTCAGCCAACATATAGAAGAGATGCTTAAATAGACATCACATCATCCTGAAAATTCTCTCTTTTATACATTCTCTGTTCCTGTCTCCCTCAAGGTAGAAAGATGGCTGTTGTACAATTGCATTTTAGCTGCCTCAGTGTTCTCAGATTCTGCTGTTTTCAACTGTTTTTACTCCAGGCCTTATTTAGAGAGAGGAAAAGGTACTGAGAGAGTTGACAGATAGATGATAAATGTATCCTTGCTGGTTGGAAAGCTGTTTCATGAGTATCCTATGAGTCTCAAAGGAACTGAAGAAAGCAATATGGAGACCCGGTGTGATATATTGAGTTGAGTGTTGGCTTTGGACTGGATAATATTTTTTTTTGTTCAGCATCTAACACAGCTGTGAAGGTAAGTAGATTACTATGGACAAACTATTCTGCTCACCTTAACCTACTTCACAAATGGCTGGGATAACACAAGCTTAGTGAGGGTATTATGTATGTCATAATAACGGTAAATAAATAAAGATATGTGTGAACTGTGGTTGTAGGAGAAATACATAGCAGATCAAATTTGGAAGTTCCGGAAACCAAAGGAATAAACCACTCCTCAAATAGCTCACATACTGTACATTTTAAGCTCTCTGTGGGTTGCTATTTTTTGTCCTGCTGTTACATCTTCTCTTTTTTTATATACATTTTTATTAAATTTTAAACTACATACAAACAAATATAAACAAAATAACAAACTACAATTAACAATACAGGTGTACCCCCACCCCCTGGGACCATCCATGAGTTCTTCTTTGTTACTCCATCTTCTGTTGTTCTAGTAGTCTTCTTAAAGTCCTCTTCTCCAGAATTGTCGTGAAGTGATTGTTGGCTCGTTCCCCTTCCCTTCAACTATTACATAGTCTATAAATTTTCCCCAGATATCATAAAAAATGTCTTTTTTCATGATGGCGCTTGATGGTGCACAACAT
Organism: Phrynocephalus versicolor; assembly: GCA_023846285.1. Lineage (NCBI taxonomy): Eukaryota > Metazoa > Chordata > Lepidosauria > Squamata > Agamidae > Phrynocephalus > Phrynocephalus versicolor. Next base: position 17,396,469 of record JAHTLZ010000348.1, read on the forward strand.
AATAGAAATTTTAAGAAAAAAATAGGTCCCCTCTCTACCAACAGTTTCATGACGGCAGTCCTCTTGGAATTGGAGGCAGGAGAGCAGAATTTTCCCTTCTAAACAAGGCTCATTTTCCTGCTGCCATTGCTGTGGTGGAAGACTTTTGCCCGCTGTCCAGATGAGGCAGGGGAAGGAGGCCAGAAGCAATGGCCTCAAGAGGCCAGGGCTGCAGAAATCTTTAAAAGCCCCAAACAGTGGGGGTGCTGCCTACCTGACCATTTTCGGAGGGCTCCTGCCGCTCAGAACACGTAGTGCCCAGGAGGGTAGTGTGGAAGGCATGAGTTTCGGAGAAGAGTTCCAAGGGACACCTGGGAGTGGTGTCCCATCTCCCAGCATTCAAGATAAAGATGTTTGTGCACTGGGAGGGGGAAGAGTAAAGGGCTCTCTGGGGTGCACACCACCTAGAGTCAAGAGCGTTGGATGGCACGTGCTTTGGGATTACTCCAGCTCGTGCGTTGAGGGGTTTATTTCATTTTGTTTCATTTCGGAAGTAGGGATTTTTATATATATAAAACAGACAGGAGAACGAAAGGAAACACTTTCCCGCCATTTTGTGCCCATCCCTAATCTATACTAGATCCTTTTCAGCTTTTCACTTCCAATATGGTGGGGATTTGCATGTCATTGTACTTAATATCTGACTATTAAGTTTTGTACACGACCCCTAAACTCTGCCACAAATGGCTCCCAGCTCCGGAGCTTAAAATTGTTTCCCCACCAGCTCTGGAGTTTACAGAAAATTAAGTGCGGCCATGCCCACCTAAGCACGTCCCAGCGCACTTTTCAGGTACCTGCTGTTGGAGGGTGAAAATCCCCAGATCCGGATGTAAAGGAGTGAGTGCCCGGCTCTCCTTGCTTCTGTTTGTTGTTGTTTTTTTCCTCCCGCCCCTTTAAGAGAAGGAATCAGGACGACGACGGGGCAGCTTCGGAGGTGAGCCTGCATTTTTTCCTCTCTTTTTTTGTCCCTCCCCTCACGCAGGCAGGAGCAAGGAAGTGCGGAGGGGTGGGGACGCAGGAAGAGCAATGAACCCCCAAGATCTCTGGTCCGAATTTAAGTGGCCAGCGGATCTTAGGGGTCGTGTAAAAGCAATATATGTTTTCCAACTAAAGTATTAACCAGTGGGGGAGAGGGGGGAAGGAAATTACCTTGTCCTTTAATTACATGAATGTGAGAAGCCCCCGCCCTCCAAAAAACAACAACAATATCCCTGCAATTATATTTTTAATTAATTAATGTCGCAGTCTTCAATTTCATGAGCTTTCCCATCTAAAGAAATCAGTAAAGTAGCCAACTGCAAAATCACCACTACTCGCCAATAATAAAGCTGGAGGTTTTTCAACTTTAATCAGAAAGCCTGAAGGAATCTGGGTCAAGGGGTGAGTTTACTGCTTATTGAATCTATAAATAACTAGGCCTTCACTTCACTAAACACATACTACTACATTCCGATAATAGAATATATTAAATGCAATAAACCATATTAATGTGACATTAGTGTTGCAAGATGATACAGCGAGAAATCATGAAGTTAAAAGTGAGCATATAATTTTATCTCTATTTCCCTGGGAGCAAAAAAAAATCACACAGCTGCCCTTAGTAGCAATCTACCCTACTGGCCAAATGTACAATGCACGCAAGTTCTTTAGAGGTAAGGAAAGAACAGGAAATCATTCAAGAGGTTATAGAATAACGTTATTCTTAGACATCCCAACCGTCAAGATTTTCAGCAACATACTTGTTCTGATATCTTGCTTAGACAAGACAATGACTGGAATCTTGTTGTCTAGCATAGGAAGTCACAAGTATGGTAGGCTTATTAAATCAACAGAACCTATGGAGGAGGAGATGATTCATCAAGCCCCTCTTCTTCAGTGGGCGTGTTGTAGCTGCAGCTTGCTATCCTAAGCAATAGGATTGCAGCCAGTGCCTAAACTATTGCAAACATAATTTAAAATCTGGTTTAGCGGAGTGTTCTGTTACTTCTTGTCTCATATACACACCAAAATATTCTTCACATACTTCATACTTTATATATATAATCTTTTGCCTGTTTTAATTGATGTAAGTTGTCTAGACACCTTATTTATTTATTATTTATTATTTATTTATTATTCACACTTGTATACCACCCCATTCCCACAATGGGGACTCTGGGCGGTTCACAACATCTTCATTAAATGTGCCAACATAATTTTAAAATAATCAACATTTCCTAAATATTTCTTAAATGAAATCAATAAGATCTATTTGAGAGAGAGAGAGAGAGAGAATATGGTAATTTTAAAAACACCATACAGTACCTGAAAGAAATCTGTTTTGAATTTCAGAAGGATATGGTTCATCTCTTAAAATATCTGTTTGCTAGAGTGAGAAATACTTTTTTAACGAAACATTGTGGAAAATATTTTGCTTTCTGTCTTTTTCAGTTGCTCAGAGTAAAAGTGTGCTGTTTCTCCAGTGGCAGTTATAGAGCAAGGAGAAGTCTAAAATTGATGGATGACATCAGGTGTTGTCCTAAAAATGGGCATAAAACAGTGATGGTGAACTTTTTAGAGACGGAGTGCTCAAACATCTTATCTGCCCTCTCCTTACCTTTTTCACTCTCAAGCCTCTTACCTTCTATGTACCATATTTTTCATGACACACCTGACCTTAGATGCACCTAGTTTTTAGAGGAGGAAAACAATAAAAAATGTTTAGCCTAAGGTTTCATGGTGTGGGAATTCTGGCTGAAAGGAGGGCAGAGGCTCCCTGGAGGAAACCAATTTACAAATGAGGTGATTGGGACTGCAAAATCCTGGCTGCAGTCTTATTTCCAAATGAAATTCTGTCATATATATGTAGCAGGGACTAATGTATTTGCTCTATAAGATGCACAGACATTTTCCCTTACTTTTGAGGGGGGAAAGTGCATCTTATAGAGCAAAAAAATATAGTATTTTTATGGAAAGTGCCAATACGACAATTTAACCTGAATAGATAGGTACCCCAGGTTACAAATGCTTCAGGTGCTACGCTTCAGAAAAGTGAGGATTGAAGAGCAGGCTTTTTAATTTCATGCGGCCACAACAGCCTTGCTGTGGCTGCGGGAAATTAAAAAAAACTTGTCCTCAGTCCTCACTTTCCTGAAGGGTAGCACCCCATCAGCCTCTCTGTCCTGAGCGGAGAGACAGATGGTGTATCTACACCGTTGGGAAATCCGGGGACCCCGGGAGTTGTGTTGGCTTGTGGGCTCGTTCATAGCCCCAGTTTATTCTCCAGCTATACCAAAAGTGTATTTTCACGGTTGTATTCTCCAGCCACATTCAAAAAGTGCTGTGGCTGGAGAATAAACTGTACTTCGAAAGAGGCAACAAACTACTGCCTCTCCTTTGCCCAATTCTCTGCACGGAGAATAGTGGCATGCTCTGAATAGAGGGGGAAGTCCTGTGGCTATGCCCCCCCCCAATGTTGCATGCCCACAGAAAGGGCCCCACATGCTACCTTTGGTGCCCATACCATATATTTGCCAACACTGGTCTAAAACAAGTATTTCGATGAAAACATATGAAATGGCAAAGATCCTCGCAAGACACCCATAATAATGATTTGATTACCATAACCATAGGATTGATATATGCTGTTGTATCTCTTCACACCAGCATAACAATGGGGTTAAAGCAGACACTATGTTTCTAGTGATTTACTTAAAGAAAATAATTTCAAGTCAGGACGGTAGTATTTGAGAGGGAGGGATGCCTGACACAACAGCAACTTTTGAGAACCAAAAGTGTGATAAATAAATAAATACATATCCCCGGAGCTCTATTCAGTGTATTCTCACGTTGAAATATCTAGTGGTGCCTCCGCTACTAGAAATATAAGTAAGTATCCTGTTTTCATATGTCCCTTGGGTGAGGAGTAACTGTGGTGAACTTTCACTTCAAGGAAGCCACAAAAATGGGAATCTGTTGAAAACCAGTTTGATCTTAGAGTTTTGCCAGAATACAGTGGTGTGCAATAAATATTATATAAAGACGAAATCTGTGCTTTCATTTTGCTGGACAGCATTCCTAGTTTCATCTTAATTAGATGCTGGTGGAACCCTATGGGGGGAAAAACACCTTCTATCTGTGCTTCAGCAGTACAGGTCATGCAATTTTATTATTGTGGGACTTGGTGGTCTGCTATTCAAGGTCTCTATTTAATTCTTGAATGGCTTGGTCAACAGTATGACATTAATGGCATGAATAAAATCTACAGAGGTCATAATAAAGTCTGTGTAGCAAAGTGGGGGAGTCATCTAGTTTTCAGTAAAAAGGGGGGTCCAACTGAAGTTGCTTCCCCTAAAGCCTAGGAATCACACCACGATAAGACTCCCTCCTCCTAAGAATACATACATTAATACTTGTTTCTTGTACCATGTCTATTTCTTTATTTAAATTATTTTTACCCTCACCTTCTCTTTGGAAAGGACCCAAGGCAAGCTTACAGGATAGAACAATATAAAGTAAGAGACAATGAGTATACAACAGTTGTTAACACATTAAAGACAACATTTAAAGTCAAGAACAATGTGTACAAAGAGTCACCTTACAGCATTCAAAAGCTAAAGACAATAAGTAAACAAAAAAAATTGACACTTGAGCGATAGAAAACAGAAAACTGGAAAATGCAGGTAGCAGTCTAAATCCAAGCAGTAATCCAAGCATAACAATCCATCTAAAAACATATAGCTAGAAAATGTGAATTCCACTCTTTCACACCCCAAAAGAAAGAAAGGTACCTCCTCTCCTGGGATTAAGCCCTTTCAACACAAGGAGGCTTTATTCACCCAGATCTAGATCATTTGTGCTGGATTACTAAACCAAGGGCCAAACTCTTGTTCAGGTTTTACACACACACACAATGCAATTACACAGTGATTCCCCCCCCCACACACACACCAACTTAAAGTATCACTTTTCTTCGCACATTCAGTCCTCCTACTGAAAATATAAATAATTTTGCAGTTGCTCCTTGCCCATTCAGGAGAGGGCCGGACTTATCGGCCTGAGGATTGTTGCCAGAACGAGTGGCCTGGAACAAAGGCATGATGGTGATCCCCTCCACACACACATGTGAGAAGCGGGGGGGGGGTCCGAGGGTCCAGGAGGGAATGGGGGGAGATGCCCAGACACAGAAATGGGTGCCAGGAGGGGGCAGCCCCATTGGCACACAGCAAATTACAAGGGGCTGTCCCAGGAGTTTTAAAAGAGGGTCCGAGGACAACCCCCACTTTTCCCTCCTGGTCACCGAGCAGCCTGGCCTACCCTCCCCCTTTTTCTTATATATTGGTTCTGTAGATGAATGATAGTCTGTTTGTCACAACTGAGAGGTTTGGCGATTTTATAGGCATTGGGACGGATCCAGGCTCTACAGCAAAAAATTAAACTGGATATTGTCATGGTAAAATAGCAGAAGGGAAGGTGCACCCCCCCGGGGGGAGGATGATTTATGACCGTTTGACCATGATTGATGAATGGGTGACAATGATTTATGACCTGGTGACAATGATTTATGACTTGGCCTCCGATGGGCGTGGACACCCCCTGGAGCATGTAATGGGAGTGGAGGCACAGGACACTGATGGGGTGGACGCCCTGGGGTGTACCTACCAGCCAGGAACATCAAAGGTATGGGCGTTCCTTAGATGTGTGGGATCCCACCCAGTGGCCTAGCCAGAGTACTGTTTGCTGTATTAAATAAAGTTGTGGCCTAGTTATACCCCAAACTGTGATGTTCATGCCTCTTCATTTTACATCATGCCGCTAAGGGAGCTCAGCTGTAGGCAACAAATGCAGAGGAGAGCCCACCAGATGCTTACACAATTGTCCTTCAAGTTTATTTGGGGTGGATAAGAAGGAACAAGAAGGACTGATCACTATGCCCATATTCTGAGCAAGGCCTGATTTGTGCTTTGAATGGGTGGGTGGGGTTTATATGGGTGGGTAGTATTTTGACTGTATCTTTTTTATTTAAGCAAAAGGAGGTTCTGCTCCCCTCTTTGTTTTGTTTTCATAAGGAACCCATGCAGTCATATTGGTAAAGGAAAATATTTTATTGAGCAACCTAAGGTTAAAATCTTTTCTTTTTTAAAGCCATGATATAATAAAGAGTTGGGAGCAACAGAAATAAAGCATCAACTTCGTTCAGAACAGTGGGATCACTATAGTAACCAACACTCATAAAAGAGAGCAAGTTGCCATTTGATTCCCGCCCCCCAAAACAAAAGAACAGGTCCTGCATGCCACAAAGTGTTGAAAGATAATTGGTATGTTGCTCAAATTAGCCATAGCATCAAGGTTGCCAGGAAGGAAAGGTGCAAAGGAATGAAAGCATACCATAATTGCACATGTCCCCACCAAAACCAAAAAGTGAATGGTTAGAAAAACCATAATAATCACCCTCAAAACTCTCACTGTAAACTATCCATTTGAGTAAGAAGATGAAGGAGAGACACCTAGCTTTCAGAAGACAACGGGACTGAGAAGTAGCAGTGCAGAATCAATGACTAACAGCTGTAGTATCAGGGTTGCCAGGGAGGGAGGGAGGGAGGGAGGGAGGACATGGCAGCACCCATCTCCTTCAATGGCATAGATCAGTAGTGGCGAACCTTCGTCACTCCAGATGTTTTGGACTACAGTTCACAGAATTCCAAGCCTATATTGCCAATGACAAAGGACTGTGGGAGTTGTGGTCCAAAACATCTGGAGTGACGAAGGTTCGCCATCACTGGCATAGATAATACAGAAGCCTCTCATAAGCTCTAAAATGTGTAACCAGAGCCGCTGAAAAGAATTCAACCCTCACACCTATTTGACTTGTTGATGTTGGGCTTGCCCAGATGGTCAGCCCTGGTTAAGATAAGAAACCAAGTGAATTTGACATGGATGCATAAGAAACTGCCTACAGAAGGCCAGGTGGCTTGCATACGCAATGAGATAAGCTTTTGTTAACTTATGCACCTCATTCTTATCTTAGCACACAAGTTATCAACTAGATCTTTTATTGCACATGTATGTTTGGGGAGTATTAACAATTCCCTTGACTAGAGAAAACATATTCTGATGTGAAGACTGGAAGGCCATCTTAAGGTGGAGATTGAATATGAACTCATATATATATTAATATGGCTTGTTATTCTGATTATTCTGTTAGCTAGCTAGTTGTGTGTTATGTCATTACAGTCGTGGCCGACTCTTTGTGACTCCATGTCCATGGAGTTTTCTTGGCAGGAATACTGGAGTGGGTTGCCAGTTCCTACTTCAGTATTCCTACAGCATGTGGTATTCCTTGGTGGTCTTCCATCCAAGTACTAGCTAGCTAGCTAGTTTTAATAAATAAAGTTATAAGACTCCCTTACATTTTGCATCTATCTTTCTGATTTCCCCTTCAGCAACAGATTATAGTGGGTGAAAAATCCACAGCAACAACTTTTTAGAACTGCAAAGGCAGACATATTGGACACCTCCAGCTTATGTGTTTTAGTTTGCAATTCTAATCATCCCTTGTATAACTGGCTGGAAGTTATTGAAGTCGTAATGCAGGTTTTCTACTCCTTTTTTGGGGAGAAATTAACCTCCATTGAATACCGCAGTACTTGCTTCCCATTTATCTGCAACTGTTATTATTTTTTAATCCAATTTGTTTTAGCTTACTTTATCGTGAAACCTAACTCACAGCCTTGGTTTACTTTAAAATGGGGTTTCTTCAGTCTTACCTGAGTTCAGAAAGTAGCTGTTCCAACAAAAGACTTGTTAGTCAATGAATCCAGTTAAAATAATGAAATGCAGATTTAAGCTAAAATAAAGGCTTTAAGCAAACAGCTTGGAGATCAGCTTTGGGAAAATGTATGGACAGTTTATGAAAGGATGGGTAGTTGAGGGCCATAGGAAGCTCCTAATGTTGTAAGCTTTGCATACTTGTTTTAGAGCAGGCATATCCAAAGTCAGGCCCGGGGGCCAAATGTGGCCCATTTTCAAATTTTGAGTGGCCCACAGCCTCTTCGCCCCACCAGCTCAGCCTGTCACAAATCCCCGCCAGCTGGCCCCTCCCCATACCAGATACAGATGTCAACTTGCAGTTTTATGATTTGCCTGACCTCCCTGCCTCTGTTCACCCCGCTAACCACCAGACTGGCCTAGCCTCCCCTGGCTCCATTGCTGCATCATCCTCCCCACCTCCTTGCATATCCTAGAGGCTTGTCCAAAGTCCGACCTGGGGGCCAAATGGGCTGAATGGTTGGCCCCCACACATTTTCACCTCACCAAATCTGGCCCTCCTTGCAAAAAGTTTGGACACCCCTGTTTTAGACTACAGCCCAGAGGCTTTGCCGGATTATGGGGTTTCATGGCTGATATTTGGAAGTTGGTACAGTAGGACCCCCATATCCACTGATTCATTAATCACAGTTTTAGTTATCTACACTTGGAGGAAAAAATTAAATAAATAATTCAGCAGCTGTAAAGTAAGCTACTGTCCCAAAATAGTAGATATAAAGCAAGCCACTGTCACAAAACAGCAGTTTTGGGGATTTTGGTGTTTCCTCTTAGCCACGGGAAGGCCTGGAACCAATCCCCAGCAGATAAAGGGGTCCTACTGTGCTCATTTTTGTTTTTGAACAAAGAGTGATTGACTGTGCTTTCTCAGACAGCTTATACCTATATGATATCTCCCTCTCTCATTTTCACACACTCTGGGCATTTATACACAACCCCTAAGCTCCGCTGCAAATGGCTCCCAGCTCCGGAGCTTAAAAATGTTTCCCCACCAGCTCCGGAGCTAACAGAAAATTAAGTGCGACCCCGCCCACCTAAGCACGACCCAGCGCACCTTTCAAGTACCTGCTCTGGGAGAGTGAAAAATTTTGATGCGGAGAGTGCCGGGCTCTCCTCGCTTCTTCTTCTTCTTCTTCTTCTTCTTTTTTTTGCCTCCCGCCCCTTTAAGAGGAACCAGGAAGTGACCGGGGCTCGAAGCAATTTCCACCGGCACTCCAGAGGTAAGAGTGCATTCTTTTCTCCCTTTTTTCTCCCTTTTTTTCTCCCTCCCCTCATGCAGACAGAACAAGGAAGTGCGGAGGGGGTGGGAACGCAGGGAGAGCGACAAACCCTCAAGACCTCTGGTCCGAATTTAAGGGACCAGCAGATCTTAGGGGTCGTGTAAAAAGGCCCTAAGAGATAGATTTGATGGAAAGAGTTCCACAGTAAACAATCATGTTACCATTTTCCTACAGTATCAACTGCTAAATGACAGAACATCTACATAGTTCTCTCAAAGGAAGAATGCTAGACAGATGGAAAAGTTGTGGCTGTTTTCATTGTGGGACAGCCTCCTTTGCTCTTTGCCAAAAAAATAAATGCTTATTTTCTTGATCCATGCCCCACGTTTCCTGTCAATTAAGGGACTCATGATAGCATACAACAGCGGAAAAAAAGTAAATACAGTGGTACCCTGACTCACGGGGGGGCCGACCTATGAAAATCCCGACTTACAAGCACTCTTCAGCGCTCCCCCCCCCACACCAGCTGCTTACGAGCAAGATTGGGGATTCCCTGTCTCACGAGCAGCAGGTGTGGCGGGGGGCCTTCCAGTAACTCTGCCTCGGTGACTGGAAGGCAATTCAATAGTGGCACACCGCTTCACTTCCACACACACCCACGGGGGGGGGGGAACTGTGTCCCCTTTTAAAAACCCCTTCCAATCACGGAGGCAAGTCCTGCCTCAGTGACTGGAAGGGATTTTAAACAGGGTGCACGACTTCTCCCGAGCCCCCATGGGGGTTCAGGAGAAGCAGCATACTACTTTTAAACTACCGGTGCTTCTCTCCCAGCTCCCGGGGGGGGGGGAGCAAAGCATTGGTGGTTAAAAGGATCTTTAGCCACCAAGGCAACCACTTGCCTCACCGGCTAAAGTCCTTTTAAACCTCCGGCGCTTCTCTTCCCCTCCCACTGGGAGCTGGGAGAGAAGCACCAGTGGTTAAAAGGGACTTTAGCCACCAAGGCAACCACTTGCCTCGGTGGCTAAATACCTCTTAAACAACCCATGGCTTCTCTCCCCAATGCACCCGGTGGGGGGGGGAAGCTGCGGGTTGTTTAAAGCAATTTCCCATAGGAATGCATTGAAATCTGTTCCCCCAGAATGGATTAATTGACTTTCAATGCATTCCTATGGGAAATCACTCCCCGACTTACAAGATAACCGACTTACAAGCATTTGCTCGGAACAAATTAATCTCATAGGTCAGGGTACCACTGTATACATATAAAATCACAATGTATTACAATATTAATTTGAAAATACAATAAAACCTATAACAATCACATCAGTATTTAAACAAGTTAAATCAAATGTATAGTGACAAATCCAACCAAGTTGTTTGGGCATCTGAGGCAGAAAATCCTAACAAACACTTCATCCTACCTCTGCTAGGAAATGGTACAACAGGAAACTAATAAACGATAATTTGATCCCCTTGGGTGACACAAAGCACTTATGGCCTGAAGGAGCTACCTTCTCCTGCCTGATGCATCTCCCTGTTGAATTTTCCCCTCACCCCTGTACAATGAAAAGTTGAAAACACCTCCTGGGTCTTCTGGTAACATAAGCTTGTCCCCAAACAGCAATCTGAACCGTTCGGTTCAGGTTTTTCAATAAAGGCCACCGCACGCTTGAGAAATGATAAAGGAAACTGTTTCTCATTTTTAAAAAAAAAAAAAAAAATGATCCAGGCTTGTAAAATGTAAGAATAAAAGAATAAGGGGAAGGCTAGCTCAAAGAACGTTGCAAAGATTTACATGATGTGAAACTGAATTAGCAAGGAATCCCATTTTTCTGTCAAAGTCAGTGAATGGGAGGGAAAGGGGGGAGAAACAAGTGGAGATAAGGTTTTTGAAATGGGTAGATCATTTATCATCGGGCACCCTTCTCCCCATTTTTGTAGAAAATGAACTGGATAGCAACTGTTCAGCAATAAAGCCTGGATGCATATTTGAAAATCCAGTACAAGGCAACTTGGTTTCATCCCTCCCCATTGTTTCTTTTTTAAAGCACCTAAAAAGTGCAAACCCTTCCACACACAATTTCCTGTGAAGAAAGTAAGGATGACAAATAAGATAGACAAAAATAGCAAATTTAAAATTTCTTGGAATGGGGGCCAAGTTGTTGCTGAGTCACTCCTGGGACACATCAATAATGAGAAAAGTTTTAAAGGGAATGGAATGAAGTAATTGAAAATGGGTTTGAACAAGGACACATCTCACCTTTTGCAACCTTATAATTCAGAGCTAATCATTTCAGTAGTAGGCCAATATGACATGTTAATTAGGATATTGAAGCATACCAAGGCCTTTGTGCTGAGGTAATTAGGGCTGGTTGTTTTAACGTTTCCATTATAAAGTTCATTCACCATGGGAATTATAACTTGGTGGGGGAGACACTTTGGGGAGAATTTTAGATTTAGCTGACTCACTTCAGAGAAGCATGCAAGAGACAGGATTTTAAAATCATTCTACAGGTATTTGATCATGGTTGGCTATGGAGCCAGAGGCTGGCAACCCCACCCCCACCCCCTTTTGCCTCCTTAAGAGGGGATGGACTCACTGATCCATAGGATTCCTTCCAACCCCAGTTCTTAGATTATTATTATATTATTATTAATATTATAGTATTTCAAGTTAATTAGTAATAGCATAAAACAAAGTGAACTGGCATAAATTCACTTGTGTTTCCTTTGACTTTAGTCTAATATTATAATCCTGAGAAACTTGTTCTTTTAAATATCCCAAGTACCTAATACTTAAATGAGCGGGACATCATTAGCTACTGCTGAAGTCTTGATATTTCTGGACTGATCCAAGACAATGTTCATTGTTTCAGCTTTCAGAGTCTTGTGTAAACTGAACCCCCAAAATGACATTGAAAAGTAGAGATGGGCACGAAATGAACTTTTAGTTTATTTTGTTATTCGTTATTCATTTCGTTACCTAATGAAATGAATAACGAACCCCAGAGTGAATTTAGAACGAACTAAACAGAACCCCTCAAAACTGGTTTGGTTTGGTTCATTTCATTAATGGTGGCACCGGAGATGTCTCCTGCCTGGTGCTGGTCTTTCTGGTCCAGTCTTCCTGGCTGCAGGGAGGGGTGACCAGGGAAAAAAAGCTGACTGGCCAGCATTAAAAAGCACCGGACCAGGCCCGCAGACAGCTGAACTGGGAACAGAACCGGCTGTGGCTGGCAAAAAAACAACAACCCCAAACCACCTGATCCTGTGCGCTGGCCAGGTACAGCTGTAGTGCGGGCCATGTGGTCAGAGTTAAAAAAAACAATAAAAATAAAATAAAATAAACAAAAAAGAGTGCTGAACTGGCCCCAGGGGTGGCTGGGTTGGAGCCCTAAAATAAAGGAAAAAAATTAAAAAAAGAAGAAGTGCCCACCTGGCCCCAGGGGCCACAAAGTGGATGCTTGGGAAAAAAAGAGATGCTGTCCCCAAGCCAGTGCCTCAAAAAGCCCCTGCAACGGAGGCCAGGATCCACTGTCACCAGTGCCACCACTGAGCCACCACTGCCACCGGTAAGAACCCAAACCAGTTTGGATCGGTTCGGGTTTGTACAATTTTTTTTAAAAAAAAATTGTACGAACCCAAACTCAAACCGAACCAAGGGTGGGCCCGAACCAGACAGACACGAACCATGGGTTTTCTGATTCATGCCCACCTCTATTGAAAAGTTCTCTTTTGTGAGTATGATGATTCATCAGCCTCCTCAAATCAGACTGAAAAAGAAAAGTCTGAATGTTCAGCCTCCTCTTTGAAACTCCATTGCATGTTTAGCTGACCATTAAATGTACTTGTTCTCCTCCATAGTCAGCATAGAGGTTTAGTGCTTTTCTCTCACATAGGAAGATTCCCTTACAGGTGAACAGGATCAAAACAAGTTCCTTTGGCGGCAGAAGGAGTCTGTTAGCATCCTTCCTAGGCAAAGTGTCTTGCTTTCTACCACTCTACTGAGAGCGTCCTCGGAGAAAAGGGGGTGTTCTGCTCAGGGAAGAAGATCACTAGAGATGGACACAAAACAAAATTTGTATTTGTTTTGTTATTTGTTATTCATTTTGTTATGTAACAAAATGAATAACAAACCTAAGAGTAAAATCCAAACAAAGCAAAACAAACTGGGAAAATTGGTTCGTTATGTTTCGTTAATGGTGGCATGCAAAGAAATGAGCTGTTTTTAAACGCTTTAAACGGATGAGAAACACTTCAAAAATATTGTAAATTTTTTATGCCTGAGTATAGCTATTAGGTTGATGCCAGTGATTTAAAACATCTAAAAATGTGTTTTTAAAGATATCTTGTTTTAAAGGGGACAAAATGGCTGCCACATACTTTTGTTAATGGCAGCAAATATATGCAGAATGGCATTTTCAAGGTATTAAAACATCCTGAATATACTTAAAAACACCGCGAAAATTATTTTTTCTGCCTAATAATACCTAGCGGGGGGGTGCTTAAAATGTCTATTTATGTGTTTCTTTTCAGATCACATTTTTGGAGGCATAAAGTTTGTGCAGTTACCAACTTTTTAATTTTTTTAATGTTTTCCGTCTGGGGCGTTGGGATGCCCGCACATGCTCAAATGCTTTAAGTCGTGCAAAGCAGATAAAAATAAATAATGAATTAATGAAACAACAAAATGATTTTTTTTTTGGAAAAAATGTTAAAAATGAAACAAAACAAAACAAAGCCTTAAACAAAACAAAAGGAAACAAATCACCATTTTTTCGGTTCGTGCCCATCTCTAGTGTGGCACGAAACTAAGATGGTGTCTGTGTGTGCGTGTGTGTAAGGGAGAGGAGAGCACAAAAGTCTGCATAGCTCAGATAGTAGGGCTGCTCAAGATGAGTCAGGTATCCTGTGCATCCCCCTTAAAAATAGAAAACAAACAGGCCTGTTTATCTATTGGAGTAACTCTGCCTCAGATCTTCTAGCATTTATGTCACAGGCATGTATGTTTATCTTTCCAACCTTGAAATGTATTGTTTTAAGGTTGGTTTATGGGACATGTTTATATAATTCAGTCATGCTGACTATCAATTAAAACCCAAGCTTCTGGAAGTGATTTTGAGATTAGAAATGTATCTGCAATCATAGATTTGTCCAGTTACAAAGTGAATTTGCTGTATAGTACATCCAACCAAAAAGGGGTTACCACTAGCCCAGCCTACCTCCCATGCTTCAAAGAAGCACTGTATGTGTTGTGCTATGGACATTTTGCTGAGGTGGCCAATTTCTTTCTAAATAAACTAAGGGCGCTTTTACACGACCCCTAAGATCCGCTGGCCCCTTAAATTCGGACCAGAGATCTTAGGGGTTTGTCGCTCTTCGTGCGTCTCCACCCCTCCGTACTTCCTGGCTGCTGGCTGCGTGAGGGGAGGGAGGAAAAAAAGGGACAAAAGAATAAAGCCTTACCTCCCAGTGCTGGTGGAAGCTGCCGGGGGAGCCCCGGTCACTTCCTGATTCCTCTTAAATGGGCGGGAGGCAAAAAAAAAAAAAAAAGAAGCGAGGAGAGCCCAGCCCATCCGCATCAAATATTTTTCACCTCCCAAGAGCAGGTACAAGAAAAGTGTACTGGGTCACACTTAGGTGGGCGGGGTCGCACTTAATTGTCTGCAAACTCCGGAGCTGGTGGGGAAACATTTTTAAGCTCCAGAGCTTGCAGCCATTTGCGGCGGAGTTTAGGGGTCATGTATAAACACCCTAAGTGGTGTTAAACTGCCTGAAATATTTTTTGTTTTGTTTTTAGTTTTAGATTATTTTGTTTTGATTATTCTTTCATTTCTTTTTTCTCTTTATTTCTCTTTTTTCCCCTTTTGTTTGTTTTAGCAGTATCAAGCACAGGTTTCAAAATATATTTTAGGTATTGAAAGTGAGGGCATATTTCCATGGACTATACTAGTCATCTCTCAGTGCTCAAATATTTTTGCTTTGAAATATTTATTTATTTAATATATATGTCTGTCCTGCCCATCAGGCCATACGGCCACTCTAAGCTGCTAAAAACATTGAAAAGACAAACTATCAACATCACTATCAAGGAACATAATCAAAACCTGGACATAACACACAAATGACCATGAAATAAATTAGCAGACATTGCAGTCATAAAAGAAAAATCCAATCATTTAAATATTACAATAAAAATAAGATTGTGGGGATAATAGTTGAAGCTAGACATCAGCTGTTATGTTGAATGTCTAATGGCCTTAGGTCATTAGGTGACCAAGTGCTTAAGATGCTGAAACCCATAAAATATGGGTTGTTAGCTATGGCCTTGGTGGGGGAGGTGTGAACTATTTTTGATTTGTCTGGGTATTGTTTAAATCACTGCCTGATAAGTAGCACATAGACTGTGCCTGAGTGCCCCCCACCTCTGTTGAAAGAAGGGTTTTCAATACTCACATGAATGGCTTTCCTGACCCCTCTCTAAAACCACCTCTCTTCTCTGTCTAATATGTATAACTCCTCATGTTTGAATGAATGCCCTTTGTCCTTCAAGTGGAGGTGTACTGCTGATTTTGGTGTTGAGCTGTTACCCCTCCTATGTTGGGCCATCCTCCTGTTTATTGACTGTTTAGCTTATCCAGTGTAGCGGTTTGCACACTCCTCACTGCATTCGGCCAAATATATTATATTGCTTCTTTTGTGTTTTGGTGTTGGGTCCTTGGGGTGCGGTTCTCACCTGCATGACTGGGAATCTTCACAGACAAAGTGAGTAACTTGATGTCCAGGTAGGGGCAATTGGGTGATCTACCGAAGGTGGGAATAGGCAGATCAGATCATGGATGCCACCTGGGGCCCCATGGATAGCAGTGGGTCCAGAAACTCATTTTTGCAGAGTCACTCCCCTCAATCCACAGACCTCTGTGTACCCACCTGGAGGATCTTTGTATTGCCTGGGTTCAGCATGAATCTGTTTCCCCTCATCCATCCCATAATGGGATCTAGGCGGTGCTCAAGGGACAGGACAGCATCATTTGCAGAAGGGTGGAAGGAGAGATAGAGCTATGTGCCATCTGCATATTGATGGCTAAAGATGGGCAGAAAATGAATTTATTATTCATTTTGTTATTTGTTATTCATTTCGTTAGGGAACGAAACAAATAACAAACTGACCTATCACAAAAAAATGAATGAAATGGAGTGGAAATTTCCGCTTCATTCCACTTCGTTTTTCGTTTTCCCATAGGAATGAATTAGCAATGCATTCCTATGGGAAAGATTTCCTTCCACCCCCCAGAAGGGGAAGCAAGCTCCTAGCAGCTGATTGGCGCTGGCCTGAACCTAGTGCCGAACAGCTGATGGGTTCAGGCTGGGTGGAGATTTAAAAAGCTCACTCTTCCCCCACCCCATCAGGTGGGAGGAGAGAGCAGGCTTTTTAAATCTTCCCCCCTCCTAAAGCTAGCACTGAGCAGCTACTGGGCGCTGGCTTCAGGAGGGGGGAAAGTGGTGGTGGGGAGAACACTTCAAAAATTTTTCCAGCCTCCCGAAGCTAGCATGGAGCAGCTGCTGGGCACTGGCTCCGAGAGACTGGAAAAGAGCTTAAAGAGCTCGCTCTTCCCTCCAACCTGTGTGGTGGCGGGGAGAGCACACTCTTTAAACTTTTTTCCAGCCTCCCAAAGCTAGCACCAAGTGGCTGCTGGGCGCTGGCTCCAGGAGGCTGGAAAAGAAGCAAAAGACAGGCCGGGTGGGAGGGCGCCCCTGCTCCCGCTGGAGCCACCGACAAGCCGGCTACAGAAGTGCTCTCCTGGCTGGCTTTTCAGCAGCTCCGGTGGCGCCTGGCCCGGGGGTGCTCCCCGCAACCATGGGAGCACTCTTCTGGCCAGCTTGTCAGTGGCTCTGGTGGCAGGCAGCTGCAGGAGCACTCTCCCAGCAGCTTGTAAGTGCTGGCCCCAAGCCAGCCACTCAAAAAGCCTCTGCCTTGCTGGAGCCACTAAGATCACCTCTGTTGCTGCCGCCGCCGGTGAATTCAACCAATTCGGCTCATAGTTTGAATGGATTTTTTAAAAACATTCTTACGAACCTGAACCGAATCAAGGGTGGGCCCGAAACAGAATGAATCGAACCATCGGTTTTCTGTTTCGTGCCCACCTCTATTGATGGCATGAAATTATGAAGTTCCTTATTACCTTCCCCAGTGGCTTCATCCTATAGTATTGAATAGCATTGATAAAATGGCTACCCGCTGAGAGACTCTACAACTGAAAGTCCATTTCACCAAGCTGAACTCTTTAAAGTTGTTCCTCCAGGAAGGATCAGAGCTGGACCAGAGCCAGGCCACAAATGCCCAGTCCAGCTTCCCCAGGAAAATACCATGGTTGACGATATTCAAGGCTTCTGAGAGATCAAGTTAGACCTACAGGGTCATTTTTATCCTGTCAGTCTCTCTCAATTGCATGGTGATCAATCCTAGTTCAGTGCCATGATTCACCCTATCTACTAGCTTGCTTGGGAATTGGACACAGATGACAGACCTATAGTTATAATTAGATGGGTGCAAAAGGAAAAAAAACAACATGCTGTTTTGTCATTTCATAAGGGTATTATATGTTATGAAACAAAACAAAACACAAGCAAGCATCCCATCAAGTAATGAAATGAAACACCATTTTCTGTTTCAGAGCTAGCCCGACCCACCCGATCCTCCATGGCTCTTTCGCTCCGGGTGGCCACCCCCAGGGAGGCCCGCAGGGTAGTAACACGTAAACGGGCCTTCTCGGTGGTCGGCCCAGCTCTCTGGAATAAGCTTCCGAGCGAGATACACCAGGGTCCTTCTTTGGCATCCTTTAAAAAAGCTGTTAAAACCTGGCTGTTTAAGGATGCCTTCGGCAGTCGCTAGGGCTTGTATCACTGGTTTTTGTTTTTGTTTTTGTGTTTGTTTGTGTGTGTGTGGGAAATTGGTGTGGTATATAAATATAAAAATAAACAAACAAATAAATAAATATTTCACCTTCCCTTGTCAGAACATACAAATACCATCTGAGGAAGTCAGGACAGCAGGCTGGAAATTCCAATCTGTGTGCAGAGAGGTTGGGCCTAGGAATGGATGATGCACCAGTAATATATTGTGGTGCATCTGGGAAGAGATGGGCTGTCAAATACTGTACATCAGTGTGAAGGATGATTTTTATGGTGATTGGGAAAGATTCCATTCAGAAATCATATGAAGTCAAGAGGATATGGTAATATCCGGATTGTTTTACCCATAAACCTCTTTTATTTAAATTTAAAGATAGAGGATTGGCAGGTGGCTATGCACTCGACTGCATGCTTTCTGGGAGTTATAGTCCAAGAATACATGGGGAACCTGTCTCATTCAGAAACCTCTCAGGTTGAGAAGCTAGAACCTTCTCCAGCACCTTGTGGAATAATGGAACATTAGAGACTGAGAGTGATTAACAATCACTGTGCCACCCAATGAGGACTTTTGCAACAGCTGTCTTGCTACTGCCTTCTTGGTGCATATTGGGATTGTACCCTGCTGTAAGGAAGCATTCCTTCTACCACTCAGGTGATCTCTCTCTGGCAATTTTTATAAGACAGGAAGGGCAAGGGTTCAAGGTAATCCTTAGGTCTTGTCTGTGGCAGCACAGAAAACCCTTGTGGACAAAGCTGTGTGAGCTTAAAATCCCCCAGCCTCATCCAACCAGTAATGACAGGCTGGCAGAGGAAATAGTGTTATTTTATGTCTCTGGCTCCCCCATCCCCCCCCCCGAGGTGGGTTTAAAGCTGGGGGATCCACTTCTGCCAGTTCCGGACTGTTGAAGGCCAGGCTCTTGCTTTTCCTTTTGTTGACCTGGCATTTAGCAGCACTTTCAGCCCAGGGGCCTGTCACGAAAGCTATCCAAACTATTTAAGCTGAGAGACAGCTTAGGGGCAACCACTACCCTCTTGCCCCTTCCCTGTTATGTAATGCCACAACTGCTGTCTCCCACCGTATCCCCCCTCCCCGCCTTGAACAATTCTGGCAGCTGCTCCTTCAGTCCTCTCATGAAAACATAAGCAGGCAAAGACTCAACAATTTCTTCTAAGGCACATAAAAGAGAGTTGGCAATGCCTGGCAACAATATCAGAATAAAGACTTAAAGGGAAGATTTCATCTATTATCATCTTATCATCTTATCATCACTGCAAGCCTGGAAAGAATGCTATGGATCATCAAGTCTACTCTCTGTCAAGGAGGCACATTTGGGAATCAAAACTCCCAACCTCTGGATCCACACTCAGATACCTAAGCCACTTAGCTGTCCAGGAGTATTAGGGAAGGTTGTGACGTACTGAGGAGAAAGGGACACAAAAAAAGTAAGTGCTTCTAGGCCCACTGATTTTGGAGACAAAGTAGAAAGTCATGAAACTGGGCCTGGAGTTCAGGTGAAACTAGAGGTCTACACAGTGCTCGGCAGGAGAGGTGGCATCTGGTCATGCAGCAAAATGCAACCAGCATTTGCAGTAGTTGCTGCCATTCCTGTTAAGGCTCCCATTCTATATTGCTGCCATCTTCCTGAAAAATTATTTTCCCCTGAAATGTCTCGCATTTCTGGCAATGGGCGGCTGAGCTCCCAATGCTGTCCAGACTGGTATATATATCCCCTAGAAAGCCGAGACACCTAGGTCACAGTGAGCATTTTGAAGCCACTGCAAGGGATTCTGGGAACCCTGTATGCAAATGAGGCTCCACCCCTTAGCTGAAGGGCCAGGCTGCCAGTGCCCCGCCTCCCTGGAGCTCCCAGTCCCAGGCAGCTGTGGGGAATACTTGACAGCTTTGTTACACAGAGACATGCTGAACAAGAAATATCTGTATTCTGAATCAGTGATTTCTTTGAAGGAAATGATGTTACAATATTTGTTGAGGTTGGAAGTCTCCAGGATGTGTTATAGTGCTTCCCACTTTCCTTGAATATCTGAAGAGACTCTTTCCCACTACAACTGGTTCCATAAGAAGACAAGGGCATGTCTCTACCATCCTGTAAACTCCTCTTCCTCTTTCTCTGTTATTGCCCTATTGAAGCTAGCAAGCTGTCCTACATATGCCACTATTACAAGAGCAAGAAAGCTTGCATTTTAAGGCAAAATCCAAAGGAAAAATCAAGCAAACAAACAAACAAACATGTGGCAACTTAAAGACTATTATATTTTAATGCAAGCTTCCATGGATCACACCCGCATGATCTGATCCATGGCATCAAATGAAATACAGAATTCCCAAGTAAAACATTCAAAACATTCATTGGCTCTTGATTGTGTAGCTACATCTCACCTGCAGGTTTGCCAGCAAACAGCAGCTGGACTTGGCCCGGGGAAATTCCCTTCTAGGTCCCTCCTCTCTTTTTGGTGTGTGTGTGTGTTAGGGATTGTTTTGGTTTTGTCCTGCACAACACATTGTCCAAACCTCTACTATTTTTTGAACTTCCAACATGTTTGAAGTGGCAAAATGAAAAAGCACAGACACATGCTAGGTATACTAAAACATTTGAAGGATAACTGTGAAAAAAATAAAGGAGAAAAATTAGCAGCTCCCCCTTCCCCACCTCCGATGCTTGAAATACCGATTCTTCTTCCCAGCTTTCAGCTAATGGGGACAATTGATCCTTTTTTTATTAACATTCATAATGTTAAGAGCTTATCATGGTGAAATGCAGCCTGACAGTTCCACTCTCTCTGTGCAATATTGCCATTAATACTTTTCCAGTCAGTCATTTCTTCTGCATCAGTCCATGGAGCTAATATTTGTTTGAAATCCCAAGCAGAAGCAGCTCCAAAGGCTGTTAACTCTGAATAAGTAACTTTATGTATCTTTCCTGTTATCTGCTTGTCTGTTGTGTTTCCACCATAAATACATTGCACAATTCAGAGCTTGGACATTTGACATTTTTCACTATAACTCCCCTGATTCTTCTGGCAAAATCGTAGTTCAAAGATAAGCCAAGAGCAACAGCAATAGCAACACTTGCTCAATCTTGGGCACAAATCCTCTTTTCCATTCTACACCTACCTTTAAAACTATGACAGTTACTTCACGTCCCAATGCTTGGGACCGGTAAAAAAAATGGTTACTGCACGCACATCCATTGTGTGACGGTGGGAGTTCATCCTGACCATGCCCCCTGAATTGGGATTTAAGCGTGATGACCCATACCTCTCCCTGACCTCAGGAGTTCTCTTGTCTGGGTTCTTGTTTTGGGACGAGAGCCCGTGAAGTAAGGCTTGTCATGCAATGTGCGCATTCTCCATATAGTGGCAGGAGTGTGAGGTTGCATTCTCCAGTACAATCCCAATGGTGTAAACAATGCATCACAGAGAGGGAAGAAGGCAGAAAACCTCAAACTTTGCTGCTTAACGCATGAAAGCCAAAGTTACAGAGAATCAAAATATCGAAAACCGGAAGGTTGGACCAAAAAAGGGGGGGGGACAAAGGCAGGGAAGTACAGATGTTGTCATGAAACAAGGATGTGAAGTAACAATCATCATGATACCATCAATCACGCCTGTGGGTAAACAGAAACAGGGATAGAACCAGGACGTGACTGCGAATGACGTTATCACGAAATGAACGTAATCGTGGAACGAGGAAGGACGTGAGATAACTGTCTATGTCAACATTTTTAAAAGATTTAGGAATATGGAAATCTGTTTATTTCCTCCTGTGATATTTTCCCAAGCCCTTCCTATATCCCGAGCCATTGAAAAGTAGCAGCTGTTTCTGGTCATTAATATTGATGTTAACACCAGCCTTCGATGCTCATCTGGAAAGTACTTAAAATAAATCTGATCTGTCTACCTGTTTGGATGCCTACAGATGGGACTTAAGAGTATGACTCCACTATGGCTAACTTCTTTAGACATGAAAAGAAATTATAATTACAGTAGCCAATGCCATTCTTCAACAGCTTACCATATATCCAGATGAAACATTTGATTACTCCCATTGCTTTCCCAATCTTGCTTAGATCTCTCTTTCAGTATGGATGAGCTGAGGAAGCTCCACCCGGAGCTATATATTATTATGGGAGTAAAATATAGGATTTTACATTATTCACTGACCTTGGATTGTATTGGATCTCCATTAAATTACAGAAAATATTAGACTGGATATTTCATCTTTCTGTCCAAGATATAAAACTTGGGTAGATTCTGTTATACAAATGAGGCAGAAATACATTAAAGTTGATTTGCTCTCAAGTATTCAAAAGTATTTTTCTCCCTGGCATCAAGAAAAGGAAACCACATTTGGACATAACACTTATCCAATGCAGTTGCATTTCCAGTTTTGGAGGATCATCTTAATTAAGAGCATAGAATGCAATATGGATTACCTAAAGACGACCCTTGATATGGAAATAACCATTTCCTTGATATGGAAATAACATTCTTTCTGCAACAAAATCAGCATGGACCACAAACTCGTTTTCCTTATTTTTTTCCATGGCCATTACATTCAAAGGTATTGGTAGTGCAAAAAATGGCCAGAAGCCAATTCCCAGATTTTATATAGTATGGCTGCCTTATCCTCAAGATCAGTACTGTTTCACTTATCTGTTGTCGGGGGTGGAAAAATTAAAACCCCAGAAATACAAGTTCCTAAGGTGTCTTACCAGGACTGACCACTATATTGAACCAGAGACAGGAGGCTTAAGCAAAATGCAGCTGTGGCCATATCCAAGGCAAACAGCTTCTAGTGAAATGGAAAAGATGCATTTGTGGAAGGCGTGTGTGTGTGTTGGGGAGAGGCAGTGGCAGACAGCACTTATTATTTTCAGCAGTCAGTTTCCTCTTTCCACTAGAGAATAAAATGACATAAAGATCAGTTCCTTTCAATATCTTTAGAAAAAATCTCAATTCTCACTTACAGGCCCACTGCCTCTGCTCATCTTCCCAAGGCTTCTCCAAGAGTGCTGTAGACTCCTACTTTCATCCTGTTCATTAACCCCCTGCCACATTACGGATCTTTTCTCCCTTTCACACGTGACTGGTCAAAGTGAGGTATTACAGTTCTGAGGATTGTAAAGATGACTTGTACAGCTATCTCTCTCATATTAGTTTGTCATATTATTCCTGGGCCATATGTTTCTGCAAAGTGTTTGCTGTACATGAAGGTACCATGTATGGTGGCCTTATTGGTCCTCAGCTAGGCTTCTGATGTTATGCCTTGCTTCCTCTTCAAACTAGTCCTATGCTCCTATCTTGTAATTACCGTATTTTTCACTCTATAAGACACACACTCCCCCCCCCCAGAAGTAAGCGGAAATGCATCTTATAGAGCGAATACAGAAGTCCCTGCTACATATATGTCACATATTTTCATTTAGAGTAAAGTTACCTGCACAGAGCCTTTCCTGTCCCCTGCTGCAGCCAGGATTCCACATTTCTAATAACGTTGTTTGCAAAGAGGCTTCCTCCAGGGAGCCTCTCCCCACCCCTGCCCTTCTGCAGCCATGATTCCCCGGTCAAAAATCACCTTGCTTGCAAAGAGGTCTTCTCCATGGAACCTCTGGCCTCTCCTTTTGTAGCTTGGATTCCACAGTCCCAACCACCTCATTTGCAAGTCTCCCCTTTTGCAGCTTGGATTCCCCAGGCAAAAATCACCTCATTTGCAAGGGGGTCTCGTCCATGGGGTTGTGAGAGCAGCAGCATGAAAGAGCCAAAGTTTCCTTGCCACTGATTTAGTCCCTTGTGTGATGCGACCAAGAACTTAATCAAGATTTAAGGAGGAAGGTGGACCATTACTTTATTGGGTCCTACCTAGTTTGTCCAGCAGTGGCAGGCAACAGCACTCCAGCCAACAACCAAGTCACTTCACCTGTCTGATTAGTAGGACTGGCCCTGCCTTTACCCATGACCATTCCCACTTGCTATCAATTTATTTGCTGATTCCCCTTTGTACTGTCGTGTTATTGTATGTAAACTACTCAAAGTAGCCATGCTGCCGGATGAGTAGTATAAAAACAAACAAACTCTAGGTTCTGCTAACCATGTGATTGGCAGCTGTGTGTAGCACTTGACAACATGCCACTTGTGTGTAAAGAGGGAATCTCATTAGGACACTACATCTGCAGAGCTGAGAGGTGGCACAAGCAGTCATTTCAAAAGTGGATAGAGCTAATGCAGAGGATCATATGTAGCTCATCTTTGTATGTGGGGCTGGAATGCTCTCATGTCAATATCTTGGAATCATAGAATAGAGAAGTTGGAAGGGGCCTACAAGGCCAACAGGTCCAATGCCTGGCTCCATGCAGGAATAAAATTCAAAGGATATTTCCAAGTTAGTTGTCCACATTTCTCTTGGATGCCTCCAATGTTGGAGCACTCACTACCTCTTGAGGTATATGGTTCCACTGTCATAGTGCTCTACCAGTTAGGAAGTTCTTCCTGATATTCAGACAAAAGCTGGGTTCTCTTAACTTGAGCCCATTGTTGAATGTCCTGCAGTCTGGGATGATCGACAACAGGTCCTGCCCCTCCTCTCTCCAAAATCCCTTCAAATATTTGAAAGGTCCTATCATATCTCAACTCAGTTTTCTTTTCTCTAGGCAAAAAAAAAATGCCCAGTTCTTTCAATCTTTCCTCATAAAGATCTTGGTTTCTAGCCCCTGATCATTCTTGTTGCTCACCTCTGTACTTGTTCAAGGGACTAATATGTTAAAAATGGGAGGGCAGGACATTTTCTCTCCTGAAGCCACATCAGAACGAGGCTCCAAAAGCAAAATGTTAAATCTAGTATATGCTGTAGAGGGGAGAGAGGCTACCATTTAAGTCAACCTTTGTGTTCTGACCTGATTGTATTAGCTTAATGAAAGCCTATCATGAGGTTTTATGTTTTAAAAGGATTCAGTTGAATGTGCTGCTAAAGATAAACTGAGTGGGGAAGTGTTTGTTCATTTTTGGAACCTAAGAGACCTTTTAAAGTGTGCAGATGCCCAAATGCTGGGCTGTGATGTCAATCCCAGATGCCTTGGGCATGCCAAGCCAGTGGGCTATGATAACATTTGCAAACACCAAAGGACATTCTAAATTCATCGACTTTGATAACATTCCCAGATAGTTAGAGCTTTGCCAATCATTGTGAGTTACGGTGCCTTCTTTTTGTAATAATGTCAGCGAGTAAGGGCAGGGGAGAGAGGGGATAAAAACCATGCAGTAG
This sequence comes from Phrynocephalus versicolor, assembly GCA_023846285.1. NCBI lineage: Eukaryota > Metazoa > Chordata > Lepidosauria > Squamata > Agamidae > Phrynocephalus > Phrynocephalus versicolor. The sequence continues at coordinate 17,421,723 of JAHTLZ010000348.1, forward strand.
GCTGATTGTTTGCCTCACGTCGATTTTTCCATCCACAGCTCTAAAGAGTAAGTGTTAAGGATGGGTCTACTGTGTTTTAATGAAAGGTCCCAAACATAAAGAGAGGCTTATTATTATATTTGTCCTTTCTTTCATTGCTGAAGGAGAGCCCCTAAAACACAAATAAGTCATGATTTATGAAAGGGGGAGGGTACATTAAAGTTTAATGTTTCTTTTTCTCTTCCTTTATTTCACCCAAGTGCCACAAGGGCTGCTGTCAGCAGCCAAGCAGAATGTCCATTGATGAGATAGCCAGATTTTTGAATCTCCAAAAAATGTCTGCAGTAAATCAGAATGTCCAAGATGGGTAGAGTGGGAAGGAAGGGCCTACAAGAGAGTGGCCGGAGAGGGGGGGTACTCAGTCATATTTGTGTGGTTCCTTTGTGCATGCCCAGTTTGGACAAAATAATATAGATTAGACGGATTGAATTTGCAGATGATACCGAATTGGGAGGGGTGGCTAATACCCTGGAGGATCACATAAAAATCCAAAATGACCTTGACAAACTAGAGTGCTTGGTTAAAGCAAGTAGAATAAGTTTCAACAGAGAGAAATATAGGGTCCTGCATCTAGGCAGAAAAAAATGAATTGTATAGATATAGGATGGGAGACACCTGGCTGGGGAATAGTACCTGTAAAAGGGATCTGGGAGTCTGGGTGGACCATGAGTCTGCAGTGTGACACAGCAGTCAAGAAAGCCAATGCAATTCTTGGTTGCATCAACAGAAGCATAGTTTCTAGAGTAGAGATGGGTACGAAACAAACAATTTTTCATTTCCGTTTTTGTTTTTTCATTTGTTACATAACGAAATGACAAATGAATTTTGTCTCTAAAATGAAACGAAACGAACAGAAACACCGGAAATTTTGTCGTGTGTTTCGTTTCTGTTACTGCAATATGAGTGAATTGCTTAAAAACCTAAAAAAAATCACAAAAAATGAAATAAATGGTAACAAAATGGTAATGAAATGAATGAAAACGGAAACAATTTTTTTGCAAAACTTTGCAAAAAACGGAAATGAACCGAAACGGACCCTCCAAATGACAAACGACAAATGAAATGCCATTTTTTTTTATTCGTGCCCATCTCTATTATAGAGCAAGGGAGGTGATAGTACCACTCTATTCTGCTCTGGTAAGACTCCACATGGAGTACTCTGTACAGTTCTGCACAGCTCATTTTAAATAAGGTGTTGAGCAGGTCCAGAGGAGAGTGACAGGACGGTTAAAGTTCTGGATCTGGAAAATATGTCTTATGAGGAGCAGCTTAAGGATCTGGGAATGTTTAGTTTACAAAAAGAAGGTTGAGAGGGATACGATAGGCATGCTTAAATATTTGAAAGGATTTCATATTGAAGAGGGGTCTGGCTTGTTTTCCGTGGCTTTAGAGACTAGGATGTGGGGCAATGGTTTCAAACTATAAGTAAAGAGATTCCATTTGAACATTAGGAAGAACTTCCTGCCAGTTAGAACTGTTCAGCAGTGGAATATGCTGTCACAGAGTGTGGTGTCGTCTCCTTCTTTGGAGACTTTTAAGCAGAGAGTGGGTGGCCATCTTTTGGGGGTACTTTGCTGGGGGTTCCTGCATGGCAGGGGATTGGACTGGATGGCCCTTGAGGTCTCTTCCAACTCAATGATTCTATGACTCTCTCCTTTTTTGCCCCCTTTTCTTGATTTTTGGGAGACTTCTCCCCATTTGGGATATTTTTGTTGCTGCCGGACCTCTGCTTATGGATTATTATTATTATTATTTGTTTTTAGCCCCCATCCTGTTTTCCCAATTTATTTTTGATATTTTCCTTCCTTCCTTCCTTCCTTCCTTCCTTCCTTCCTTCCTTCCTTCCTTCCTTCCTTCCTTCCTTCCTTCCTTCCTTCCTTCCTCTAACTGTTTCTTGATCTCCTTGCTGCTGCCCCCTAGAGTTCGGGAATTAATCAAGTGGTAGAAGAGAGAGACATCATTCCAAAAACTAGTATGGGGGAAGTGTTTGCCTTTTTTGCTTGCTTGTGTCTCTTGCTTCTTGGGAGAGGGTCGGTGGGTGCATGATTTTTGTTTTTTTAACCCCCCCCATGTCTCCCTATTGGGGATTGCTATCTCTGTTTGAGTGGTATTTAAAACCTGTTATTTGGCTGAGTTTACATTTATCCTGTTAAACATATATACGTTTGTTGGAGTTTTAAATCAACTTCTTTTTTTTCCTTTTGTGAAGGGTGCCTTGGGCAGGGAGTACACCTTGTGACTGCCAGTGTGCCACTAGGCTGTGTGAGTTTAATTAATTAAGTAGAGTTTGGAGCAATTATCATGGTGCTGTGTTCTTGGTGGTTGTTTTGGTGAGTGGGTGGATTTGTGTGCCAGGTTGCCCATCCATATAGCTGGCCAGATGCTTCCTCCCCGTGCTCTCCCCCCCCCCCCAAATTATGCTGTTCATGTCTAGAGGTTTTGTTATGCTGGGTGGATGGCAGTGAATACATACTGTTATTTTGAATGTGATAATATAAATTAGTGCTTGTGAAAGTCTGGTGATGATTTTTTTTTCAAGAGGTAAAGTTGCTTGCTTTTGAAGCAGGCTGATTCTCTGTACCTTTGCTGTTTTGGAGCAGATTTTAAGGCTTCTTTAGGACTTTCTCTGAGTGAGAACCATAAAACATGAATGGGGAAACACAAAATGAATGAGCTGAAAGGGGCTTTTCCCTTTTGTGCAAAATCAGTCATGTCAACAGTTGGTCGGGCTGGTACACAGTCCCATATACAAGCAAGTAACCCCACCACCACCACCACCACCAAAAACCAAACCAAAAACCAAACTAAATGGGGGGGGGAGAGAGAGAGAAAGAGAAAGAGAAAGAACCTGAAAGGAAAGAAATAAACATGTCCCTATGCAACTGCATATTCCTACAAAGCACGCTTATTTTTATTTGGTAGGCTTAAAGCACATGTTTTTAGCTGAACACACACACACACACACACACACACACACCACATTGATGGTATGTTTCCTGGACTGTGGACCGGGCAATGGGAGTGTAAGGCAGATAACAGGCAGTAGTTCGTTCAATAGCCAAGAAGTGAGAAGGCCAGTTTTCTCCCTCTGGGTCTCTCTCACAGTCAGTATTCTCAATCTCAACTGTCCTGCTTGAGATGAGCAGGTAGGGTGGGCAGATCCAGTTGGAAATAGGCATTCTGCCAGGTGTTGCCGTCCCAAACCATTTAGGTCTTTATAGTTATTAACCTCTGAAGAATTAAAGTATGTCTTCTCCTTACAGGACATGCAGGTATCTTGTTTCTTGATACCTGCATGTGCTGGAAGTCCATAAGTCAACACGGCCCATCAAACAGTCTAGTAATATGTGAATCCCACATGGTAATGAAAGGAGAAAACACTAAATATGTTGAACCTATTTATCCTAAGCCAGATAATATACAAGCAAAAAAAAAAAAAAACAAAAACAAAAAAAAACACACCAGATCCTAGCTCCTGCTGGTCTTTAGATCAGATTCACCCCACCTCCCAGCCCCAATGAGTGAGAAGATCTACATTTGGAAGACTGAGTTCTTATTAATGCCGGAGCATAGAGGGGAACCAAAGAAATGGCATTTACGTCAAGTGTTTCTGCACTACACTTGGAGATTGTCCTACATTAAGAAAATTGGATCCTTATGTGCAATGGTTTTGCTCACAATTAAGGGAATACACAACTCTGTCATTAGCACAGGTGAATTAAAGATGTAAATCCAGCAACAGCTTTTACAGGCATGCAAAATGACTTTTTTGGCTCAAGTGAATGGGGAAGAGTTTTCCAAAGGGAGGCCATTGCCCTGATCTGTCATTCCAGCAAGGCAAGATGGAAAGCCCAGCTCCCTAGTACAGCATTACAACAAAATTCTGTTAGTATTAATTATTTAGTGAAAGCTGTAATGAAGAAGACCGTACGTGGGCTCAATCAGATTTTTTTTTTATTTACAACCATTTGTTTCTATTCTGAAGACTGCATTCATCTTAGACCTTTGATTACTTTCTAGCTTCCCAGCTTCAAAAGGAAATTGTTAACAGTTTGTCTCTGTGGATAATCACAGAGCTCAATAATAACATAAACCCTAAAGGTATATAATGCAAGAATAATGCTAATCTCTCTCTCTCTCTCTCTCTCTCTCTCTCTCTCTCTTGATGTCTCTCAACCCCTCGACAGGAATTGGAAAGGAAGCACAGTCTCTTAACTCCAGTGAAGGCACAGTTGTACCATTGCTATTGTAAAATTAGCTCTTTATTTCCCTTTTTTTAAAAAAAATGCAACATTATCCAGCTCCAGAGCATATTCTCCTGCTTCCTGAGGCAGGAAAGAGAAGTGATGTGGCCATAAACTGTTCTGGCACACGCCTGTGTGGGGGAGGAGTCAGGGCAACTAGACGAGCTTGGCAGTACTACCTTTCTCCTTACCACAAGTGCCAACCTGCATACTCTGTCCTTTCCACTGCCAGCTATGTAAATAATGCCTTGGCACTAAGGGTCCTTGTTCACACAGTGCCTTGGCTCAGAGGACCCTTGAGTTGAAGGCATTGTTCACATAGACAGCCAAAATATGCCAGTGGCTGACAGCAGCAAGATGGATGGCCACAGCAGCCAGGCCAGACAACAGAGTGGGTGGCAGTGGTAGGTCTGGCACATTTTCCTTTGACTGCCTCACCCTTGCTGATGGCTGGCCTAACCCTGCATTTACCTCTCATATACATATTGATTTTTATCTTCCCACATTCTCCATTGTTTCTGTGAACTATGTTCACCAGATGGAAGAAGTGAAAAAAGAGAGGAGGAGGAGGAGACAACGAAGAATCTGCCTTGTTGTTGATCTGATGATTTGTCTATCTGCCTTACAGTTAATTGATTGGTTGCTGCTTTCCAGAGTTTCAGACAATAGCACAAAATCCTTTAAATTGGGAAATAGTTTAATTACCCCCCCCATTCAAAACATTTCATCAGTAACTGAGCTGCTGAGAGAGATCTATCAAGGGCTCAAGCAAGACATTTCACTACCTCAAGGGTATCAGCTAGTGGTGCATCTCAGTGGTATATTATTCTGTTTTCATAAGACCAAAAGAGGAACCATTTTGGATGCAAGCAAACCAGTTCACCATTCTTTTCACACACTGGAAAATCAGAAACCAAGACATGAGTGCATTCCCCCCCCCCAAGAATGAAAGGATGAATCTGTCTCTCTGGTGCTGGAGGGGAAAAAAGTTTCATTATGAGCAGTAGCTACAGTGTCTTGCCCTTCATAAATATATCCAGTTTCATATATTTTTGTGGGTGAGTGTATTTATGCCTTGTAGAAGTGGTGCTAGGATGTGAAACATGTGTTCATTTAAATCATTTTGTTAAGTCTTTGCCTAAAGTAGAATCAGAGGTTAATGGAAGGAGCCTATAATACTATTGATTCCAACTCCCTGCTGACACATGTTGTCCAAGTCATTCCACTGTTGGAGTGCCCAGTACTCCCTGAGATAATTGGGTCTATTGTCGTGCTGCTCTAACAATTAGGATATTTTCCTGATATTCAACCAAAATTCTGGCTTTCTGCCACATGGTTATTACATATCTGGCACTCTGGGATGATTGAGAACTAGTCCTTCGCCTCCTCTGAGAACCTTTCAAATATTTGAAAAGCGTTATCATATCTAGTCCTCACCATTGGAGGCCCCAAAAGTGCTTCTCGCCAAAACAGAAAAGACTTCCGGAAAACCGGAAGTGACCGCCAGATTGCTATAAAACAATTTTGGGGCCTCCAAGGGCCTTTCTGGACATGTCGGAGGACTCAGAAATGCTTTTCTTTCTATGCATTGGAAGTTTTCCAGAAGTCACTTTTGGTTTGGCAAGAAGCACTTTTGGGGCCTCCGATGGCCTGGGAAGGACATCGGGGGCCCATTAGGAGCAGCGTGAGGCCTGGGTTAAGTACAGGAGGCCTGAAATAGGCCCAAAACCCCAGTTTTAGGCCTATTTCGGGCCTCCTGTACTTAAGGGGGCTTTTGTTCATATACTGCAGTCCCGCGATATACCGGGACTACAGTATATGAACCATGAAAGGGTGTGGGGGGGTTACTGTACCTATATATCAACACAAATTTCTGGAACCATTTTCTGTTATTTATCCTAATGATGCCACTCAATGGATTTAGGAGGGAAAAAAGCTGATGCGTCTAATTTTTCTGTTCCCCTTCTTCCCTTTTGCTACAGAGCTTTTGGGCTCACAGCTATGCACTGCCTGTGGAATATCTAGGAAAAAGAGACAATAAAGTGTTGCATTCTACATATCTGCTTGTCTATTCAGCTGACAAATTAAACTACATGGGAAGGCAACCCAGAACCATGAAACAGGAAAATCAACAAAAGCCTTCAGGCAAGTAAACGTTATAACCCTGTTTTCTAAGCCTGCAGATCTGTAAAAGTAAGACTTTTGCATCAAAACTCAATAATGTGTTTCTCTTACTGTCCATCTTATTTGGTATTTTACCTCCCCACCCACCCACTTTTCTTCCATTGCCTGCCAAAACAAGTCTCTGGCCACAATCACACCTAAGAAATGCTTTCCAGTTATTCCCCATTGATCTCGGAATTCACATTTGTAGTCAAGCAATGCAAGGCTGTTACCGAATCTTTTACTGTGTCCACAGCAATTCCCGTCAGCCTGGAGGATTCTGTTGTTTTTGTTCCAGGTGTGTTGCAAAACATTTTGTTCCATGACTTTGTTCGTGCATGGCTCTATTGAAACTTTTTCTCGAAAACCCATCATGTGATGCTGCTGCCACTACTGTTGTTTGGCTGTTCTTTTAATTTCATTTTCACTCTTTACATAGGCCATCAGCCTCTACGCTTCACATTTTTTTGCAGATCCTTCCAAGTAGTGCTCTTTACTCCTACCCCCTTTCATGTTTTCCTCTTGAGGACCTTGTGGTAGAACAGCAATGAGAATAAAGCCTGACAATACGTTTCTCTGCTGCAAGAAACACAAGCATTGCAGAAATGTAAATATAACACAATCAGGGTCGGCACGTCCATTAAGGTGAACTAGGCAGTTGCCTAGGGCGCCAAAATGGACAGAAGGTGCTGGCCAGCCTGCTGACCCCCCGCCGCCGCCCCCGCCGCTGGCAAACATATTCCAGTACCAAAGTAAGGCGGGTCATATTGCATCAATTTTAGAAGAATTTTGGTAATTTAAAAAAAAAAAAAGTTGAGACTCACATCCTCTAATAGATGCCACATGACTGCAAGGCAAGACAAATAAGGGATGAAAAGTCTGGAGAAAACAGGGGAACATTTTGCCGGTGTGTCTGCAGCCTCTGTTAATTCAAAACCCGCCCTCACTCTTGCACACCAGAAGGAGATGCTGCTGACAACAACACAACACACTAATAATTATTGAGTAAATATCTGAAGCAGTGGAGATAACCTGGAATTGTGCTATGTATGGTCAGGATGATTTGATTCATCTGTGATCTAGGTGTCTTCTGGACCAGCTGAAGTGGCAAACATGAGAAAACTAGAATTGCCTCCTGGCAAAATTGTAACAGACAATTGCCAACAGCAGCTAGAAATGACAGCCTAGTAAACAGGATGGGCGGGGGAAGTATAGAGAGCTCTTTAAATTGCTCCTCAGGGCTCAGTATGTCAGACCTCAGCATAAATTTGTCCTGGCCCAAGCTGAGCCACTTGGACCTGATGAAATCTGAAAAGAAAAGGAAGGGTGGGATAAGAAGTACCTCAAGTATTATTTCCTTCTAAGCAATAAGGAAAATCTGCCAACAGTGAGTGGCAAGAGCAAGGGAGAAGTATTAGGAGGCCAAATGACTAATTGCACAGAAAATTGCTGACTTGGTATTAAAATGATGCAAGGAGGATATGAAGTGCTCGCAATGTACCCCTGCGTAAACATTTCAGAAGCTTTTCCTCCTCCTCCCACACCTTAAACAAAAACAACCAGGTTATTTTGTAGGGTCCCTCCAGAGCTTTCCTACATAGCAAGAATTGTGCTGGATAAAGCATCATTAGAGTGCAAGCCCCTGACATTAAATCAATATGAATGAAAAGTTAAATCTAAAAGGTGACTTTTCTACATAGATTTGTGTTAAAATAAAAATAAAACTGGAAACCCTGTGCCTGAGGTACGCACTTCTCAGGCCTTGTCATGTCCCTGTTGATATAGCATGCAAAGGTAGAATTGAAAAACCATCTTTGCGTGTTAACGG
>JAHTLZ010000348.1:17442160-17511297 GCA_023846285.1 Phrynocephalus versicolor
TCTTTCTTTCTTTCTTTCTTTCTTTCTTTCTTTCTTTCTTTCTTTCTTTCTTTCTTTCTTTCTTATTATTATACTATCAGATGTTCAATGTTCTTATAGCATTTGCCATTGTAATCACATACTTTAATAAAATGTTATTAAAATAGTTTCTCATTAATAATACAGTGTCTTATACTAACCCGACTCTAGCTAGTTGCTGGGCTTGACACCAGACCAACTGACACTCAGCTGTCTCATAACTAACTGACTACAACCTTCAGCTCAGAACAATATGGTCCCTAGCCCCTCCCACAAGCTTAGTGATTGGCTAATCTATACACATTGATAAATATTCATAAGCAATTCTCTTTTCATTACAGTAACTTTCAAAAAATCCTTGAAAACCTTCCTATTCTGGTAGGCTTTTCAAAATATTCTAACAACTGCTACCTATTTTTATTGTCCATTAATAGACACGGGCACGATCAGAAAAAATGACGTTTCGAGTTTTCAATTGTCGGAACGGGTCCATTTCGGGTCGTTTCCATTTGTCGCAAATTTTTTCAAAATTTGTCATTTTGTTTGTCATTTGTCATTTGTCGTTTCCACCACGATTTAGCACAATTTGACTTCCCAGAGCATAGGGGCGTCCTGCAATCAGGGCCAGCACTAGGTATTTTTGCGCCCTAGGTGGCAGGCGGGGCAGGGGGTGGGTGGCGGGGGGGAGGTGCGGGCGGGCGGCAGTGGCAGGGGGCCATGGGCAGGTGGCGACAGCAGCAGGGGGGAGGCACAGGCGGGCGAGCGGGCGGGCGAGTGGGCAGTTAGGATATCACTTAGTTAGGATGGAGGTTCTGTTCTTGGCTTGCACCCCAAATGTGTGTGTGTGCAAGCAAATTGAAGTTGGAAAAATAGAAAGTAAATGGTAGTATATAATAATATTTTTAAAATAAATCCACACCTCCCACTCCCAGTCGAACCTCCTTTATCCACTATCAGAAAAAAATCCTCACAAACTGCCAGAGAAGAAATAAAGAATAAACTGCTATTCCCTTCAGCAGACAAAGCTGCAGGGAATCAAATAAATTATTTTCTAAATTCAATTCCCTCCCTGCCTACCTAACTTAAATCTAAAGCCTCCAGCCTCCCTCCAAATTCAAATAGCCACCAGCAGCGGCCAGCCACACAGCCCTCCACCCTCCTCCACATCCAGATCCGACTGCAACTTCTGGAAGGTGCCTCGGCTTTTTATGCCCTTTGGCACATCCAGAAGTGTCAGTCAAAACCTGGCCATGCCATTGGTGGAATGGTTCAAAAAATTTGCATGGTCCCATCCCATGCCCAGCCCACATGGGCAGGTCTAAAAAAATAAGAAATAAAATAAAATAAAATAAAATCTGTGCGACCTTTTACTGCTATTAAAAACCCACTGCTGCTACTATAAAAATTCAGGCATTTAAAATACCTAATTTTCACATGTTTCTGTTGTGCTTTGGTGGGTTTTTGGACCACGATTTAAAAAGAAAAATTGTGGTCGCCATTTTAGATCCCCCCACCCATGGCATTGGTGAGACGATGAGAATGACACCCCCCAGCCTGCTGCAAGCAGCCCAGGACAGGAGAAGAGGGGGGAAAGGCCGGGGACCCCCCAGAAACCACCCCTCTGGTAGGTGGCAAAGCCTCAGGCAGGCATATTTTCGCCTGCTTTTTTGGCCGGGAGTTGGGGTTTTTTAAAAAAACTTTTAAAAACTTTTTCTGTGCTTCGCATTGCACGATCGCCGCAATGCCACAAACAAAAATGAAAAACCCGACCAAATTTTTCTTTTTTTGGTTCGAGTTCGAGTTCTGACGGCTTAATTATCGTTACCATTTCCGTTACGTAACGGAAACGATAACCGAAAATGGAAACAACAATTTCGCCGAGTCGTGCCCATGTCTATCCATTAATTTTGAATTTTATTCACTGATTGATTTATTGTAGTTATTTGATTTCTTTTGTTCTACTGTTTATTGCATCATGTTATTCTACAGTATTAATTTATTCTATTTTTATTTTCTTAAAATCGAATGTGTTTTTATTCTCTGCAGTACACCACCCAGTGTGGCCTCTGGCCAAATAAATAAATAACTCTCTAATAGCACCATTAATAGAAGTAAGTGAGCTATCCAAGGAGAGAGTTTATCAGTTCTACTCCACTAGTGACTTTCCATGGCCGAGCGGAGATTCAAATCCTGTTCTCCAGAGACCTAGTCCATCTATCCACTACATCACACTGTGAATCTTCATGTAAGCACCCTCAAACAGCCCTGTCTCCATGTAAGCATACTTAAACCATTTGTCAAATGTTTTTATTCCCCTCTTGTGCAGATCCTAGATCCAATGTAATTTCTTCTAGGAAAATGGAACAAATTAGCTGAGTAGAAATATATGCAGACATATAGTTCCCTGGTGCTTTCAGTTTACAGAACCCTCTACAAGACCCAATTCATTTACTGCTCAGGGTTTAATTTCTGGATGGATTCCATTTGCAATCTGTTAGTCTATGTATAATCAAGGTGCTTTCCTATTTGTGACTAAAAATCTGAAAGCACACGTCAATTGGTGCAAGTATGAGGCAGCAAGCGTGAGATGACTGCATTGACAGCCATGTGCCAACATCTCTAGATTTATGGAGAAGATTTGCATTTTTATTAGCATCTTAGAGTGCCAAGTTGCACAATGAGGTTGACAAATAGACTGCATTTCGACAGACCGCCAGGCCTACACTGGAACAGGAGGAACCTACTTTAATATGTCCCTTGCTCCTCAAATATTTGCCTGTGTATATTTTAATCTAATTGTTTCTACCCTGCAATTACAAATGCAGAATGTGATTTACTATGTAGATATGCATGTGCAGATATAGTCTTGAACATTTGCCATTGGGCTACTAGAAGCCAATTTGCCATCTGTGAAGATTCTCAGTCATCCAGGAGAGTTTATCTGCAAATTGAGTCATAGCAACTGGACTTCTTTTTCTTGAGAAATTGAAATATTTTGCTGCTCATCCAAACAACTTCATCAGTCTGAAGAAAGCTAGTTGTGAGTCCTCCATTGTATAGCTCACTTTGACCTCTTTGTCACCCTGGTCTGAAATAAGCTCATAAGATGAACAATGGCTTGAATAAGCTTGTTAGGTAGACAACAGTGTCAATATCCTTAAAGTGAACAATGTCCTAAGGTGCTGAAACCCATAAAGTATGGGTCATTAGCTATGGCCTTGGTGGTAAAGACATGAGGTATCTTTGATTTGTCTGGGTATTGTTGAAATCACAGCCTAAGTGGAAGATAGACTGTACTTGAGCACCCACCTCTTTAAAGTGTGCGGTTTTCAATGCTCACATGAATGGCTTCCCTGACCTCTCTCTCAAACCACCTCTCTTCTCTGTCTAATATGTGTACATCCCCTTCTTTGAATAAGTGCCCTTTTTTCCTTCAGGTGGAGGTGTACTGCTTATCCTGGTCTTGAGCAGCTACCCCTCCTATGTTAGGCCATCCTTCTGTTTAATGGCTGTTTTGTTTCTCCAATGTAGAGGCCTACACACTCCTCACTGCATTGGACCGTATATACTATATTGCTCCTTTCGTGTTTTGGTATCAGGTCCTTTGGGTGGACAAGTCTCTACCTTAGTGTGTTTGTGGATTTGGAATAAACAGGGATGCAGTGTTTGCTAAAAAATCCCTTTAAGCTTCTCAAACACTCCAGCCATGTAGGGAATGACCAGGTTCTTCTGTCAGATCTGGGTCTCAGGCTGATTTATTGTTCTTCTGGTTCAGCACACTGCTTTGTTGAAGGCCCACTTTGGATATCCACAGGCCTTAAGTGGTGCCTTCAGGTGCCTGTTTTCCTTCTTCTTGGCTTCTGTGGTGGTGGGGATGCTCTCTTCTCTGTGGTTTAGGGTCCTGTAGATTCATAATTTGTGTTGTAATGGATGGTGGGTGTCAAACAGTAAGTATGGTATTGAAACCAAGAAGTCCAGAATCATTTTAAAAATCACAACTCAAAATCCCCTTTTCAAAACTTTCCCATATCTGCTGCCAAACAAGAGCAGACTGCTGAAACTGTGCCAAATCCAGTGCTGAACCAAAGTCCAAAGTAACATTTTGCTGCTGTTGTTCGGGCTGCCCTAAATTTTTTTTTTGAATTGCCTAGTAGGAGGCTTGTTTGCTGTACTAGTACAATCACATCATTGCATAAAATAGATGGCTGGGAAGTACACTCCTTTGGAGCCCTAGAGAAAACCTGCCAGTAGACAAGATGGATCTATTGGCTGTGCTGCCTGTGTTGCACTAATTCTGAGATGTAAAGATGTGTTGCTCAAAAACACAATCAAGATCCATACTATGATATTCCTCTTTGCAGTGTATGAATGGAAATGTTAGGCAATGAAAATAAATACTCATTGGAAATGTGCTATTAAAAGAGAGCTTTATAGATATTAGAAAGAGAAATAAACAGGTTCTGGTTTGAATCAAACCTGTGTTGTCGGTAGCAGCTAAAATGATAAAACTGGGGCTGTTGTACTTTGGATATAGCCATAGTGGAAAAGACTCATTGAAAAAAAAAATCAATAACCCTTGGGGGGGGGGGAATGGAGAGCAGCATTAAAAGAGACTTAAAATAAAATAGATTCATTCAACCAAGAAAACTATGGACTTGAGCTCACGTGACCTGAGCAGGGCTTTTAACAGTATAACTTTCAGAGATCACTGATTTATAGGTTTGGTGTTCTTCGGGAGGTACTTGACGGAACATAACAACAAACACAGCTATGTCCTATGGTTTTATCAACAACATTAGAGGAATGATGTGATTCCTCTTGCCATTAGAGCATGAAGGAAGAAGAAACTTGTGAATCTCACCCAATTTAATTGAAACCAAACCCACCCACTGTGAGGGTTCGTTCTCTATATCTGAGGTTCCAAGGAGAAATAAAGATTGTCCATTCCTTCGTTGAGATTTTCTATTAAACTTTTATTAACAAACATAAACTCTGACTCTTTGGTGTCGGTATCTTTAACATGTTCTTCATTCATAACAATAACATTAGGGTTAAACAGGTTGCCAACTGGGCTTAAACTGGGTGGGTTTACTCTCCCCTCAGAGACCGTAGTTACCAAGGCGTTCCCCGCCTGAGACATTGGGTCCCACAACATGGGGGGCCAGCCCACTGGGCCACCGGGTTCTCCCTCTCTCTCGGAGCTGACCTGCCTCTTCCTCTCCATGCCAGCACATTTGCTGGCCATCGCAAGGGCTTCACATCAATTAACCAGGTCCAGTCTTTGTCCATTTCCACCTCAAAGGTCCCTCCTCTCTCCTCTCTCCTCTCCTTCTGCCCCTCAATGTTCCTAACCATCGGTTTTCTCTCCTCCGCCTCCTCGCGCACCTCTCTCCAACCCTCATCCTCATGTTCCTCCCTCGCGCTCCCTCTGACATCTGTCAATCACAAATCTTTCAGCCCGGGCACTCCATCTCCTACCCAGAAGACCTCCCTCGCCTTTGCGCCACTTTGTTCCCAGTTTACTCCTCCTTCTGCTCCTTCTACTAACTTACTGTCTTCAGTCTCTTCTCATGGTCCTTGCCCTCTGTCTGTATCAGACGGTGCACACTCTATTCTTTCTTCCCATTTCACTTCTCTCTCACACCCACCCTCACACAACTCAGGGCAGCTAGAATACTTGTGAGGAGTGGAATCCTATTAGAGGAAGTACAAACTTTTTCTGAGTATTCCAGACCTGTAGAGGGGTAAGTATAAAGGAACTGAGACCCTGTGAACAGTTTCTGCTCATTTTCTACGAAACCTGGGCTCAGAAAACCCATTCAAACCTTTGTGGGTTCTTGTAAAATATCTTTACCTTGTTGTTCACTCTGATTCACCTTAATGAAAAACTTAGAGGCAATCTTAAAAATTATAATGATGTTTAATAGAAATATAAAATTAAAGAAAAGTAAACAAAAATCTTAAAAATAGTAAAAGAATTTAGAGAATTTAGATATACCAAGAATAGCTATATTAAAATAATAGCTATATTAAAATAAAACTGAAGTCTGGAATCCATTTCTAAAATCTAATAAGCTACATAAAAATGCATTGCTAGCTTAATCATGGCTTCTCCCCTTCTCTTCCAAAAAGCATTCCTCTTCAAACTCTCTAGGCTCCTCCTACATTCTCAATTTTTCTGTATCACCCAATGAATGTCCATTAATCTGCATCTTCAAATGTCTCCGTACTTCTTGACACACCTTCAGGGCATCTCCAGGACTACTTGGGGAGGAACACTGTTGTCACTAGTAATATCCTCCCAAAACACACACACACACACACACACACACACAGGGAGAGGGAGAGAGAGAGAGGGAGAGAGAGAGAGAGAGAGAGAGAGAGAGATTGAAATGTAGTTTGATCAAGACAAGTGAGGCACATCATCAGAGCGAAATACCAGAATGAAACAACAACAGCCTCTGCTTCACAAACAGTCCTTTGATTAACTCAGGGATAAAGTAGCTCTGTTATCCAGGAAGCTGCAGCTTCTCCTGTCCAGAGTGCTTGTCATGAAGCTCATGTCAGGTTTGTGAACATTTGCATTTCTTCCCAGCTTTGGAAAGCCAAGGCCAGGGCCTGGATTTGAGCCATAATCACAGATCTGCCAGCCAGAGAAGCAGATGGCATTTACAACGGACACGCTTCTCCATACTGTTTGGTAACTCTCTAAAGCAACAGGAGGCATACATTATGTTTTGCTGTACTTAAATTATATTGTTTCCCATAGTGTTACTTACACCATGAGAACCTCTTAAGTTTCCCTTTGCAACCTGCAAGGCAGCTGACAAACACCGGTCCAGTTTTGTCTTTCACCCAGCTGAGAAGGAGAAGGCACCAAATGATCTTGCTTGTTATTTCTTCAGCTGCCTCTTCCCACTCTGCCCTGACAGACGTTTGGGCACTACCCTGTGTAGAAGGTCCTCAAACTCTTCTCACTGCCTCCTACAACTGATCAGCCAGTGAATGGCAGAAGAAGACCTAAGACCTGCCTATACAAATTAGAGGCTCACTGAACATGCATCACTATTATCCAGGCTGTATTGTTCCTGGGACCCCTTTGAAGGATGGCAGGGCCATATCAGGCTTCGTCCTCACTATGGTGCTGTCCCCAGTCATTTTGGAGATACTGATATTTTTTGGTGCTAGTTTCAATAGATTATTCCAGCAATGGTGTCCATACATGGGGAAGGCATGTGTTGCTGGATGTACTGGGATGCACTTGGTCCTTCCAGTATTCTCTGTTGGCACATACTTGAAACTGCTTCCTGAGGCGTCTCTCTAAATACTACCATCCTGTTTTGCTTCTCCTCTTAGCCCCTTTGATTTATCCCTCTCTCATTCTCAAACCTTCATCACAATGCATTCTTTTTCTTTTAATGTTCAGTTTTCACTTTGCATGATGGTGCAGAAGTGATAACATTTTACAAAGCAGCTACTTTACATCATCCTCCCTTTGCAACCCAGACCCAAAATGAGATATGGACACAACTTATGGAATTAAATAGGGCCACAAATTTATTTTAAAATCAGATTAATTAAACAGGGGGCTACCCTAGTGCAAAGCATATGGCCTAGATCAGGGCTGTTCAACTTTAAACAGGCCAAGGTCTGCTTTTTCCAGCCCAAAGTGCCTGAGGGCTACTACACTAAAACCTCTACTTACAAATTTTATCTGTTCCAAGCACATGCTCATAAGTAAAAACTTTTGTAAGTACAGCAGCTGTTTCCCATAGGAATGCATTGGAAACCAATTAATCTGCTCTGGAGGGAACAGATTTCAATGCACCATGGCCCTTGAACTGCCCCACTCAGCTGAGACAGTGGGCTGGCAGACCCAGAACTTTGCTGGGGCAGTGGTGGTCCTTGGGATGGGGGAGGTAGAGGTGGAGAACTTATCCCCTCACTTTTTTATTGATGGCTGGCGGGCTACTTTTGAACACTTCATGGGCTACCAGTAGCCCGTGGTCTACCTGTTGGGCAGGCCTGACCTAGATCATATTGACCTGAGGCACCAAACTAACATAGGTGAGTTTCTATCTGGAAATATGCTGTTGTCCTTATTAGGCACCAATTCCAAACTCTGGGAAAATTCCCCCAAGGCAGCCATGACAACTTTAAGAGAACCTATATTAATATCTAACTAAACCTAACCTGAACTCTAAATATACACACACCATATTGTTCATTTTCACTTTTGTGTCACAGAGAAAGCCATGATAATGTTTTTAAAACTATGTGTTACAAAAACAAGGGAGCAGAATACAGGAAAAGATTATTCAATTTGTCTAAGAAATTTAGACACATTTCCAATTTATGAATGTGCAATATTTTGCTTAGGAAATTGCCTGATATTGTTGCACAATATTGTGCCCACATACACAGCAAAGGGCAGCCTAAATGTTGACAGCACAGATGGTGTCAGTCAAGATGGCTTGCAAGGAGGCCCCTTATGCTCACTGCCATTTGGTGGACCCAAGAATGAAGCACGTAGGTCCTCTACATCAACCCTCTTATCACCCCCCCCCACTTCTCTGGCCAACAGGGACTTGTATGTCTCCTACAGCCAAATGGAGATAAGGGGTGAGTGAGTGGGGGAGGTGTATAACCCATGTTGCTTTGTTTGAGGAATGGGGGTATGAGACCCAATGCTGAAACAGCTTCTACAACTGCCCTCTGACTTCCTGCCTCTAAGAATACTCCCTGCCTGGCATACATCATCTTGCCAAGAACTTTAAGAATAACCTCCTGGCAAAGCTCATATTTTGCTATGTTTTAACTTTCGAGGCTTGCTTTGAAGAGCAGTGTATTGCACTCAAAATCTTGCAATGCTG
Source organism: Phrynocephalus versicolor (assembly GCA_023846285.1). Taxonomy (NCBI): domain Eukaryota; kingdom Metazoa; phylum Chordata; class Lepidosauria; order Squamata; family Agamidae; genus Phrynocephalus; species Phrynocephalus versicolor. The sequence goes on from JAHTLZ010000348.1 coordinate 17,451,052, forward strand.
TTTATTTTTATTAGTGTCCAATAAAGGTATTGCCTATAGCAGTGTTGGCAAACCTATGGCACGGGTGCCAAAGGTGGTACTCAGAGCCCTTTCTGTGGGCACCCAACATTGCTCCTTCACAACCACCTGTATTCAGGTTCAATTGCTGTACTGGCACTTTGCAAAAAATTAGTGGGTTTTGAATCGCAGTTTGGGCACTCGGTCTCTAAAAGGTTCACCATCACTGCCCTATAGCCTAGTTTTGCATTTGTGTTTTGTGATGGCCACGTAGCTCAACCAATTTTGATGGAATTATGAAGATACCAAGAAAAAGCCAGTATTCCCCAATCCCCACGGACCTTGAATGAGGCACATGTACTCTCAACACCAAAGGGCAAGACTGCAACCACTTGGTAATATCACTTTAATCCATTCTGTTTCCAATTGGCAAACCTAGTGGACTTACTAAATTTTACCCCAATACAAAAATTAGATTTTTACAGTATCTGAAAATATTAATATTAATATTTTAATACAAACAATATAAAGCATGAAGCTTGAGTACATTAAGCTCAAAAGGTAGAAATATCTGTGTACCATACAATTACTGAACAGGGTGCACATTCAAATAACCACATGCTTATTTAGAAACTGTTTTGATTGAAATCATGCTCCTATCATTAGCAACATCATTTACTTACAGATAAAGTGTTGTGGTGTTTGGTTAATGAGTAGCGTCTACAACCAAATGTCAGCTATTGTTGATATAAAAAAGATAAAATGGAATAAGTGCATGTACAAACAGAAGACCTGAAATCTCAAGTTTATCTAGTTCATTGTAAATACTACAATGCTTTTGAAGTGTCTTTAAAAACTTAGCAGCACACAAATCCATGTGTGCATGTTTAAGTGCCAGAGAGAAGGGAAGTGTTGTTTACTTGAGCTCTGATAAGCACTGGCACTGAAATTTAACTTGGAAACAAATTCAGCTTCCCTTTGAAGAGGAAACAACTGAGAATTTTTTTTTAAGGGAACATGTTTTCCCTAGTCTAATTTCTAAAGGGTCTTTCTGTATCTTCACAGTGGTTACAAAATCCTAAAACAAAATCATCATAAACGTCTTCTATATCAAGCTTCTGAAAAAGTTCAAGTGTTACTAAAATGTCTTCATTCAATTAAGTCTAGAAACATGTATGTGAAGATTCTCAGTCATCCAGGTGAGTTTATCTGGAAGTTGAGTCATGGCAACTAGCTTTCCTCAGATGGATGAAGCTGTTTGAATGAGCAGCGAAACGTTTCAATCTCTCAAGAAAAGAAGTCCAGTTGCCATGACTCAACCTCCAGATAACTCCAGCAACCTTTTCCTCTACATACTTCTCCAGAACAAAGATGTGAGACAGTAGCTGGATTTAACTGCGTCCAATTGCTTTGCTTAACAGTCAGTTGCTTGAAGGAAGAACCATAACAGGAGTCAAAATGGGTCAAAAACTAACAAACAGGGTGCAGGTACATGACCTGACAGAGATAGACTTCAAGCAACTAGTTGTCTCTAGAGTTACACCATCCTGACTCCCAGCCTTGCCACATGAGTCCTTCTGAGCTTATTTTGTCATAGCTTGTCTAGAGATATGAAGGCATCAAAATGGAAAAATTGGGGGGGGGGGGACATTTTCCCCATTATTCCCCCCCCCCATTTTTTCCTCCAAACCGTTCTGGTTTTTCCCCCCTGAAAAATTGGAAAATAATTAAAAATAAAACAATGATTATGGAATGTTTCATTTTAATATGATAAATAAAATATTTTAAGACAGGGTGCTCTAATATTTTCCAAATCATTTCTAAAAAATATGCATAGTACAAGAACAAGATCCATTTCTTCCTTTACGAGGTGTGGCTATTGTCATAAGGGAAAAAAAGTTTTCGCTTTTGTTTTTACATGTGGGTGGGTGTGTTTGGTTCTGTTCTGTCCTCTTCACTAAGCCTCAAAGTAGTGGAAGAAAATACAAAGCAACAAAAATGATTCTGCTTGAATTTCATGCCCATTCATTAAAACTTAGCTGCACTTCCTTCTATACATTTTCCACTTCTTCTATTCTTTTTAACAGAATGAGGTTTTTATTTTATTTTTATTTAAGACTGTGGAGAAGAATTATGAATTATTAATTCTGGAGTCTTAAACATTGTTTTGTAGAGTGTTTTTTTTTTTTTGTTCCGCATAAATCAGTAACCAGTTCAGGAGATTGTTACTCCATTTGTTACTTACAGTTACAAATAAATATTATTTAAAAAATTCTGTTTGTAATAATTGTTTGAATGCACTATAATTTAATATGCTAGTTGTGATAATTTTATGGCAAGTCAAATTGTACATAGTCATATTTTATGTTCATAAAGTAACAGAATGACTTTCAAGTTGTAAAAGGGGTGGGGGGTGCTAATGTAGATCCCCCCCATTTTTCTGAAAATTTTTAGGCCCCCCCCCCCAAAAAAAAAGAAAATTGAAAAAAAATGGGTTTTTTCCTGACCTTCAAAGTTTCCGGAAATTTTACATCTCTAAGCCTCCCCTTACCTCTGTCCACTGAACTGACTGATTATAAGGGTTGGGCAGGGGTGCCATCCCAGAAAGTGCTTCCCAGAGGTAATCACCAGACCTCCTTTCTAACTTGTCCCCCTACCTCCAAGATGTGTAACCATAGTAAAGCCAATTGATTTTATAAGCAGAATTAGTCCTGAACAGTATGGAATAAAGTCCCCTCCCCCTTTAAAATGGCAGCTTTAGCAAAGCTGCTCTTCCATTCTAGCTAGCGTACAAGGCTTGCAAGATACGAGATTACACAGTGCCTCATCCTGAGCATGGAAGAGGGGCAAATCCAACCCCAGTTGAAGGCCTGAAGAGAGGACTTAATATGATTCTGAAATCCCTTACATTCGTGGAGATTGTTATTTCCTGTGTCTGTGATTCAAGTACTATACTTGAAGGCTGTGGCATCATCACTGATTGTGTGATATTAATACCTGGGTAGCACACCACTATAAAGAAGTTCAAATGTATTGAGACAGTAGTGACTTTGGACATGGCAGTAACTCCAATAGAATGCTCATGCTTCTAGTGTAATCCATGAAGAGGAATAGGGATTTTTTTTTTCCAGGCTACATAAAACTGCATCAAATATATCTCACAACAGTTTTGTCTCTTTGGCCCAAAGTGCTCAAAGCAGGTATGTGACTCACTGGTGTATTTGCTTTCTCAGCAACATTCGAAGTGAGCTTTCATGATCTCTGCAATTCATCAACAAGACAGCCCTCCAAGAAGTTTCTCCTAGCTATGTTCTTCAAATAAACTGTTTAAATAAACAGAGGCCTCTCTGGTTGTTTAGCCATAGGAATACAGGTGGGAAAAATAGACTGGATTCAAGTTTTCTAATTTCACACATGATACCAGCAAGGGAATAAGAGAAACAAAGAGTATATACAATTAAACATGCACTGCCATTTTGGCGCCTCTAAGACCCAGGGGAGCATAGCCTTTCCTTTCCTTTCCTTTTCTTTCATAACAAAAGTACTTTAAAAATTCATTTCAAATGAAACAAAATGAAACTACTAAAGAAACAAAACAAAACATTATATTTCTGTTTCATGCCCATCTCTAGTGGATAATACTGACCGATGTGAGTGGAATGTTTTCATATGCACTGGTATAACCTTGGAAATCTTAATTCATGGGTGTTAAAGCAGTTCCTTGTTCTCAATCCTTGACATGTCTTAATTGTATTGGACTGTATATTATCCCTCATTACTGTAAGCCACACTGGGTCCTTTTCCAAGGAGAAAGGTGGGGTAAAATACTCTAAAATAAATACCGTATATACTCGAGTATAAGTCGACCCGAGTATAAGCTGAGGCCCCTAATTTAACCCCCCAAAACTGGGGAAATGTATTGACTCGCGTATAAGTCTAGGGTGGGAAATGCAGCAGGGCCTGGCAGCTCTTCCTTTATGAGCTGGGGGAGTTGTGTGTGATGTTTAAATTTAGCCACTGATGCAAGTGCTTGGGTCAGTGACTAAAAGTCATTTTAAACATCGTGTGCTGCTCCCCTGTGATGCAGAGGGGGGTCATGAGAAGTGGCATGCAATGTTTAAAATGACTTTTAGCGACAGTTGACTTGCCTCAGTGGCTAAAAGTATTGACCCGAATATAAGCCGAGGGTCCCTTTTTTCAGCCCAAAATTAGGGCTGAAAAACTAGGCTTATATTCAAGTATATGCAGTAAATAAGTAACAACAACTTGGAGAAGTTTCTCACTGGACTAGAAGTGGGGACCAAAAAAAAAAAAAACAGAATTCATCAGAAACTGCTGATTCATCTATCTGTCACTTGGTATTCATCAAGTCTGGAGACTTCAATGAATATGAAGTGATGAATATTTACATTTTTTTATTCATCCCTTCGTATAGGCAAAGAGAGCAAGCCAGACTGCAATTGCATAGACAGAGTAAGTTTGGCTGGGCTTCCAAAAGGAAATAGTTATGGTTCATGGTTTCTCAACTCCAATGAACCACAAACCAAGATGAAATGCAATTGTGGTGGTTCGTCCCCATTTTTACTTTGGACTACGACTCCCAAGACTTCCAGCCAGTATGGCCAATATCCATAATATCTGGGGAATTTGTGGATTTATAGTTTTTTTAAAAAAACAAACAAACAAGTTTTTCAAGTTTTGACAAAAGCTATTCTGATATTACCTGACCAAAACAAATTTATGATGTCTTAGTGACCAAACTCTCATTGCTTGTTTATATCTGTAGAATGTAAATTGCATGCATTTCAGGACTGTCTCATTGGCATGGCACATACCTGAAAGGTCAAGCTGAGACTTCTAAATACCAGGAAGAAGCCCCTGTCTGCAAGCGGAACTAAGCAAAAGGAATTCAGTGGGAAACATACACATGACATCAACTATATGCTGAATCCTAAGGGTAGTCCCTGGCATTTCCTGTCTGAGGCAGCAGCTATATTCAAGGTGCATAGAATTTGCAGTCAATCAAATTATTTTGCCATTTCTGGCAAAAAAATCCATAAGTGCCTTGCCGCTTTCCTAGCAATTTTTTTTAAAAAATATCCAGTATCAGCACATTCAATTACTAATTAATTAATTAGATTTATATACTGCCCATCTGGCAACAATTACTTCCAATTTTTCTTTTATTTTTATCACACTGAGAGACAAGAATCCTGTTTGACACCACCAGAGGGCAAAGTCTCACTGGCAAGAGCCATGAATTTCATGCTTCTGCAAGCATGGCCCTGACAGAATTGGAGATCCCTGTTCCAGGAGGCCAAGTTATACTTGTGAATTGAAGACCTGGATACCTCATTGTCCCAGTGTCTTCAATGGTAAACCTCTTGGTATTAAGGATGTTGCATGATGAGCTCCATAAAAACAGGATCCTGCCCAAAATTAGCTGCTAGAAATGGCTGCCACTTCGCATGCTTTGTAATACACCCAGCTGCATTCAACTTCCTATGAATTCACAGAGTGATCTTGGGTCAGTCATGCTCTCTCACCTAAGCTTAAGCTTGTAAAACATGTAAGTTTGTTTTAGAGAGGAAACATAAATGATTATGCAGCCATGCCGCCATTTCTGTTTAGGAAGTGGGATACTTGTAAGTTGATGACCAATGGAAGCCTTTTATCCAGCTCATCAGGCTATATAAATGTTCGCTGAATAATCTTCTGAAACCACATCCATATAATTTTGGGTTTGGCAAATAACCACCCCCAACAATGTGAGTTTTCAAGCTGGATAGGGAACTATTGAGAAACTTATTATTTATTTATTTATTTATTTATTTATTTATTTATTTATTTATTTATTTATTTATTTATTTATTTATTCATTCATTCATTCATTGAGTTTATATCCTGCCCATCTTCCCTCCGGGAACTCTGGGCGGCTTAAAGGGGCTGAACACGTCAGCAAACCATACAAACTAGAACAACAAACAATTTAAAACAGCATAGTAAACAACTAGGCATCATAAAACAAACAGGGCTCTGCTGCAGCAAATTGTCGAGCGAGCGTTATAGATGGCGAAGGCAAAAGAAAAAAGAAAAAAAATTAAAGTAAATCGCCAAAAGCCTCACTAAAGAGCAGAGTTTTTAATGCTCAGCGAAAAGCTAGCAGGGACTCTGCAGAACACACTTCGCTCGGTAGGCTGTTCCAAAGGGAAGGGCCAGCCACCAAGAAGGCCCAATTGCGGGTAGATGTTTTCCTGGCTTCTCTAGGGGTGGCGACCCTGAGCGACTGCGCTCGCGACTGCTGAACTGGACGGGCCGAGGTTGATCGCTGGACTATTCGCTCTGACAGGTAGTCCGGGCCCAGGCCATGGAGGGTTTTATAAACTAAAACCAGGATCTTGAATCTGATCTGGGATGCAACGGGCAACCAATGCAGGCGAGCCAGGACTGGGGTGTTGTGGTCATGATGACACCCACCCACCACCATCCTGGCTGCCACATTCTGTACCCGCTGCAAACGCTGGAGGAGAGTCAAGGGTAACCCCATGTAGAGGGCGTTGCAATAGTCCAACCTCGAGATCACCAGTGCTTGCACCACTGTTCTCAGAGAGTCCCCATCTAGATACAGACTCAAACATAATGGACTGATTTTGATTTCTCAGTACCCATTTGATGAACAAATATTTGTACAAATAAGCATGCTGGAAAACATCTGAGCCTAGTCTTTCTTCACAATGAAACTGGCATTTTAAAGGAACACTGAAAGGTCTTAGTGCTCATCTACAGGAACAGAAAACAATTTTGATTCTTCAAAAACCTCTGGTTTATGACTATGGGATATTGTGCTTCTGTATTCATGATTCAAAAGTCCAAGAAATGGACAGATATTGCTACGTAATATTCTGCCTGTGTTCCCACCCAAAGATGCAAGGCTGTACATAGGAAAGGGAAGCATGTATGTTGACAACACCAATGGCAGCAGTCAAGGTGGTTTACAGGATACCATTCACAAAATGACACCAGGCAAAGAAAAACCCAGAAGCTGATTCCTTTTTTAAAAATCAGTTAATCACTTGTCACCCAGTCACAAAGCAATGTTCACAGCTGGATTTCAACATGTTCAAACAGATACAGAATCACTTTGCAAGTCAAGTATCCCAGCTGGACCAGAATGGGGTTAAAATTCAACTGGGTTCTGATTGACAGGTTCAAATATTTAGATTGTCCTTCACCTGGACCTGATATCCCCTTTGAAAATTTGTGTCAGGAGTCTGGCCTCAGAAATCCTGAGATAATGTTTACTCAAAGCACTTGGAGGTGGAAGAAAAAAAAACTACTCTGTGTTTTTGTGACACAGGTTTGGGGTCCAGGAGGCAAAATTTATTCAACTGCAAGGAGGATCCCCATAACTAATGGCAAGATTGTCTACGGCATGCACCAGAAATATAGGGTTTAATTTAAGCAGCATACCCCCTATGTTGCTGGTGCCTGCTCTACAGACTCTTGCAATTAGCTATGGGGACCCTCTTTGCAGTTGAATAACTTGCCCCTCTGAACCCCAAACCTCTAAAAATTTCAGGAGCTTACAGGGAAGAGCTTGAGGAAACTCTCCTGCTATTTCTGTGCCGGAACATGTCTGCTGAGTATCATAATGTTTTGCTATGTTTAATTGTTTATCAGATTGGAGAATTAATAGCTTCCCCTGTGCTACTGCTTCAACCCGGAAAATATATTAAGCACTAAGTTACCACTACATAGGATGAAGCAATTACTTTTCCGGTTCAAGCAGGATGAGGAATTGCTTCCTCCGCTGCCACTTTTCCCACTGAAACCTCTTTTTTAAAAAATACTTTTAAAATTACCACGGGGACCCACTTTGGAGTTTAATAACTCAGCCCCCTGAACCCCAAATCACTCTAAATGTGGAAAGCTTTCAGGGAAGAGTACAAGGAAGCTCCCCATTATTTATAGAGGGCAGAATTGTTGGGTTTTTTTTTTCATTTCATTTGGAAACTACATTAAAAATTTGTTAGTAATGAAATGAAACTACTGAAGAAGCAAACTGAAATGAAACACTATTTTTCCATTTCGTGCCCATCTTTATTCCTGCAATAATGTATCTACTTTGCAAAGCAAACCATAAGCATCAGGTGGCTCCCAAGCAAGTCTGGACATACGAGAGTCTGCCTTACTTTTGAGCAGGCTGTGATTCCTCTTTTCCTCTTAAAAATGAGAACCTTCCTGGGTACTTTCCAGATTATTCCCTCAAGAGTTTTCTCTGATCCTATGGTTTATTCCATCAAAAGGGGTAGACCTGCCCCTGTGACCCTTCAGAGTTACTCCCAGAAAATGAGTATGAAAGACCCCACCTGTAGCCCTTAAAATTTCCCCAGATCTCAACTTAATGCCAAACAAACAGAGTCACAGATATCAAATACCTCGACCTCTCTCCCATCTGATCATAGAGATCTCTGCTGTCCCAGAGAAGAGATCAATGCCCCTTTGATAGAGCTTGACAGCAAATGGGAGGGAGTCAAATCAATGGCGGCCTCCTTACATGAAAAGGCAGAACACCTGAAAAGCCACCTGTCAAGTGCATTAGACCCTCAGGGAGCATTTGTGCTTCAAAATCCAAACTTAACATCAAGCAAAGAAGTCTCCTCTACAAGATTCTCATATGGCGCCCGATGGTAGAGCAACCAAAACCAGTCTAGCTCACCACACACAAGGGGGCGGATTTTTAGAACTAACTAACGCTGAACTCGGCACTTTATCTACCCAGATAAGGCCAAAGGATACCCATTTCAACCACCCAAAGTCCACACATCAGATGGTTCCACCTCAACAAAACCCAACTCAATGGGGAAATATGCAGCATCCTTTTTCATCGACTTCTGATTCAACCTCAGTAACCCCGGTGTCATCAGACCATCCGGATTATTCTTCAGAGTAAATACAAGATGCTCAGGAATCAAATAATCCACTTGGAGGCATACCCAGTTTGATGAAACCAGTGACTATAGTTACTCCAAGCACGCATATGGACGTTTCAACCTCAATTGCTGATCTTCAGGGTCAGCCAGTTGAGCCCCTTAGACCCGCTCCCCCACCCACGTCTGCACCTACAGATTTTTCTTTGACTACTAACCAAATTTTGAGTGATTTGCTGATACAGCCTGACATCAGTGAGGAAGTTGTTTCCAAAAAGGCCCTGGACAATTTTGGCACCCTTGCTTGGGAAAACCAGCTTCAGCTGCTCCAAAAGATGGAGGTGGTCAGGCAGGAACTCATCAACTTCCATGAATCCTGCCGCCCCAAAACAACTACCCAGGCTGAAGCACCTTCTGACCCAAGGCTTTCTGCTAGTGCTCTGCCTCTTGAATGACTGAATGGCTCCAAACCTCACATCTACTCTAATTCCCAGTGTCCACCTTCTATTATATCATGGAACATTGCTGGGTGGCAAAACAAGTTGATGGACCAGGACTTTGGGAACTTTCTTTCTGGATTTCACATCCTTTGTTTACAGGAAACCTGGGTAATGGATACCTCCTCACTGGTCTTGCAAGGATATAGTACATCTCTGTCTCCTGCCCGCAAATCCTCCACTAAGGGGAGGGCTAAAGGAGGCCTCGTGATCTTAGTCTCGGTAAAGCTGGATGTAGTGACCGAAGTTATTTATCGGTCTGACAATAACTTTATATTATCAGTATTGATTAAGGGGAGCTGGGGAAATGGGATGGATTCCCAAATTTGTGTTAATGCTTATTGCCCACCAGACTCAGCGGGCATCCTCCCAACTTTCTGGCCATCACTCGATCAGAGCTCCTGCACCCCAAGGCGGATATTGTTGTTTGTGGTGACTTTAACGCCAGAGTAGGCTGTGACCCCAATGAGTTGGGTATAGATCTTGGTCCAATTCTTTATGAACCTTTCCCTCCTGGGCGGCATTCATCAGATAAATTATTTAACAAACAAGGCAGGAAGCTGGTAGAGACAATGGCTGTTCTACAGTTAACCTGCCTTCATGGCAGTTCCCAGGACATCTCAAAGGGATATTTTACTTTCCTTAACAGCAGGGCAGGGAGTGTCATTGATTATATTTTTTGCTCCCCAAGGTTGGTATTTCAGGAAACTGAATATAATGTACTAGATCGCCCAGATAGTGACCATCTACCTATTTGTCTTCAAATCCCAATGGTCATCCCACAATTACCTCCCCCACCAGCTGACTGGGCCGAGAGAACTATGGTCATGGGGAAACGTTTAAAATGGTCCCCACTGGTTGATCTGACCATTCGAGAACAGCTAAGCAAACCACACCTGTTGAACACCCATAGGGGCATTGTGAGTGGTGAATTAGATCCTATAGAGGGCATAAACTATATTACTACAAACTTAAGACCACTCTTAGTCTATAAGACGAAGGGGTCAAGTTCTGCCACTCACAGGAAAAGTTGGTTTGATAAAGAATGTAGATTAGCCAAAAAGTGCCTAGCTCATCTAACGAGAAGGACAAGACGGTCTAAGTCAAGTTCAGACCTGAAGGAGCTGGCCTGCCTCCACTCAAAATATAAAGAGCTTCTAAGACAAAAGAAAAAATTGTTTGAGTTAGCACGGTGGCAGGAATTAGGACAGGCAGTGATGGAGAAGAGAGAGAGAAAGTTCTGGAGGATGATCTCTCTTCCAGATCTAGATACTAATGACACACCTAATGCCTGTATCACAGCAAATACCTGGTGCTCCCACTTCAGGAAAATCTTTGACAGCGATCTAGTTGTGGGGCCCAACAATATGAATCCTACACAAACTATGTTAAACTCTACACCAGAGTGGCCCCCAGTCTCAGAATCTCAAGTCTGTGGACTTATTGAGGCTTTAGCACCAAACAAAGCACCAGGTGAAGACATGATCCCTCCAGAGGTTTATAAAAGCAATACGGAATGGTGGGCTCCCATTTTAGCACAGCTTTTCACTCATATCAACCATACAGGAACTTTTCCAGAGGGCTGGAGGCAGAGTATAATTTTCCCAATTTATAAAAAAGGCGACAAAACGAACCCCCAGAATTATCGCCCTATTAGTTTACTAGATATTAGTTCCAAGCTATACGCCCGCTTCCTAATGCAGAAGCTGGCAGAGTGGATGGAGGGGAGCAACATCCTCCATCAGGAACAAGCTGGGTTTAGGAAGGGCCACAGCACGGTGGACCAGATCTTTGTGCTACACCACCTAGTCTGCAAATATACCACTAAGCCTTTCAAATGGCTTTTTGCAGCCTTTATTGACTTCTCTTCCGCATTTGACACAATCACAAGGAACCGTCTATGGGATAAGCTGGCAGCAACGGACATCGATAAGAGGTTGCTATTCCTAATTCAGGAACTTTACACTAATTCTAAATTGAGGGTAAGGATTAGCTCAGATGGAAGGGTTTCAGAGGAAATTTGTGTAAACAAAGGTGTTAGACAGGGATGCCTGCTCGCACCTCTCCTCTTTAACTTTTATATCAATGATATCGTAAAAACTGTAAACCATCCCGATCACTTCCCCCCTTCAATCGGTAATTATAAGATTGCAGCACTCATTTATGCGGATGATGTTGTCTTATTATCAATGAACAAGAAGGGGCTCAAGAGAAGCTTGAATAAGCTCAGAGAGTTTAGTGAGACAGAACACATTAAAATAAATTACGCAAAGTCCAAAGTCTTGATCTTCGGAAGGCAGCCCCCCAAATTCAACTGGTGTATTGGTGAGGACAGGATAGAACAAGTACACACCTTTAAATATTTGGGAGTGCATTTTGATGAGAGAAACTGCTGGAAAACACAGGTCAAGGCTGTTAAAATCTCAGCTCAGAAATCTAGTCATGCTCTAATTAAATTTTTTCACTCCAAGGGCGGTAAATTGGTATCCCCAGCTTTAAAGGTCTTCTCAGGAAGGGTGATTGCACAAATGCAACACGGAATTGAGATCTGGGGTTTGGATCCAAACATCCTACATACACTTGAAGTAGAGCAAAATAAATTCCTGAGGCACATACTGGTGGTACCACAAGGGACCCCAGCAGCCTTCCTCAGAGTAGAAACAGACATGATCTCCATCAAAGCCAGGGCAACTCTTGCCATATTCTGTTTTTATAAGAGGATATTGGACATGCCTGACTATCGCCTTCCCAAACGTTGTCTGATGGAGCAGTGGAAGAGTGGTGGATGGGCCACTTTGGTACAAAACCTTTTGAAATCTAAATCTCTTTCCACTGATATTTATGTTTTCCCAGGAGTTAAAAGTATGCTGAAGGAGTGGATATATAAACAAGACAATGATCAGGACCTTGCCCTAATTAATTCTTCAGGCTTCTCTCACTGGTACCAGCTATGGAAAACCAATCATTCAAGGGCACATTATTTACATTCACTTACTATCCCCTCTTTGAGAACAGCCTTTACTGAACTCCGCTTCCAAACTATGCCAACTGCTGTCTTGGATGGAAGGTACAACAATGTACCCAGACACCTAAGACTTTGTATCTGTGGCGCTGCTGAGATAGAGGATGTGGCTCACTATCTATTAAATTGCCAACTCTACCACAACCCAAGGGCCAACCTTCTAGGCAACATCTTGGCCCCCTTGCAGGCGGAGAGTCCTCAGGTTAAAGTGGGTAGGCTGCTTTCAGACTCTGACCCTTACATCACTTACAGAGTTGCTAGGTTTGCCAAAGCTGCTAGAAAAATCCGTGCCAACTTTCTGAGCACAATTGCAGTGAGCTGTGTAGGGGACTCCCTCATATGAGGTGGTATCAGTGCTCCTTTTCACCCCCTTCTGTCTGATAAGAGAGGTCAACTTAAGAAACTTTATCTTTATATGGCTTCCTTTACCTTTTCCTTTTAATGCCATGACTGTTTTATCTATTTATCTCTTTGTATTTTCTGATTGTGATGGCTTGTAGCCAAGACAATAAACTTTATATTGATTGATTACAAACCATAAGCCTTTTCTGTGTATGCTCAATGCCATGATAAATCAGTTTCCTCCTCTCGAAAAGCCATTCTAGAAGACCCTAATTAATGGATTCTTTCAAATAAAAAAGTGGGCGAGCCCTGCCATTCTCTTTGATTACAATCAAGACTGGGGCTCTCCCCTCCCCTAATTTATATGAGCTGGGGGAAAACAGTTTTACATTTCAAACAATCCTAAATTGAAAACCCTTTCCCCAAGATTCCCTACATTTTGCCCAGAAGGAAAGCCAATTCTCTTCTACAATCGTGCAGAATTTGGTGCTGATCCAAAGTTTAGGTTCAAGGCTATAGTTCTTTGTTTGGACTAACACTGTTATTAGAATGGCTTTGTAGAATGTTAATTTGCTCTGCCAGCACAAGATCACTACTGCACTCTCATGCCACAATTGTATCAGTCAAATAAGGCAGGAGGCGACAGAAGAAACGTGTTTCTAAAATTTAGCAGATAAGATCCTATGATGACATGCAGTTTCTATCTATTACTGTTTTAATTTTTCTAAACTTTAAAGAACAAATATAAACCATATGTATTATTCTATATTTTTGTTCTTCCCCTTCCCATCAATGACACATTTTTGCAGTCATCACATTATTTGGTATACTGCACATCAGTATGATCTTTATATACTGTATGTATATATATTTTTCTATCTATGTCTATACATCTATATCTATAAGGTATTAGATAAGCAATACTTATTTAGTCAAACCACACCTTTAAATATTTGAGACTTTTCCTTTCTTCCCTCTCACTCTTGTTCAAGCTGGCCATTAAAGATAACACTCGCAGCACCAGGGTATTTCCTTTCATTCATTTATCTCTGAACTGTCCCTTCCTGCACCTATTCATAGAGATCTATGCTTTCAGAAGCATCCAGTTTGATGCCATGGAGTCTTAGGAAAGCAAAGCTTTTCCTTCCCAGATAGAGAAGTTACTGCTCCATTGCCAGAATGGAAGGCAGATATCACAAAAAAAAAAAAAAAATGATGGCAAGGCAACTAACAACCAAAAGGAGGACTGGGTTCCCTGGTGCTGACTGGGCCACTTGTAAAGGTGTCCAGCCAATAACAGCTTGGCAGGAGCCCTTTAAAAACGGCTCCTGGGCACCAGATCTGGTGCCTCTAGGACTCAGAGTAGCCATTTTGGTTTGTTTCATTTTATTTCGTATGAATGTTTTTTTTTAAAATGTATAAGAAATAGAGATGGGCACGAATAAAAAAAATGGCATTTTGTTTGTTGTTTGTCGTTTGGAGGGTCTGTTTCGGTTTGTTTCCATTTTTCATGAATTTTTGCAAAAAAATCATTTCGTTTTCGTTCATTTAGTTACCATTTCGTTACCATTTATTTCAATTTTTTGTGATTTTTTTAGGATGTTAAGCATATTGCAGTAATGGAAATGAAACGCACAACAAAAATTCCAGTGTTTCTGTTCGTTTCGTTTCATTTTAGAGACAAAATTCGTTTGTCGTTTTGTTACGTAACAAAATGAAAAAACGGAAACGGAAATGAAAAATTGTTCATTTCATGCCCATCTCTAATAAGAAATGAAACAAAACAAAACAGGAGTGGTCATGAAATGAAATGAAACAAAATGTTATTTTTTTCATTTCATGCCCATCCCTTAAACTGATTCATTAGTATTTACTGATCATTTTTTTTTACTGGCCTAGTATTTCATTTGTTCAGTTTTTGTTGTTGCTGTTGTTGAATACAGTGCATTTATACTCTTCTGGAAATAAAGGTCTATGTCTTACAGAAATACTTTGAGGGACTAAGTATAAATAGGGAAGTTATCATACAAAAATGTTACAAAAACACCATTTTATATGTGGAACTGTTACCTGGCTTTAACACAAAACACATAATATCCCATGGTATTTCACACCACTTATAAACCCAATGATAAAACAGCCTAATTGACAAAGTGTAGCTTGCGTGCAGGATTTGCTGACACAGAAACAGTAAAATGAAATCCATAGCTCAAAGGCAGAAAAATGAAACAGGAAAATACATTTTTATTTTCTTCTGCCCTGGACATCTGAAGACAGCAGAGAAATTCAACTACATTATCAAACATCCACAAGCTTTCCCAAATGACTTGCTACTGGGAATTTCCCCATGCTATTTTCCCATTCTAATTCTATTAGAATGGAAATAAAATGTCAGACTAATTCTATTAGTCTGACATTTTATTTCAGTGAATTTAGTTACCTTCCTATTTATGGAGGAAAGGATAAAATAACACTTTGCTAATTACAGTACTTTACTATTTTCTACCTATTATTGCTTGCACAATCTCCACCGTACAGTTTATATATCATTGGTCATATGAAAACCTTGTATGCTTCTCCTTTAACACTGAGGATTAGAGATGGACACGACCAGAAAAAATGACATTTCGAGTTGTCGTTTGTCGGGACAGGCCCGTTACGGGTCGTTGCTGTTTGTCACAATAATTTTCAAAAATTTGTAGTTCCATTTGTCGTTTGGTCATTTGTGGGTTGGGGTTAGGGTTAGGGTTGGGGTAAGTGGGCTCTGGGAGGCACCTCTCTGGGTGTCTCTGACGTCTGACCCACTAAGGGAAGGGAAGCGTTTTGTGGAGCCGCCACATATTTATTTTTTACATATGTTAGGGTTTGTGGTGGGGGGGTAAGTGGCAGAGACACCTCTCTCTGGGTGCCTCTGACTCACTCACTAAGAAGGGCAGCATACTAGCATACCCGTGTACAGGTTAGGGATTGGGAATGGGATAGTGAGAGTGGGCTCTGCAAGGCGCCCACTTTGACTCACTAAGAAGGGAAGTGTACTTGCGTACAGATCTGGATTAGGGTTGGTGGGGTTAGGGTAAGGGCTAGGGTTAGGGTTATGTTTAAGGTTAGGGCGGGTTATTGGGCTGCACCTCTGGGTGCCTCTGACCCACTAAGAAGGACAGCGTACTGGTGTTTGGGTTAGGGTTAGGGTTAGGATTAGGGTTCGGGTTCGGGTTGTGGGCTTTTAGTGCCCTCTCTGGCACACCCAGAAGTCTCAGTCAAAACCTGGCCATGCGATTGGTGGAATGGCTCCAAAAATTTGCATGGTCCCATCCCATCCCATGGCCAGCCCATCATTGCACCTGCGCAGGTGTAAAAAAATAAAAATAAAATAAAATAAAATCAATGGAGACATTTTATTGCAAGAAAAACCCACTGCTGCTACTATAAAAAATCAGGCATTTAAAATACCTAATTTTCACATGTTTCTGTGGTGCTTTGGTGGGTTTTTGAAGCACAATTTCAAAAGAAAATTTGTGGTCGCCATTTTGGATCCCCCCCCACCGCATGGCTAATGGAGAGAGATGGCAAGGATGCCCCCCCCAGCCTGGTACCAGCAGCCCAGGACAGGAGAGGGGGGAAAGGCCGGGGACCCCCCCACCAGAAACCACCCCTCTGTGGTAGGTGCCCTCACTGAGGCAGGCATATTTTCACCTGCTTTTATGGCCGGGAATCGGGTTTTCTTTATTTTTAAAACTTTTTTTCTGTGCTGCGCCGCTTGGCATTGCGCGATCGCCGGTGCCGCGATGCCATGAATGACAACGACAAATCAGACCCAATTTATCTTTATTGGGTCGGGTTCAAGCTGGAGTGGAGTATTTGTTGTTCTCGTTCCTCGTTACATAACGAGAACAACGAATGAGAATGGAAATGAGGATTTTGCCGAGTCGTGCCCATGTCTACTGAGGATCTCTATCTCTCTGCTTAATTTGTGAGCTCACTAGAATATGCTTTTCTCACCAATCATAACAACAATCCAGATAGTGTGCCTATTGGACGACCACCTTCACCATCACATATTCCAGAAGTGTGATCATCGTCTCCCACCAGTAAAAGACCATTCCAATTTGACTATTCTGTTGTTGATCTCATGTTGGAACCACAAACATTACACTCTGTTTGGCTGGAGTGGTTACTTAGGGGATTTCACTGATTTAACTTCAAGTCTAGAGATGGGCACCTTAAGAAAAAGGGCATGCTGTTTTGTCATTTTGTACGTTTTCAAAATATTATGAAATGAAAGGAAACACTTATTTTCCCCTTTGAAAATGAAATGTTTTGTTACTCTGAAAAATGGCTCCCTTTTAAAAATCTACACAACAAATTTGTTGCCTCTAAAACCCAAGAGAGCAACTTTATAGAGTAACAAATTGTTTCATTTTGTTATAATTTTTCTTAAAAAACCGTTTAAAAATGTAACAAAATGAACCACTAGTAGAAACTAAACAAAACTTGCATTTTTCCATTTTGTGCCCATCCCTATTCAAGACACATTGGGTGCACTTAAAGGCACCCAAATTATTCTATATTATGAGGTGGAAAATCCAAGAAGCTGAGCTCCTTATCCTGGGCAATGGGAAAGCAAACTAAATGACTAATGATTTTCTATCTTCTCAAAGCCTCCATAACTAGAAATATGCTAGGGCCAGCTCAGCATGGTTGTCTGGTACATCTGAGATCAAGAGCTTCACTTCTCATTCTTTCCTTCTTCTTTTTCCTCCTGGGGAGCGGGGGAGTGAAATACAGTTGGCTAGATACTGGATCATCTGTGAGCAGTTTGACCATTATAAATAGCTATGTGTATGCTAATTATATTTTTCCCTAGAAACCTCTCTTTTATGAATGTGAGATAATTAATGCTTCTGTGTCCACATTGCAAAATGTCATGAAATGATCCAATATTGCTGCACAATATCATGCCCACATTGCCAGCAAGAGACAAGAGCTTGACATGGCAGTCTAGATCTTGACAAAACCAAGTCTAGTTGCCTTGGGTTCTTTTAATGGAGAAAGTCAGGATGTAAATATGTTAAATAAATATGGTGGTCTGCAGGACAACCTCTTCGGCTCTCTACCATTCACAGTGAGACACCAAGCGTGGAAAAATCCCAGAAGCTGATTCCTCCCGCCCAACAGTTAGCCAGTTCTCACCCAAACACAAAAGGACTGTCAGGGCTACTTTTCAACAAGTGTGAATGGTAGTGAAGACAAGAAGACATTCCATGTGCACTCAATTTATAAGAAAGTCACTGTTTTCCACTTTTGAAAAGCCTTCTATGAAGATCAATGCTTCTGCCTCTGCAGCCTGGATCCCTTCGAAAGAAATATAAAAACAAATTAAAAGCATGTAGGGCCAATCATTCTCTTTCAAGATAAGCAAAACTGGTCTATTCAATTTATTATGTTTTAAACCTTGGAATGCTTAAGGCAGCTTGATTCACAGGAGGTGAAACAGTTTTACAATTAAAATAATAATAATTCAAAATCCCTTAATTTAAACATCCCAAATTTGGACCAGAGAAAAGGCAGATGGTCTGCTCTATGTGCACAAAATTGGATGCTGTTCCAACATCCAGTTTCAATGTTATAGTTATTTTTGTTTGTGATGCCCCCCATTTTTAGAATCTCCTTGTAGAATATTGATTTGTTCTACCAACACAACAACATCACTGCACTCTCATGCAGAAATCATTTTGGGGTGTCACACCCTCCCCTAAGCTTCATAAACTATTCTACAGTATATAGGGACTAAACACAGCCATGTGAGAAAAAACCGTTGGGCTTTCTCTAAAGCCACAACACCATTCAACATGCTCTTTTACATTGAGAATGAGATGGTTGCCCACTCAGATCTAAGAGCCAACATTCTTGGCTATAACCTTATTGGGGATCTCCCCCAGCATAAACTTAATTGCATGAATAATGGAACTGAATTGCTGTGAACTACCTGGGGTGAACTACTACACACCCTAGGTTGCATTACTTGCATTTGATCAGGGATACAAAAGGCAACTCATTAAATAACAGTAGTTAATGAACCTAATTTATACAATTACACATATGCCAGGGTATATAACAGCTAGAATTCGAGCCATCATCTGCTATAGTGACACAATTGTTAAATTGAGCCTCATGGGACAGTAGTTAATCTGCTGTTCTGCAGTAAAAACTGTGCTGACAAACCAGGGTTTAGTCCTGGGTAGCCAGCTCGTGGTTGACTCAGCTGTCTGACTTTCTGAGGTTGGTAAAATAAATGCCCAGGTTTGGGGTGTAGTCTGTATAATTAAACTATAAAATTGTAAACTACCTAGAGAGTGTTTTCAACCACCATGGGGAGGTATATAAGCAACATACTTTGCTTCTGCTTTGCCTTTGCTGTTTTCTCCCATTCTTTGCCATTGTCTAGTTCTACTATATGCTTATAAATAGTGTGAAACTGGACCTAAATTGCTGTTGACTTAATACTAGTGTAAGCTCTATAATTCACTGGAAAGAGAGATTTTGAAGCTGAGGCTCCAGTACTTTGTCCACTTCATGATGAGAGAGAAAAAAGAAAAAAAATAATTATTTTAAGAAAAAGGGAAGGGGAGAAAGGGAGATTCTTTAATAAATTAACAATATTGAGTTTAGCAGGGGAGACTAAGTGTAAAGAGCAGTTCACTATTATCTTTGCTTTGCTTTTCTTCTGGTTATATGTGTGGGGGTTTTTTGTGTTTTTTTTAAGTAACTGACCTTATTTGCTCAAGTTATTTAGTTATAAGTAACTAACCTTATCTAGTCAAGATGGAGGGTCAGGGGGCAGATGTAGTTACTTGTACCATCTGTGGCATGTTCGTTTTTTTGCCAAAACAACTGCCAGCTTACACATACTCAAAATGCAAGCTAGTAGCCCTCTTGGAGGACAAGGTCAGGCAGCTGGAGGCCTGTGTTTCTAATCTTCGCAAAGTTAGGGAACAGGAGGGTTTTTTACAGGAAGCAGAGAAAAACACAGGGGACAGGGGTAATCTCAATCAGGACGAGACAGACACTTGGAAGAATGTCACAGTCAGGAAGGGAAGAACTAAGAAACAGACAGGAAGTTTGCAGTTGCAAAATAGATTCCAACCTCTCTCTCTTATCTACCAGGAGAAGGAACTGCACCAAGAGCAGCCTCAAGACCTTACACAAAGGAATCCAAATCCTACAGCGCACCAGGGGGCACCTACCAAGCCTCAGAGGAGGCGAGTGGTGGTGGTTGGGGATTCCTTGCTTAGAGGAACAGAAGCGGTCATCTGCCGGCCTGACAAAATGAACAGGGAGGTCTGCTGTCTCCCTGGAGCCAAGATTCAGGATGTAATGGAGAGACTGACGAGACGCATCAAGCCCACTGATTCTAACCCCTTTCTCTTGGTTCATGTTGGAACTAATGATACTTCAAAACACAGCTTTCAGGATATTACTAAAGCGTATGAAGAGATAGGTAGGAAGCTGAAGTACCTGAGTGGACAGGTGGTAATCTCATCTCTCCTTCCTGTAGAAGGATGTGGCCCATGAAGGGAAAATAAAATAGTGGAGGTGAACAATTGGCTTTGGAGATGGTGCCGGCAGGAACGATTTGGATTCTTGGACCATGGCTTGCTTTTTCATTCAGATGGGATATTGGGCCAGGATGGGGTGCATCTCACCACTGCTGGTAGGAATCTTTTTGCCAAGAGGAATGCAGATTTAATGAGAGCTTTAAACTGAGTTTGCGGGGGGGGGGAGAAAATTCTCTTAACGGTAGAGATCCAGAAGGGGGTGTGGAGATTAGCCCAAATGTTGCAAAAGGAGCAGGACAAGAAGTAGTGCAGACCATGAGTGCAAGGAAAAACAGGTTAAGCAAAGGACATGTAAGAAGCACACACAGCCTCAAATGTCTCTACACCAATGCACAGAGCATGGGGAACAAACAAGAGGAGCTGGAACTCCTAATACAGCAAAATAGATATGACATAATTAGCATCACTGAAACATGGTGGGATGAGACATATGATTAGAATGTAGTCATTGGAGGGTATAACCTGTTTCAAAGGAACAGGCTGAGCAAGAAAGGAAGAGGTGTAGCTTTATATATTAAGGACATTTATACTGCTGAGGAAATACAAGATAAACAGCAGAGGAACCATGTTGAGAGTATTTGGCTGAAAATCAGGGGTGAAAAAACTAGGAGAGATGTCACTGTGGGGGTATATTATAGACAGCTGGAAGAGTGGGCAGATGGCCACACAGTCAAAAGGGAGAGATGTAGTACTAATGGGAGATTTTAACTATCCTGATATATGCTGGCAGTCCAACTCAGCTAAGAATGCAAGGTCTAACAAATTCCTTACTGCCCTTGTAGACAATTTCATGGTCCAGACGGTAGAGGAGGCAACAAGAGGCAAAACCATTTTAGATCTGGTCTTAACCAATAAGGAGGACCTTGTAAATGGAGTTGAAGTGGTGGGATCATTAGGTAAAAGTGACCATGACCTCTTGGAATTTGTTATACAGTTGAAAGGTGAAGCTAAGCATAGCCAGACAAGAATCCTGGACTTTAAGAAAGCCAATTTTTGTAAACTTAGGGAATTATTGGCTGTGATTCCATGGACCGAAACACTGAAAGAGAAGGGAGTCCAAGATGGATGGGAGTTCCTTAAAAGTGAGATATTAAAGGCACAATTTAAAACTGTTCCAACAAGAAGAAAAATGGGAGAGGTCTAAAGAAACCACAATGGTTTACTAAAGAACTTTCAGCTCAGCTAACTATAAAGAAAAACAAGTACAAGGAATGGAAAAATGGGAAATGCACCAAAGAGGAATATAAGCAAACAGCTAATATATGCAGGGGGATGGTAAAAAAAGCTAAAGCGCAAAACGAACTTAGACTTGCAGAGACATTAAAGATAATAAAAAGGGTTTCTTCAGTTATGTCTGCAGCAAAAGGAAAAATAAGGAAATGATAGGCTCTCTGCATGGCGATAATAACCAGTTACTAACAGGAGACAAGGAAAAGGCAGAACTACTCAACACCTTCTTTGCCTCTGTTTTCTCCAAAAAGGAAGAAAGAGATCCACTGGGACAAAGACTCGATGAGGTAGGATGGGAATTGTAACATAGGGCGTTTATACACAAGACCCCTAAGCTCCGCGGCAAAGGACTGCAAGCTCCGGACCTTAAAAATGTTTCCCCACCAGGTCCGGAGGTTGTAGACAATTAAGTGCGACCCCGCCCACCTAAGCGTGACCCAGCTGCACTTTTCTTGTACCTGCTCTTTGATGGTGAAAAATATTTAATGCGTATGTGCTGGGCTCTCCTGGCTTCTTTTTGTTTTTGTTTTTTGCCTCCCACCCCTTTTAGAGCAACCAGGAAGTCACCGGCGGCTCGCCCGGCAGCTCCCACTGGTACCGGGGAGGTAAGGCTTCCTTCTTTTGTCCTTTTTTTCCTCCCTCCCTCACGCAGCCAGCAGCCAGGGTGGAGACGCACGAAGAGCGACAAACCCCTAAGATCGCTGGTCTGCATTTAAGGGACCAGCGGATCTTAGGGGTCGTGTAAAAGCGCCCATAGAATAGGTAGAGAGCTGGTACAGGAACACCTGGAAACATTAAATGAATTTAAGTCTCCTGGGCCAGATGAATTACACCCAAAGATATTAAAAGAACTGGCGGAAGTAATTTCAGAACCATTGGCAATAATATTTGAGAAGTCCTGGAGAACAGGGGAAGTCCCCATTGATTGGAGGAGGGCTACTGTTGTCCCCATCTTCAAAAAGGGGAAAAAAGAGGACCCTAATAATTACCACCCAGTCAGGGCATAAAAAGTTCTGGCAGCCCCCGTCCTCCTTGCAGTCTCTGGTGGGAGTTAGGGTGGGATTGCTGTCTCTGCGACCCTAGCTTCAGTCCCACAGTCTCCCTGTGTGTGCATGCTGCATAACTCTCGGTGAGTACCCTCCCTTGCCCCGCAGTGCAGTCACTCTGCGGCTGCCTTGCACCCTGGGCAACGCCCGCTGCTGCCTTTGCAGCCGCCCCTGCGTACCTAGTCTATACTGTGTCTCTGCCAGCATCCTTTTTTTTTTAGGGTTTTCCCTCTGGTCTGGGGCATTGGGGGATGCCTGTGCACGGAAATGCTTTAAAAATGGCGCAAAAAGCGGGTAGAAACTACAAACGAAAAATTGAAAAACGGTAACAATTTTTTTCCAAAAATTTGCAACAAATGGAAACAAACCGAAACAGACCTCTCAACAACAAACGAAAAACTGAAATGCCATTTTTTTTTTTTTTGTTTCATGCCCATCTCTAATCTAGGTAAAAAAATGTGCCGCCAGGAAAGCAAATACAATTCTTGGTTGCATAAACAGAACCATAGATCAAGGGAAGTGATAGTACCACTCTATTCTGTTCTGGTCATACCCCACCTGGAGTACTGTGTCCAGTTCTGTGCGCCTCAATTTAAAATGGATGTTGACAACCTCGAGTGGGTGAGGAGGAGGGCGACCAGGATGGTTGAGGGTCTGGACGAAATGTCTTATGAGGAACGGCTTAGGGAACTGGGAATGTTTAGCCTCTGTAAAAGAAGACTGAGAGGGGATATGATAGCTATGTTTAAAAATTTGAAAGGATGTCATATTGAAGAGGGAGCAGGTTTGTTTTCCATGGCTTCAGAAACTAGGACTCGGAGCAATGGTTTCAAACTACAGGAAAAGAGATTCAATTTGAACATTAGGAAGAACTTCATGACAGTTAGAGCTGTTTGGCAGTGGAATATGCTGCCACAAAGGGTGGTGGAGTCTCCTTCCTTGGAGGTATTTAAGCAGAGGCTGGATGGCTATCTGTCGGAAATATTGTGATGGGGTTCCTGCATGGCAGGGGGTTGGACTAGATGGCCCTTGATGTCTCTTCCAACTCTATGATTCTATGATTCTATGATTCTATGATTCTTGGAAAAGTCCCTGATGTTGGGAAAGATTGAAGGGAAAGGGAAAAGGGGACAGCAGAGAATGAGATGTTTGGATGGTGTCATCGATGCAAGCAATATTGATTTGACCAAACTCTGGGAGGCAGTGGAAGATAGGAGGACCTGGTGTGCTCTGGTCCATCGGGTCATGAAGAGTCGGACACAATTGAATGACTGAACAACAACAACTAGGTCTATAAAACTAGCTCAAGACTTTACCCTTATTTTGCTGTTCCTTTGCTTTTCTAGGGAATATGGAAAGTTATAATTAAAAAAGCAATTTTTCCATGTCCTTACAGTGACATGAAATGGTCTTACAGTTGGGAGGAAACCAAGGAAGAGAACATTTTGTGGAATATGTTACTGTAGTTATTTTCTCTCCATCCTTTATCAATTCAATTATGGCAGCTTCACAGAATCAACATTCTTTATGAAAAATCGAAAATCCCAGTGCCATCATATAGATACAAACCCTGAGAAGGAAATGGGTGGGTAATTTCATTGCCGTTTTGCAACCACAAATTTAGAGTACACATTTGTTATTAGAACATGCTACAGAATATATGATCCTTTCCCTTAAAATGCCATATATTATTTGCGGAGAAGGAAAAAAAAACCAAAGATGATGTAACCTGACCTAAGAAGAAAAGGATGATTTTATAAAAGGAAACCTGGCAGGCCCTTCTTAGGGCATGAATTAAAGTAAAACATCAAAAACATGTAAAATTGGGATCCCATCCTCAGTGATGAAATCTTCCAAATGATGAGTGGATGAGGTTGTCCTATCGATAGCTATTTATTGGGCAGGGTGCAACATAATTTTCAATGCTTTCTGATTTACCAAAAACTCATAACAGGTCAAACAAGATCCTGACTAGTTTATGAGAGTTTCACATGTTTTCAATAATAATTTCATCTGACTCAGATTCCATATCATAATTCCATCTGTGTATTTTATTTTATTTTACTTTATGTATGGGAGCAAGGAGAAAGTGCATTGGATGATAAGTAAACAGCATCAACAGCAGCAACAACAACAAAAATCAAATAGAAGCACTGAAGTATATACTGTGTGGCATATTTCTGGCTACCTAGTCTTTGTTGATTATAAAGTAATCATAGAAGTAGCATTATTAGGAATTCTTGTATGTTTGGAACTATCAAATTTGGATTCAGTTATATACAGCACTATTCAAATATGGCATGAACTGATGAATTCTGAATATTTCTGAATCTGAAAGCACATCCTTACCAATAAGTATATAAAGTATAAAAAAATAAATAAGTTTATAGTTTTATATAAGTAGATAAAATAAATATAACATTTATTAAAATGTTCGGCTCCATATCCAAACTGTTAGAGTATTCTCAGAATCTTAATCAATTTAATAAATAATTATTTAATAATGAATAATAAAATGGAGAAGTAGAGATAAAATAAAACATTAGAAGAAGTAGCCATTAGAGATAAGTGTAAGTTTTTAAAAAATGGCAATTTGTCATGATTCATGATTTGTCAGAATAGTGAATCAACAATGAATGAATCAACAAATACCCAGTAGTAAATCAATGAATGAGTTTGTCTAACTTTTAAAATGCTATAAAAACCACTCTGGCTTCCAGAGGCCCCAAATTCACAGGGATGTTTACTCTGACTGTCTTCTACAAGCCCTGGAAGTTTAATGAAGACAGCGTGTTGGGCATCTGAGCTGTACACCCCTGAGGAGCCACTCCCCAGAAAGTGCCCCCGGGCACCTAAAGAGGCCAAAATTGCAGAGAAGCTTCTCCAAAGTGTTCTTTATATCCCTCTAGGTTTGGTGAAGATTGGGTTTCAGGCATTTGAATTGTAAGTCCACAAAGTGGGGCTCCCTAGGAAAGTGACCTTTTGCAACTGGGTTGGGGAGAGCCAGTCTTCACCACAATTGGACGGATTGTAATGGAGAGTCTAAGGAAGCTTCCCTGCAAGTTTGGGGTGTCTAGGTTGCTGGAGAGAACTTTCCTGGGGTGTCCTACAGTATTTGTCTGTACACAATTCAGACATAAAAAAAAATCCAATCTCCACCAAACTTGGAGGGATTATAGAAGAGAGTCTGGGGATGCTTCTATCAGATTATGCTGTCTTTTGGTGCCTTGAGGGCCATTTTATATCCCAAAGAAGTGATGAATCAATTTTTTTTAAAATATTGTCAGTTTACATTCATCGGAGACTCCATTGCCAATGGATGAATTTTGACAAACCGTCCATATTCATCAGAAAAAACATAATGGCCTGTATTTGTATGAAGCCAGTAAATGTCAAAAGTATCCAGAGTTCTAAGGTTTTTGAGATGAAAAGTCTGGTTCTTTAATGAGGCATCTAATAACTCTAATCCTTGACTGGCCTACCCAACAAGACCTGTTGCAGTGCTACCAAAACCATTGTGATGTTCTCATATGTTGATAAGTATGAAAGGAAGGAGGCCTACCTCACCCCAAAGCCAAGAAGGATCTAGAAGGAGTGGACACAAAATTATTGTCTTTGGGGAACAGGCATCTCATATCTCCTAATACGCTATTCCTCAGAACAGGAGTCTGGTGAGTGGGTTATACTATTTTTCACCATAATGGTGGTCTTTTCTGAGAGTTGAAACTATATTTTACACTTCATAGTGCATGAAGAATAAATGAAATAAGTGACGTGTGCTCCCATGGCGCCCAGAACAATCCCTTTAATGGACTACCTAATGCCACTGTTCCCAATGAGCTGTCACCATTCAATAAAAGAGTCACAATGAACATTATTGATGGCAGATGTATACTAAGAGCATTGGCTCATTTTCCCCATCTTCTTAAGTGTATAGAACTGTTGTCATCATAACTGTCCAAAGTTTAGAGACATTCATTAGATTAAAGTGAACTTCATGCAAATAAAACCACTCATTTCATGCAACTCCAGCTAATGTATGCATAACTCTTTGTCTTCCTCTTAGCGATTTGTTGGAGCAAATTACAACCTGTGCTCTTCCCATGAGCTTGAAAGTTGGTATTAACCATAATATGGTGCATAAAAGAACATGAAGAGTTTTACACTGCAGCCTCTTGAGTCTAATAGGTGATGTGCCTTAGTATAATCACAGCATACTTTCCCGTCTATGAAAAGTGTTAGCGGGGGGGTGAGAGGAAAAACAACAAACAAAAGAGAAATATGACAGAAAAGAGCACAACTAGAGAACAAATATACATGGTAGGAATTAGAGATGGTCACAGACTGCCAGACAGTGGCCAGAGTGGCCATTATTTATTTTGATGGTCCTAAAGCTGTGAGAAGGAATGCTAATACTGGTTATGCCCCTCTGTGTGATAAGCAGAAATGGGGTCCTTCCAGAATTCCTATAAGAGACCTGTTGTTTTTCAACAGGAGAGGCGTATGACATGCACTCCCTCTCTCACACACACATCATAGAGACTGACATCTCAGTAGTGAACATATGGACCATTATTGAGAGAAGGGGTGAGCTGTCAGATGTTCAGATGACATTAGACAGGGACAATCCAAAACCCTAATCAACATAGCCAGTAGTTAGGGATCAGGGAAACCGCTGTCCATTACATCTGGAAGGCCACACTAGCTATAGAAGAAATAGCAACTGTATACAGAGGGTGTATCTACTACCATATAGGAATACATATGTTGGTTGTCTTGGTGCTATGATGATTTAGCTTGGCCTAAGTAATGGGATTGACCTCCAAGCAAACCTGCCTAGGACAGGTCTGCAAAATACAGACTGTACATTTTCATTGTACAGGCTTTATCCTGTAGCCTACCAATTAGACCAAAACACTAATTAGATTCCTACATGTTAAAAAAAAGGTCTCTGGATGGTTTCTCAAAGAGGAGCACCCCAAAAGTATTATTGCATAATAAAACAAAAACAAAACACCTTCAAAGTGACTCCTAACGACTCTGCAACCTCCGGGTAGTATCAAAGTCAATATTCCAGTCTCTGTGATGGTGACGCTGAACTCCTTAATGCACTGAGCCCTTACTGAACCACAACTGCAAAGTATGCACAAAGAATGCCAGAGATATTAAGCAGATTCATCCTTTAACAAGACCTTGTCAGAGCTAATTTTCAAACAAAAATGTCAAGACTCTCTCATTACTTACTCCTGGATTGCTGAAGAAGAATTGCCATATCAATTTATTATCTTATCCAGGTAACACAAAATAAGAGTATCAGCTGACAGCATGTGTGCCATATTTTGGCCTGATGACATTTCATAAGGTCAAGTTTTGATTAACCCCTGGAAGTAACGGTTTCTGACAAATTATGGCAGAACCTGAATGACAGACTCGCTGACACTACTCCACAGAAATGTTGAGTGTTCTGCTGAAACTTTAATTCAGATTGACCTCAGTTGCCTTGTTGCTAGGGTTACTTAGAGATTGCAAATCCATCACCCTGAATTTTGCTGTTAAAAGAAGTGCTGGATAACTGTTTTAGTGATTTAGGCTTTTATCATGCCATTAAGATGGAGCCTTTCAAAAGCCCGCTCAATTGCCCCAAGAATCTGCTATTAAAATGATATACCTGTCAGTTTATAGAACCAGCACGTACAGTGGTGTTTTCACCAGGTTGTTTGTATTTGCTGATATCTGCAACAGAAAGTTGAAGCATTACTTTGCTTCTTCCTTTATTTTCCATGTCCTTGCCTTGGCTTTCCTTCAGCACATAAAAAGCACTGGAACTTTTGATGGTTGCATACTTTTGAACTTTTGATTAAATTCCTGTGCAAGGATACACAGGGCAGAACAGTTTTCCCACTCATTTCCCCCCTCTACCGGAACTTACAGTTTCAGTAACTCACTCTGAGACATTGTGATTTCACGGGTTCACTTCCTCCCTTTCCTCCCTACTCTGAGCCAGAGATGATGAGGTCAACTCATGTTTTAACAACAAAGATTCTTTATTGTACTTTTCTTTAACTTCAGTGACTTCAGCTTCTGATTCAGCTTCTTGCTTCAGAGGTGGTTCCACATAATCTTTTCATTCAGCAGCAAGAAGTCCCTTGGAACAGGCAAAGGGGTTGAGCTACAGTCTTAGTACCTCCACACATATGCACTGTCTGTCTCACTGGGATCTTTTCCTGGTACTGTATATTCAACAGGAGGGATAAAAGACCCATCCTATGTTCAGTTCCCATCCCATCTGGCCTGGGTTGGGGCATAATCTCAGATGAAAGGGACTCTATCCATGAGACCTCCCACGGGGCTCTAGGGGTGCTCTGCTCTCTTTTTCCTATGCCTCCCTTTCTCACCAGGCCCTTTATCTCTTCCATCTCTCCCTCTCTTCAGTTTCTCCCCAATAGGGAGTTTTTCCATGCCTTTTTTACTTTTCCATTCCTGGTCAACCCACAAGAGAGCTTAAAAGTCATCCACTCTCCAGTCCATTTAGTCTTTGACAACTTCAGATAATAATTCTTCTACTTTCCCATGAATCCAACAATATAGCTTTGTTAGGTCTCCTTCATCAGACTGCCCACCTTTCTTCTTTCTCCACTGTTTTATACCCTCCTGTCTCTTCCCCACCTGAATAGCACCCCCTATTTCCTCTTCTCCTCCTCCTGATTGAACCTCTTCATGCCTTCACCTAGCCCCTCCTCATCTTGGGTAACTATCGCAGATGGCGCACCTCCATCATGTCCAACTGGGGCATCTTCTTTCTCACAGATGATAGTAGTAAAAAGAAAAGGGGAAAAAACATTTTCTTTACTTACAGTTGTTGGACACAATCAAACAGCAAACTAACAAACACGGCTGCTTTCAACCACCCAGACTTCAACAGATTCCAAAGAGGCAAGGAGAACACTGAGCAGACAAGCAGAGCTCCCATTCACTCTAGAACCTTTTCTTACACTGTACCCTTTTATTTTTGTTTGGTGAGAAAACCTCTTTTTCAGGTACTGTTACCTCATAATTACTGTGCTTAAGTGATCATCACTAATGGCACAGCTTTTGCTAAATGTTGAACTGCAATGGATGAATTACTACAAAAATTAGTCCCAGTTCTGGGATGTGTTTGCGGCTACGTAGCAACATCCTTGAAATTCACTGCAGGTGTTGGGAAAAGTGCACTATTCACCTCATGTTGTGTTATCTTCTCTCTTAATTTTAATCAGCAGTAATCTAATTTAGAGGTTAGAGAATGAATGAATCTAATTTGGGACTGTAGAGAAATGAAGAATTGCAGTGCCCTGGCACTAGCTGATAAATGTCTCATGAGTTACTTTTCAGTTAGAGTGGAAATACTTGGGTTGAAATTGATCTGTATTGCCAGTGCATGCTATTTGCCTATTGACCCTCCTCATGAGCCATTCCTGTATGTGGATTCACAGAATGGGTCTGTGCTGCTGCCCCGCATGCGTGTCACCTTTATTTGACACCACTAAGGTAAGAAAACAGCACATATTCACACTAAGTAATCCATCCTAGCCATACACCAAATTATGAGACATTTATAAGCTACTGCCATGAGACTGCAAAGCTGGACTTACTTTGAGGAAGGTAAGTCAAATTTTAACCCACTAGCCTTAGGTTGTGCACCTAGAATTCAGCAAATAAAGTCAAAACATTTTTGGACACTCATACCACTTTTTTTTTTGCTTGCTTGCTTGCTTTAATATTATGTTTTAATGATGAAAACCACATTCGGGAGAAAGGTGGGGTAAAAATATTTTAAATAAATAAGCATAATTTTCAGACAAGAAATCCCTCCAACCACCCCTCTGGGAGTTCTACCTGCCACAGCCACACCTGCAGATAACTAAATTTTGTTCACACCAGGCTGGCTTGGGCTGTTTAAAAATGTAGCTGCGTTCACTGCTGGGACGCTTTGCACTCCTGACCTGCAGTGGTGATGCAAAAAGGCGCCCCTCTGACCCAGGAGTTCCCGGGTCTTGGAGTCTTCAAAAAGGCTCAATGCAGCTCCCTCACCCTCTATCCCAAACCTTTGCAGGCACCCACCCACCTGCCTCTAGTTGTTCTGAGAATGAGATCAGCTGGTTGCTTCAGGGACGGATGGGAATTTTTGACCACTATCCTGATTGACCCTTGGGTGGTGGTGTGTTTCCACCCATGCCATTTTCATTACAGAGTTAGGGCGCTTTTACACGACCCCTAAAATCTGAGGCATAGGGCTCCCAGATGCTGAGCTTAAAATTGTTTTCCCACCAGCTGCACACTTAAAAAAAAAGTAAGTACGACCACGCCCACCTAAGCGTGCCCCAGCGCATTTTAAAAGTACCTGGTCTCTGGGGGTAAAAAAAATTCTGATGCGGATTGTAAAGCAGTGAGTGCCTGGCTGTCCTTGCCTTCTGTTTGGATTTTTTGCCCCCTGCCCCTTTAAGAGACTGGAATACTTCCGGGGCTGCTCCCAACTGCAGAGCGGAGGTGGGCCTGCATTCTTTTCTCCCTTTTTTTTCTTCCTCCCCTCACGCAGACAGGAGCAATGGCGTGCGGAGGGGTGGGAACACAGCAAGAGGAGCAAACCCCCAAGATCTCTGGTCCGAATTTAAGTTGCCAGTGGATCTTAGGGGTCATGTAAAAGTGCCCTTAGGCAGGTTTTCACCTTCACTAATTCAGTCGCAACAGTAGGTAGTGCAAGGTGGCTGGTTTATCTGAGTTTCATGATACAGTCCCAGTAAAGGGACAGGGCAGCCTTGCAATTAAACAGCACAGAGTTTAGGTTAAGCTTAGTTAAAATTAATAAGATAATTGCCTGTGTTAAAGTTCGCTATGGCTGCCTTGGGGGATCTAGTCTCCCTCAGTTGGAAAATGTGCAGAATAAGAAAATTAGCACATTTTCAGGAGGAACTCACCAGCCTGATTTTGGCCTTGAGATCAAGATGGTCAAGGCCATAGCCTTACTTGCACTATGGCAGGCCCCCTCGGTTTATTTGAAGTATCCAATAAAGTTGTGGCCTATGTTAAACTCCATTTGTGTTGACTAATTATTTTAGGTCTGAGGGTGCAAAGGAAGTTGCTTTAGTGGCTTCTGGGGCACTTCCTTATTGCACTTATAGTGACTCCTAGAGTAGATGAAGAGGAACTGGATCTTATAATG
This sequence comes from Phrynocephalus versicolor, assembly GCA_023846285.1. Classification (NCBI taxonomy): domain Eukaryota; kingdom Metazoa; phylum Chordata; class Lepidosauria; order Squamata; family Agamidae; genus Phrynocephalus; species Phrynocephalus versicolor. The sequence continues at coordinate 17,482,931 of JAHTLZ010000348.1, forward strand.
GGTGGCAGTTTTTGTTTCATAGTCATGTATGGGAAATGTTTAGAAAAAGGCAATGGCCAGCAGCTATGAATATTATAATCCAAAAAAGTAACTTCTCAAGTGATTATCATTAGAAAACAACAGAACCCAAACATGTGTCTCTCCTGCCCTTCTCTTCCTGATTTCTAGCTGGAAAAAGCACACAGTAAACTATATTTCTATGTTTAAATTGTAGCCTAGAGGCCAGACTTTTGCATATGTCTTATTCTTATTCCTTACAATATGTACTCGGCTGTGCACTTACATGATAAAGCTGCCAGCTTCAATTAATTAATTCCATTGAACCTGCTGTTACCAAGCTGCTCTAGTGCACTGTCCAAGGATGATTATTATAATTTATCAATCACTGAGTGCTCAGTGGGGTACAAAAAAATCCCTTAAGATGTCAAAATTTTGTAAAAATAGAGGCCAAACATCTCAGACATAGTGTAAACAGCACACACTGCCTGGATTTTCAGAGGAGGATGGCACCTTTTAAGCAGTGAAGTATGCACAGCTTATTGCTACTCTGAAGGCCTATATTTATATTTGCCTGCCATTGAATAAGGAATTAGCTTCTGCATTGCATATTTATGCCACAATTATAAACAGGTTTGAATCTTACTTCTTTGGGGCCTTTACAATGATAGCCCAAGGGCTGCTTTTGAAATTTCTTTTAAAGCATTTGGGAACATTTCAGAAAGGATTAGTTTGACTAAAGCCATTGCTGAAGTAGCAACTAAATTTCTGAGTCAGATCTAGGATCCAGGAAGATTTCTAAAACAAACAAACAAGTAAATAAACAAACAAAGCCTACCGGTAGATCTACCTTCCATATCTGTGGCTCCTAGTGAGCTCACATAGCATAATATTCTGAATAGGAAGCACTTTGGCAATGTCATTTTAATTTCCTCTTTTTTTTTCTCTCATCATGCCAAGGAACCTTGAGGTAGCCTGTGTCAAAGCATTGTCAGAAATTTAAGTTTCTCAGACCATGCTGCCTCACGCTGATAGAGATATTAGACAATAATTAAGAATGGGACGCAGAGTGAGGAAGTATTAGTAAAACCTGACAAAACACTGGAGTCTGAGCAGCTGCCCAAAGGTGCTACATGCTGACCTCAAACATGGGCTGGACACTGACCCAGCTTGGCTTCAATAAATGCAATGTGCTTTAGATAGACTCAGAGGCATAGCTAGGGTTTTCAGCCGTCAGGGACAAAGTCAGGTTTTGTGCCCCCTCCTGGTCCCCTCATGATAAGCAAAGCAGCAAATCACAAGTTTTAATACAGGAAAAGATGTTTTATGTGAAAGACTTCATACCTCCAAGCCTTGAAGTATACCACCAAAGTCTTGTATTTACTTGATCTTTGGTAGTTCTAAGCAACTCAGCAGTCCACTGGCCATTTTTCCTACTCTCCTCCAACATCCCTTCTATTGGAAGACAGATGTGTGCATCACACAGCCTACCCACTTCACTTCCTAAATTAGCTGTTGTATCTAATGGCAGCACCAGGATATTATCATCTTGCCAGTGTTGATGCAAAATTTACCTGCCAGGTCCATTGCAGTGTTTTCTGCAAAACAAGTATGTGGGTGTGTTTGTCTGTCTCCTCAAACAGGAGCCCTCTCTAAAGCTACTGAATGAACCAAATGTATCAATAATACAAATGCATCAAGTGTCGGTACATGGTCATAGGTCTGAGATACTGGATGTTGTGGTATGGCCAATATTTTAGCCTTAGACATCAGTTCTAATGGAGCAGACTGCAGATAGCAGATCAGAGGAGTTGCCGAATAGCTTGATCACTGAATAGTACTTGTGTCAGTTCAGAGCCTTGGCTACTGAATGCTCCTGTTACAATATTTCCTTGTGTCAGCATAATTGTGGTTCATATTTATTAGAATGTACCCCAAGCATTTTCAATTAATGTCAAACAACATGGAAAGGAAAGGGAGATAAAAGAACAGGTCAGGCTGATGTACAGTCTTAGAAGCTCTCTTCATCATTACAGCTTATGTGCATAAAGAGAGAGATAAGAGAAGCAGCTCTGCCAAGTTCAGAATGAAATATTATAATGAATACTGACGCCTCATTGTGAAATGTTCCATCATCTATCATGGCTTCCGACATTAAATGATGGTTCTACTGGATACTTTCAATCTAGGCACATTGTTTAACCTCCAGAGAGGCAGATGGGTTACTTGCTCATGCAGATAGGCAGCCTGATCAAATATTTAATACTTTGGCAATTGCATGATATTTCCTATGTCAGGTCACAACCCTCATAAATTCCATTGTTTGGTGTATTATCAAGAAGGTTTCTGTGTGATGGACTATCTCATTGTAGTCCCATCATATATATGTCTCTCAATTGATGCCAAAGTCAAACGTTAGTCACACACCATTTTTAATTGTAAAAACAAATCTTTACACTGTATGCACAGGGTTTGGTTAATTAAAAATGGCAAAATTAATTGCTGAGGTAGTATTGAGACAGCCTAGTATGCCACAACAGACTTACCGTTTTATTCCCATCTCTGTCTGTTTGATTTTATTTTCTTGTAAGCTTTTCATATATGTATTTTCTTTTGAAATGTATTCCTCACTTTTCATGAACAGCCTCAAGGTCAGTTTCTGCAATACAGATCTAGGCACTCACATATGCTGTTTTATATATGTACATATATCAATATTTTCTCAATTAAGTTCGAGTTAATTATATGAAAAACTCATTAAATAAATGGTTGCTCCTCCTCAATTTGTTCTCTTATACAAATATTGAAATGAAGAACCAAAAGAAATAGATTGTGTTCATCAAAAACTCAATGGGGGCATGAAATGTATGACAACTTGCCCTGGGAGCAAATTATCATGGGATGCCTCCAGTCCCTTGCCACTTCAGTAATCTCTTTGCATACTGTAAATGTAACTCTTCACCTGCCTCATCCTTACAAAGGGCATTAGGAACATTATTTTCCATGATTGCCATGATGTTGAGGGACATCCTGTCCCCTCAATGGAATTTTTTTTTTTTTTTACTTTGCTGAGAGGATTTTCCTACAAAATTTCTTGCATTTATACAAAACCTTGTATTTTTTTGCATAAGCATGTGAATTGCCCAAATTTCTCCAAACAAATATGTCTTTTTAAAATGTCTGTTCAGAAGACATTATTGCTGAGTGTGTTGGAATTCATTTCAAGTGAAGTGGTCGGCGTCAGGCAGAAGCCTTCGGGAGGCCTTCTCAACACCGTTGCTGCCACTGCCAAAGAGGAGAGGGCGAGAGAGGGCCTGGCAGACTGGCCTAGGCCCCCCGCTGCCACCAATGGAGCCGCCACCTCCACCACCACCATTCCGGACTCCAAAAGTTAAGCATTTCGTTTAACATTTTCTTTCGTAGTTTTTTTGGTAAAAATGCATAAGAAATAAAACCAAATGAAATGTGTGTGTGTGTGTGTGTGTGTGTGTGTGCGCGCGCGCGTGTGTGCGTGTGTGAGTGAAATGGAATGAAATGAAATGAAACACCATTTTTCCCATTTCATGCCCATCCCTAATGTATTCACATTTGCCTCTGATTTTGGTATGAGTCAGATTGGATTCACAAGAAATATGGCCCCTTTGGGGCCATAAGCAGCACATTGAATTTTGCTCAGAAATAGCCATTGCAAGTGTAGCAATGATTTCCAGTTCTCCCTGTAATTAGCTGGAGTCAGCAGGCTGCCTGCAGCATCTTACACCTTTTTGAACATTTTCCAAAGGAAACATTACATAGAGAACATTACAGTAATTCAACTTGGATGTAACTAAAACATGTAGCACTGTAGCCAGATAAGAAATCTGCTGAGAAGGGCCCAGCCAGTACTCTAGTTTTAAGAACCCTAACCTTAACCCTAACCCACCTCCCCCATTTTAGTCAAGAGCTGCATTCAGAAGCAGTCCCAACTTGAAATCTTGTATTTTGAGACCCTCTTCCCTGATCTGTCTGTGTGTGAATGAGGAAAACATCCAGCTTTTCTGAATAGATCTTCAGTTTGTTTCCCCTCACCCAGTCAATTACCGACATCAAGCATAAGTTTAAAACTAAACTAGCTCATAAGAACATAAGAGGAGCCATGCTGGATCAGGCCAAAGGGCCATCTAGTCCAGCCTCCTGTATCTCACAGTGGCCCCACCAGATGCGTTTGGGAGTTCATGAGACCAGATATCTGTCTCCTGACACCACTCCCCTGCATCTGGCCCTTGAAGTACCCTGGTTTTAAGCCTGGAGATTACACATCTCTATCATGGTTTGTAACCTGTGATGGACTTTTCCTCCAGGAATCTGTCCAATCCCCTTTTGAAAGCATCCAGGCCAGAGGCCATCACCACATCCTGTGGCAGGGAGTTCCATAGACTAACAATGTGCTGGGTGAAAAAATATTTTCTTTTGTCTGTTCTTACTCTCCCAGCCCTCAATTTGAGTGGATGTCCCCTAGTTCTGGTATTTTGTGAGAGGGAGAAGAGCTTCCCTCTATCCACTTGACTCATGCCTTGCATTATTTTGTACGTGTCAATCATATCCCCCCTCAGGCGCCTTTTTTCCAGACTAAAGAGGCCCAAATGTTTTAGCCTTTCTTCATAAGGGAGGTGCCCCAGCCCAGTAAGCATTTTAGTCGCTCTCTTCTGCACCTTTTCCAGTTCCACTATGTCTTTCTTGAGATGCGGTGACCATAATTGTACACAATACTCCAGGTGCGGCCTTACTATTGTTTTGTATAATGCCATTATAATGTTGGCTGTTTTATTTTCAATCCCCTTTTTGATAATCCCTAGCATGGAATTGTCCCTCTTCACCACTGCCACACATTGGGGAGACACCTTCATGGAGCTGTCCACCAACACACCAAGATCTCTTTCCTGATCTGTCACGGATAACTCAGAGCCCATGAGGTGATCGATAAAGTTTTGATTTTTTTTGCCCAAATATGCATTACTTTACATGTGGCTACATTAAATCGCATTTGCCATTACGTAGCCCATTCCCCCCAGTTTGCATTCCTGTCCTTGGTATTTAGACAGAAATCAATTCATCAACATCCTGGCAGCTCTGAATCCCCAAACTCTGGACAACCTCTCTCTCACTGTTTCATGCATAGGATGAATAGCTAAGAGGACCAAATACAGTTCTGGAAGACCCAACAAGCCGCTGACAGGCTGTCAAACAGGAGCTGCACAGTGATACCTTAGAGCAGTGTTGGTGTATCTATGGCACAGGTGCCAGAGATGGCACTTGGACCCTTTCTGTGGGCACCCAATATTGCCCCTTCACAGCTACCTGTATTCAGATGCTGTGTTGTCACTTTTTGAAAACTAGAGGGTTTTGAATTACAGTTTGGGCACCCGGTCTCTAAAAGATGCACCATCACTGCCTTAGAGTGTGCACCTTTGAGAAGGACTACAATGCCTCAGAGACCTATTCAGAGAGAGCGAGCTCAGAAGAATGGCATAGCCCATGAAACTTAACGCTGCTGAGAGGTCTGTTTCCAATCCCCATTAAAGCCAGCAGTTTAGAAGTACTACAACTTTTATATTGTTATTTTTTAAAAGTGATATATCCTTTAAAGCCCTTGTTCTTAGCAATCATTTAGTTGCCAAAGTCTTGCCTGAATGGTACATTCTTTGGCCAGAATCCTATTATTTATACCCATCTAGCATGAATCCATTAATATGAATCTCAACTGTATATTGCCAGAATTTAAGAAGCTGCACAGAATTTTTCCGCTGCACAGCAGTTATGTAGCAGTCGCCAGCAGATGTGACTAATCTCCTATCCTTCCGTTGTACATTTACTTGAAGATTTGTTCCTTTGTCAAAATGTCACACTGAAATACATATTTTGATGTTTTTCTCTCAAAATAAACTTATAATAATTGCTATTGCAATTGCCATCCTTCAAATGCCTTTTGATACAATTTTGTCAGTTTGGTCCAGAGAATTGAATGCAAAGGTTTAACAAATTATAGGTTCAAGTCACTGTGTTGCAGTCAAGCATTGGTTCAGATATTGGCATTTGCAGAGCTCAGACAAGGGATTGCTGTGATTAGAGATGGGGATGAACAACAACAACAACAAAATAACCAGGAAGTCTGTGGAAAATTGCTGATTCATTGCTTCTGTTTGGATTCATCCAAACTGGAAAACCCAAGGTTTCCCATAACACAGACTTTTAAAGCAATTCCCCCAAAATCCTGGTTCATTTCCCCAACCCCAATAGCCTTTCACACTTATTACCTCCCTATCTATGGCTACCACGGCCTCCTCTTCTTCCACTACCAACTTGTGAGGCAGCCAGCTTGAAGCCTGCCTGCCTCTGTTGAGCCTGACAGCAATGAAGGAGATAAGGAGGCAGAGGCAGCAGCAAACAGTAGGGGGGTGATGGGAGCAGTGAGAAGCATTTGGGAGTCTTAGAGTCATAGACTCATAGAATTGAGGGCCATCCAGTCCAACCCCCACCCCCCACCCCCAGCCTGCAGGAGGGTAGTGGAAAGGCTATTTTGATGTTTCTAGGTGCCTGAGGCCTGTTTTATAGACCTGACAAACTGACAAACTGATTTATCGTTCACTTAGTAAAAGTTCAAAAATGTGTGGTTCGCGGACTTCAACAAACCAAGATGAATCACAATTTTGCTAGTTTGTGCTCATCTCCAGCTGTGATTCAAAATAAAAACCTGCTGTTTTGGATGAAGCCAAAAGCTTGTGAAGAGTGAAGTTGTCTGTTAAGAAAGGGGTGACCTGAAGAGACAATCAAACTTGGGGTTGTCAGTTACATTATCTCATCTCACTCATTCCTTGGAGAGTCAACCTTCTTTCTTTCTGAGATGTCATGTTCTTTCTTCTAAAAATAAAACTGAACAGTTTTGGTTTCAATTCTGAAGGCAGCTTTTGCTAATCTTGGGCAAGGAAAGAAAAAGAAAAAAAATGAAATTAAAGACAGAGGTGTCATTTTAATTATACATCAAGAGTTGGATGAGTCAGGGTGCTTTTGGGATTTGTCCCTACCTCAAATTCTGTATATGAGCACCTTTGGATATTGAAGAATTTGGGTGAACTACTTGAACTGAGACCTTGACATTTAAGGACAAAGATGCAAAAACATGGGAGAAATTTTGGCACCGTGCCCTGGAGTTCATAGGTTGTTCTCAAAAGCATGCTCATTAAATGGAACAGTTACCTTTTAACTGGACTGGCACAGCAATCTGGAGGTATTTTATATTTGTTAAAGAAGTTTAACTGTTACAATTACAGAATTTTTTTTTAATTCTGAAAGAAGAAAATATGAACAATCACTGACATGTTTTCTAAACTACCAGTAATTAGTAGAGATGGGCACGACCAGGAAATTTTTTTTCCGAGTTGTCGTTTTTCAGGACGGGTCCGTTTCGGCTTGTTTCCGTTTTTTGCGAAATTTTTCAAAAAATTGTTGTTTTGTCATGTCGTTTTTTTGTTTGTCATTACCACCGCAATTTAACACGACTTGACTTCCAGTTCCCAGAGCATGGGGTTAGGGGGTAAGGGCTAGGCTTAGGGTAACAGTTAAGGTTAGGGTGGGTTAGTGGGCTGTACCTCTGGGTGCCTCTGGCCCACTAAGAACACAGTGTACTGGCGTATGGGTTAGGGTTAGGATTAGGATTAGGGTTAGGTTTGGTGGGCTTTTAATGCCCTCTCTGGCACACCCAGAAGTCTCAGCAAAACCTGGCCATGCGATTGGTGGAATGGCTCCAAAAATTTGCATGGTCCCGTCCCATGGCCAGCCCATCATTGTGTGTGCGCAGGTGTAAAATTTAAAATAAAATAAAATAAAATAAATGGAGATGTTTTGTTGCAAGAAAAACCCACTGCTGCTAATATAAAAATCAGGCAGTTAAAATACCTAATTTTCACATGTTTCTGTTGTGCTTTGGTGGGTTTTTGGACCACAATTTCAAAAAAAATATTGCGGTCGCCATTTTGAATCCCCCCCCTGCACCGCATGGCAAATGGAGATGCCGAGGATGCCCCCTCCCAGCCTGGTACCAGCAAGTCTCAGCATCAGCAAAACCTGGCCATGCGATTGGTGGAATGGGTCCAAAAATTTGCATGGTCCCATCCTATGGCCAGCCCATCATTGCGCACATGTAAAAAAATAAAAATAAAAATAAAATAAAATAAAATCAACGGAGACGATTTATTGCAAGAAAAACCCACTGCTGCTACTGTAAAAATTCAAGCATTTAAAATAGCTAATTTTCGCATGTTTCTGTGGTGCTTTGGTGGGTTTTTGGACCACGATTTAAAAAAAATATTGCGGTCGCCATTTTGGATCCCCCCCGCACCGCATGGCAAATGGATTACGCCGAGGATGCCCCCCCCACCCTGGTACCACAGCAGCCCAGGACAGGAGGGGGGAGGCTGGAGTGGGGACCCCCCCCAGAAACCACCCCTCGGGTAGGTGCCCTCTGGCAGGCATATTTTCGCCTGCTTTTTTGGCCGTGAATCGGGCTTTTAAAAACTTTTTTTCTGTGCCGCTTGGAACGCAAGGAACGACAACACGACAAATCAGGCCCATTTTTTCTTTTTTCGTTTCGAGTTCGAGTTCTGGCAGAGTAATTGTCATTCTTTGTTTCGTTGCGTAACGGAAACGAGGAACGGAAACGGAAACGGAAATTTCGCCAAGTCGTGCGCATCTCTAGTAATTAGCGTTCTCTTTTCCATAGGTGCTCCTATCTATATGATACACAGTGATCTGAGACAGGAAGATCAGAGAGGCCAATCATTTGTATACCTCCTGCAAACTTGTCCAGAGTCAAATAGGCTGGCTTCAGTCATATGCTGGAGATCTGATGGAATGAAGTTGATCACTTAATGCAGGGCTGGCAGTCTTATGAGTTGAGTTAATCTCCTACCGCTGCCCACTTTGTTTCATCTTCCACTTTGTCTATTTGTCCATGGGTTTTAAAATAACAGCTGTGAGTGCTTTTTATCATGAAAATACAAAAAAAAACCTGTAACCTCTAGAAAATGAAAATCAAACAATATCCTAAATCAATACCATAGTCCCAAATGTTCTGACTTATGGTGAGGAGACCTTTTCAGGGTATTCTAGGTAAGGTGTACTCAGATATACAGTAATTTACCATTCTCTTCCACTTGAGACATTCTGGGACTCTGCAGATAGCCCAAGGGGAGGGTTCTCCTTAAATGCACAGGTTTTGTTAATGTGAAAAAGAAAATACACAAGGAAAAATGTGAAAAGAACACAAAAGAAAGTACACCTTCTATGATTTTATGCATCAGGACATAATAAAAATCATCTGGTCCTTAGCTGATCTGAAAATTAGGTAAATAAACCTCAAACTACACTGTGTCATTTATTTTACAAAAAATCAAGTCAAAATGAAGAAGCCAAGGATGAAAAACTAAGTACACCCTTACTCTTTTCACAGGAATTCCAAGTCTAATTAACAGCCAGATGATGCTAACCAGATGTCCTTGAGTAGTTGTTGTGACTTTTTTGGGCTGTTTGGCCGTGTTCTTGAAGTTTTTCTTCCTGATGTTTTGCCAGACTCTGTGGCTGGCATCTTCAGAGGGCAAGGAGCTCAGGGAACTAGGAGTTTCTCTCTGTGCTCTCCCGGAGCTCCTTGCCCTCTGAAGATGTTGGTTTGGAGCACTCAGGTGTATGCTAACACAATGCTAAGGAGTAAAGACATCAGCAATAATTATATAGAAGCAATTGTTGCTGCCTATGGGGGGTTATAAGTGCATTTCCAAACAATTTAAAGTCCAGCATTTTACAGTGAGGGAGATTATTCACAAGTAGAGATGGGCACGACCAGAAAAAATTACGTTTCGAGTTGTCGTTTGTCGGGACAGGTCCGTTTCGGGTCATTGCCGTTTGTCGCGATAATTTTCAAAAATTTGTCATTTCCGTTTGTCGTTTGTCGTTTGTGGGTTGGGGTTGGGGTTGGGGTTGGGGTAAGTGGGCTCTGGGAGGCACCTCTCTGAGTGCCTCTGACATCTGACCCACTAAGAAGGGAAGGGAAGCGTTTCGTCGAGCCGCCGTGTACCATACATTATTACATTATGTTAGGGTGGGGTGTAAGTGGCAGAGGAACCTCTCTGGGTGCCTCTGACTCACTAAGAAAGGAAGCATACTAGCGTACTGGCGTACAGGTTAGGTAATGGGATAGTGGATAGTGGGTTCTGCGAGGCACCTCTCTGGGTGCCTCACTTTGACTCACTAAGAAGGGAAGTGTACTAGCGTACTAGCGTACAGGTTAGGGAAAGAGATTGGGGTAGGGGATAGTGGCCTCTGCGAGGCACCTCTCTAGGTGCCTCACTTTGACCCACTAAGAAGGAAAGTGTACTTGCGTACGGATCTGGGTTAGGGTTGGGGTTAGGGTAAGGGCTAGGCTTAGGGTTACGGTTAAGGTTAGGGTGGGTTAGTGGGCTGCACCTCTGGGTGCCTCTGACCCCCTAAGAAGGACAGTGTACTGGCGTATGGGTTAGGGTTAGGATTAGGGTTAGGGTTAGGGTTAGGGTTTGTGGGCTTTTAATGCCCTCTCTGGCACACCCAGAAGTCTCAGTCAAAACCTGGCCATCCGATTGGTGGAATGGCTCCAAAAATTTGCATGGCCCCATCCCATGGCCAGCCCATCATTGCGCAGGTGTAAAAAAATAAAAATAAAAATAAAAATAAAATAAAATAAAATCAATGGAGACGTTTTATTGCGAGAAAATCCTACTGCTGCTACTATAAAAAATCAGGCATTTAATTACCTAATTTTCAAATGTTTCTGTTGTGCTTTGGTGGGTTTTTGGACCACAATTTAAAAATAAATATTGTGGTCGCCGTTTTGGATCCCTCCCACCGCATGGCAAATGGATACGACGAGGATGCCCCCCCCCAGCCTGGTACCAGCAGCCCAGGACAGGAGGGGGGGAAGGCCGGGGACCCCCCCCCCCCCGAAACCACCCATCTCTGGTAGGTGCCCTCAATGAGGCAGGCATATTTTCGCCTGCTTTTATGCCCGGGAATCGGGTTTTTTTTTAATTTTTAAAACTTTTTTCTGTGCTGCTTGGCATCGCGCGATTGCCGCGATGCCATGAACGACAACGAAAAATCGGACCCAATTTATCTTTAGCGGGTCGGGTTCGAGCTGGAGTGGAGTAATTCTCGTTACCGTTACCCGTTACGTAACGGAAACGACGAACGGTAACGGAAAAGAGGATTTCGCCAAGTCGTGCCCATGTCTATTCACAAGTGGAAAACACTCAAGACAGTTGTCAACCTTCCCAGAAGTGGGTGTTCAAGCAAATTCATTCCAAAGTCAGACCATGCAATGCTCAGAAAAACTGCACACCAACACACAAAAAGTTATACCTCACTCTACAGGCCTCTGATAGCATGTCCAGTATTAAAGTTCATGATAGCAGTACTTGAAAAAGGTCATCTGTCTGACAGCTAAAGCTTGGCCAAAATCAGGTCATGCAACAGGACAATGATCCCAAGCCCACCAGCAAATCTACAACAGAATGACTAAAAGGGAAGAGACTTAAGGCATTGCAAAGTCCCAGTCAAAGTCCATACCTGAACCCAAATGAAATGCTGTGGTGAGACGTTCAGAGAGCTGTGCATAAACAAATACCCACAGATTCCAATAAAGTAAAGCAATGTTGAAGAGAAGAGTGTGTCAAACCCCCCCCAAAGGATATGAGAGATTGATAAAGTCATACAGAAAATGGTTTCTTCAACTTATTCCTGCTAAAAGTGGTTGTACAAGCTACAGAATCATAAGAGAAACTTAATTTTTCATGCATGGCTTCTCCATTTTGACTTTTACTTTTTGTAAAATAAATCATGACACATTGCAATATGCCATGTGTTTTACATCTGAGGTTGCATTTGATTTGATCTAATATTGATTTGTTGTTATTCTTTTTTTGATTGTATTACATCCTGTTTTTAAAATTGTTGTTGAACAATAAAGAGTGGCCCGGGGCTAGATGGGTGGTATGCAAAGTGAATGAATATATGAATGAATATTTAGCTTATTTTCAGTCTTGCTAAGATATTTTTTTTAATTACGTCCTGATTCAAAAAACCCGCATAGTTAAAAGAGAGTGTACACATTTTATATACCAACCAATAAATGCAAGATTCATGCCTCTATTTTTGAAAGATAGACAACTTCCAAGTTTGGATCATGTACATCAATGAGAAGTAATAACTGTGTTCTACAAAAATTCTGTTATTCTCTGGTGGATTGGCAACAATAACAGATATTATTCATTGTGCTTCTTATGAGGAATTTGAACTGTATGTGCCACCATTAATATTTTTTTATTGCCCACAGCAATGAAGAAATAATCAAGGCAGTCAAATAACATTTCCAATAGGTCCTCAGGAATAGAAAAAATTATCAGGAGTGGAATACTGCATTACTTTATGAGTCTTAACAAGGAGTCTCTTGTATTCTAAGAACCTTTTGGAAACTCATTTATTTTGTTTTCAGTCACTTTCCTAATAATTATTAAAACCTCCTTCAGTGCAGTATACTCTCTATCAAGTCTGTCAGTCAGTTAGGACACAGGTACACTGATAATAAGAGCCAGTGTTGAATTGGATTTTGTGTTATTAAAATTGATTTTTAAAATCTTGGCTCCATGATACACAGTAAGGCCCACTTCTTTTTGACTGCAAACGAACTATTTTCAAAAAGGTCAGCAGGGCCTTTTTAATTTAACACACTTCTGAAACTGATTCGGTATTAATCGCTTCAGGCAATATGAATGGTCCTGTTGTATTAAATATTGCTTTTGTGATCAGTTGTGGGTTTCAGATGGCAGTGTAGGCATGTCAAAAGATGCCTGAACACTAATAAATAGTACACATCACTGAAAATATGGCTGCAAACATTCTGATTAATGAAATGACTTAAAACCTCACATGTAGTTTCCCAAAGCAATTTTAAGCCTCTGCTTTATAATGGAATGATATTTTTTCAAAGTGAACATAATTACAAAAACCATGAGACTGCAATTTAAAGCACATTGGCGCTAAACTCAGAAACTCAGTACAAATCAGCAGAGTAACAGTGCCCTTAGCTAGTCTTTTTCATGTGTGTAAATGTTTATGGATGTTGATGGCACTGTGATACAATTTATAAAAAAGCAACAGCAGCTAGTCTGTGTTCAGACGTCCTAACGTCTCTGGGAGGGACAATGCCTTTTTAAAACTAATGATTCCATCTCTCTGTGTGTCTATGTGTGTGTGTGTGTGTGTGTGCGCGCGCGCATGTGTGCATGCGTGCTTGCATGTTGCAGTGTCTTATTGCTGAGCCCAGGATACAATGTTGGATAGGTAAGAAAAACTTATGGCTTGTGTCAAGGCAATCTGACTCATCCTACTTGAAATATTTAGTTGTGGTATTTCAGCATGTCTCATCACACTTAAAGGCAAAGTTTGTCTGTGCACATGCTTTCCTCTATATAGCAATATCATCACTACATAAGAACAGCCTTGCTGGAGCAGGCCACAGTCCATCCAGTCCAACATTCTGTCTCACATAGTGGCTCACCATTCGCTTCCGTGTATTCCCAAGTAGATGTCTTCACCTGCTTATGATTCCCTGCAAATGGCATTGAGAGATATCCTGCCTCTCTCTCCAATGCAGAGGTTGTCCTTAGGTGTTCATAATGATAGCCATTGATACCCTTGTTCTCCATGAACTTGTTTAATCCTTTCTTAAAGCTGTCAAGGCTGTCAGCTGTCACCACTTCTTCTGGCAGGGGGTGAAAGAGTACTTCCTATTATTTGTTTGAGATCTAGCACCCAAAAGTTTCATGGAGTGCTCCCTAGATCTAGTGTTGTGCAATAGGGAAAACAGTCTTTCCTTATCTACTTCATCCACACCTTGTACGATTTTATAAACTTCAATCAGGTCACCTCTTAGACGCTGTCATTCAAGAGTGAAGAGGCCCAGCCCTTGCAGCCTCAGATGGTAAAGAAGGTGTTCTTGTCCCCTAATCATTCTGGTTTCCCTCCTCTGCACTTTTTCCATTTCCATAATATCCTTCTGCAGGTATGGTGGCCAGAACTATATACAATACTCCAGATGGGGCCTCACCATAGATTTATAAAGAGGCAAAATGACACTTACTAACTTATTTTCTATAACTTTCCTAATGATTGCTAGCAATGAGTTTGCTTTTTTCACTGCTGCACCACACTGGGTTGACACCTTCATTGATCTGTCCATCAGGACAATAAGGTCCCTTTCCTGGTTTGTTGCAGAGAGTTCTGACCCCATCAGTTTATAAATGTAATTGGGTTTTGTTTTGTTTTGTTGCCCCAACATGCATCTCTCTGCACTTACTAATGTTGAAACACATTTGCCACTGCTTTGTCCAATCCCCCTGTGTCAAGGGATCCTTTTGGAGCTTCTCACCATCTCAGTTTTTACTACCCTGTATAATTTAGTGTTGACAAATTTGGCTACCTTCCTTGCTATTTACTCCTACTTCTAGATCATTTATGAAGAGGTTGAAAAGCAGTGGTCCCAGTAATGAACTTTGGGGAAACCCACTCTTGACCTCTCTCCACTTGGAGGAGTGCTCCTTTAGTTCTACCCTCTGTTTCCTGTCCCTTCTCCAGCTGCTGATCCAGGACAAGACCTGTCCCTTGATTCCATGACTGGCAAGTGTATTCAAGAGCCTTTGGTGTGGTACCTTGTCAAAAGCCTTCTGAAAGTCCAGATAGACAATGTCAACTGGATCTCCCTTATCCACATGCTTGTTGACACTCTCAAAAAATCCCAACAGATTAGTGAGGCATGATTTGCCCTTCCAAAAGCCATGTTGGCTCTCCTTCAGCAGCACCTTTTCTTCTATGTGCCTATTAATTTTATATTTTAGGATGATTTCCATCACTTTACCTAGGACACATGTCAAAATGACCAGTCAATAATATCCTGGATCACTTCTGGATCCTTTTTTGAAGATTGGTGTTACATTCGCTACCTTCCAGTCATCAGGCACAACACCTGATTTGAGAGAAAGATTATATATTTTGGCTAGGACATTATCAATTTCCTCTTTAAGTTCCTTGAGAATTCATGGATGGATGCCATCTGGTCCTGGTATTTGTTAGCATTTAGTTTAACAAGACATGCAAGGACTTCCTCCCTGGTTATTTCTATTTGGCTTAATTCTTTGTTTTCCCTTCCTATGAAAATAGGCTCTGTTTCCCGTTACTGTATCTGAAAGAGTTTAGGCAATTTGATCTGCCAGTAGAAGCTAAGATTCAGTGTGACAAAAGTCACATCAAACAGGCAAACAGGTAAAGTTTCTTAAAAGCAGCTATATTACATATGTACAAATATAACAGAATTTCAGCAACATTTCACCTCACAATGACAGTGTTGAGACCAGGAATTAATAAAAACTAACAGATTCAAGTGAACCAAAGTGATGCCATGTTGATTCCTCTGTATGTCTTGTATCTGTAGCTTATGGTGCTTTGTATGCTATCTGAAAAAGTTTCAACTTTACTGGAATGTTTGTGCCTTGGCAATAGAGAAAGAAGAGCCTGTGTTATATGTTCATGGACATTAATGGGGGGGGTCCATTAATGCAAGGAGAATAGGTTAGGAAGTTTCTAACAAAGAGTTACAGCTTGCCTAAGGAATGTTGTTGCTTGGGGAGGGACACCTCATGCTTTCTGTACTTAAATGTGTACCCTGCCTCTGTTAGTTGCGATATTTTCCTTCTGGTTCAGGGGGGAAAGGTCGACCCCTTCCTTTATCCAGCTGAATAAATGAATGGTGATTTGGATCTCTGCTTGTCTCAGAAGTTTTTGGCTAAGTTATTCTGATACAAGAAAAGTTTGGGATTCGCATGAACTCAACAACAGTATATCAACATAATAGAATACAGACGTTAAACATGGCAATATGGGTATTTGGTACCTTCTCACCAAAGGTCCAAAGGCTACTGATTTCTGGAGCCCTTATTTATTTATTTATTTATTTATTTATTTATTTATTTATTTATTTATTTATTTAGCATTTGTAGACCGCTCTGATTTCTGTTTTCCCAATCAGGAAACTGGTTACATCATGCCTTTGCATCTATCTTGCATCATTATACTGATTCAATACACCTGGGTTTACAATGACTCAATATTATATACTGGACTTAAGTAATTTTACAAATCAATCAAATATACATGAAAAACAACTGTAGACAAACCTCTTCTCTCTAATACAAAATATTTTTTTCCTCTCTAATAACTAACAGTATCAATCTATTTATTTTATTTATTTATGAGTATTTTTACCCTGCCTTTATCCTTGGAAAAAGCTCTGTTGTCCCTGCTATGCTTCTGGTGTGTGTTCCAGTCCTTACTTTAACAGTCTTACCTTAAAAACTGGTGTTGAAATTTGATTTGTTTTCCATTCAGTTTTAAAGGCATCTTGGTTTGGCTTTTTAAACTATTTAAAATGTTTCCATATGATTTTAAATCTAATTTCTTTCTGTTATCTCTCACATTTGGAGCCATGGTAGATAGAAAAGGAATAAAAATTTTCAATAAATAAGTCAGCAATAAATAAAATAAAAAGTGGGATTTTAACAGCATGTTACACTTTAGGAGTAACATATGGTTAGACATTTACAACAAGGGCTCGGTGAAGCAAACTTTAAAAGATTTTACTAGTTCTATCAAAATGTTCCCTAGGCTTCCTCGAATTTCCTCTTATGTTCCTCTAATCCAAGTTGTTGTTGTTGTTGTGGTATATTTCAATGACTTTTGGCTTCTTTCCAAATTCCACAAGTGTGTTTTCAGAGAAGCTAGTACATGGAATTTAAATTTTATGTGAGGCGAAACTTCAGCCACGGAAGTAATTAGAACTGACAAGCATGATTGTACATGGTAGTTCTGTACCTATTTAGCCATGCCTCCAGCATGTACCATGCTGTAAGGGTATACACGGAAAACAAGATCAAGTTGCTGATTTTCATCCTACTGAATCTGTCAGAATGAGAATGCCCAGAGGGCTATTGGGGATTTGAATCCTGAGAGGCCAAGCACTTTAAATACACATGAAGGGATCTTAGCATACAAAAGTCTAGGCTTCAGCCCTACAGAATCCACACAGGTTCACTTAGCCACCCTTGAGATGAGCAAATGGCTATGCAAGAAACAGGCCATAAGAGCACTCTACAATTGCTCTGCAAAGGCTAAATATAACCTTGGGAGTTAAGGGAAAACTTGGATAGAATATAAAACAGCTTCTAATCTTTGATCTAATCTAAGGCATGACTGAATCACTACCAATTATGCCGTAGAAATACCCTACAACATAAAATAGCACTTCTGAAATAATGAAGCTAGAGACGCACAGAACAGCAGGAGAATCCCACCCTTGCGACAAACATTCATCATGGAGAAATGCACAAACTCACACTGACACCCTCTTCATCTTTACTTACAAGTAAAGCTTATTACTTTGAATGAGATCCACTGTCAGCCAAAACAGGTCCAGAATTCTAGCCTACAGGTCAAATCCTGCCTTTGGTGATACCTATAGCAGCTCCACAGCTTCAGTGAAAATGGTCTGCCCCCTGAAATGAACAGAGCAATCCTTTTATTTGGAGACTGCTCAGTGGATTATGAGATGTCATGCATCTCATTCACATGCTTATTGAAGATTTGAGATGGGTATTTGACATTTGGATGGATCTATTCCCCATTATTTGGAATATCCAAATAGATATTGTGTAGAACCTTATAGCTGACAAGCGGGGGTACATAATCATTTATTAGCTTCCATAATGTAGGCCTATCAAACTCACCAACCCACCCACCCCCACACACATTTTGGTTCATTTATATTTCCTGAGTTAGGATTTCAAAATACTCATTTTTAAGATTTCTGGACAACCGCCAATGAATATGTGTGTCCATAGCTCATGACGGATCCATGATGTATGTGACAGATACAGAACAAGACTCAAAACTAGAGATAGGCACGACTAGGGAAAATGACGTTTTCGAGTTGTCCTGTGTCGGAGGCGGCCCGTGTTGGCTCGTTTCCGTTTTTCGTGAAACTTCACAAAAAATAGTCATTTCGTTTTTCTTTTTTTGTCTGTTGTTATACTGGTTTAGGGGGGTAGCGGGCTCCTGGAGGCACCTCTGTGGGGTGGGTGCCTCCTCTGGCCCGCTATGAAGGGAAGCGGGCTCCTGAAGGCACCTCTTTCTGGGGGGTGGGTGCCTCCTCTCCTCACCCGCTAGGAAGGGAAAGCAGGCTCCTGGAGACCCCTCATGGCATGGGGGCCTCCTCTCCTCACCTGCTGCAAAAGGGCATGCATAGCCATATGGATATGCATACCAAGTTGCAGACACAGCAGACTGGCAGAGGCACCCCTCTTTTTGGGGTGCCTTCCCTGCATCAGTCAGGCCTCGACGGGCATGGTTTGCATGGCACACAAATGCTGCCGAGCCGAGCCTGCAGGAGTCAGCCAGAGCCACAAGTGATGAACTGGCAGACTCTCTGCATCCGCTGTGTCTCACTAAGAAGGGAAGCGTACTTGCGTGTAGTAGTGCAATGCAAGTACAGATCTGGCTTAGGGGACAGGGTTAGCGCAAGGGCTAGGGTTAGGCTAGTTACTGGTGAGGTTAGGGTGGGGTAGTGGGGTGCACCTCTGGGTGCCTCTCTGACCCACTAAGAGGACAGTGTACTGTGGCCCAGTGTGGCGTATGGGTAAGGGTTAGGGTTAGGGCTAGGGCTTGGGCGGGGTTAGTGGGCTTTTTGGCACATCCCAGAAGTCTCAGTGGCCAAGTGGCCATGCGATTGGTGGAATGGCTCCAAAAATTTGCATGGTCCACTCCCATGGCCACATGGCCAGCCCATCATTGCGCAGGTGTAAAAATATAAATAAAAAATAAAATAAAATAAAATCAATGGAGAGAGGAAAGAGGAGACATTTTGTTGCAAGAAAAACCCACTGCTACTGTAAAAATTCTGGCAGTTTTAAAATAGCAATTTTCGCATGTTTCTGTGTGGTGCTTGTGTGTTTTTGGACCACTCCAAGATTTCAAAAAAAAATATTGCGGTCGCCGCCCCATTTTTGATCCCCTGCCCGCACCACATGGCATGGCGAGTCTGGCTTGTTGCTTGCGAGTCCCCACCAGAGCAGCCCAGGACAGGAGAGGGGGGGAGGCCGGGGACCCCCCCCCGAAACCACCCCTCTGGTAGGTGCCCTCTCAGGCAGGCATATTTTCACCTGCTTTTTGGGCCAGGAATCGGGGGTTTTAAAACTTTTTTTCTGTGCTGCTTGAATTGCAGCGGCCGGTGGCGAGTCCGACTTGTTGCGAGCGACTGCGAGACGACGAGGATTTCCCCCACCAGAGCAGCCCAGGACAGGAGAGGGGGGGAGGCCGGGGACCCCCCCCCAGAAACCACACCTCTGGTAGGTGCACTCTCAGGCAGGCATATTTTCACCTGCTTTTTGGGCCGGGAATCGGGTTTTTTTTTTTACTTTAAAAAACTTTTTTTTCCTGTGCCGCTTGAATGGCGGCGAGCCGGCGACTTTGGCGGGACGACGAGGATGCCCGCCCCCAGTGCAGCCCAGGAGGGACAGGAGGAGAGGGGGGGAGGCCGGGGACCCCACCCCCCAGAAACCACCCCTCTGGTAGGTGCCCTGAGCCCTCACTCAGGCAGGCATATTTCGCCTGCTTTTTGGCCGGGAATTGGTTTTTTTAAATTTATTTTTAAAACTTTTTTTCTGTGCCGCTTGGCATCGCGGGATCACCGCGATGCCAGGAACAACAATGACAAATCAGACCCAATTATTCTTTAGTCAGTTCGAGTTCGAGTTCTGGTGGAGTAATTCCCGTTACTGTTTCCGTTCCGTAACGGAAACGAGGAACGGAAACGGAAACGGGAATTCCGCTAAATCGTGCCCATGTCTACTCAAAACTCTGCAGCCATTCCTTTTCTTTCTGTTTCTGTGTGACATCCCATTTCCATTCTTGGGAATAATCTGGAGGCATTTTTGACTAAAAATTCAAGTGCCTTTATGTTGCCCCCACCCTACCTGAACCCCAATTTTTGGCTATCGGCTGCTGAAATCTTGTTGGCATTCTATGACTCCATAAGTGTGGTGGCATCATCAGAAAAGAGTGATTTTCAGTCTTGTGGCTTTTCCAGTTTCAGTGCAATTCCTTCCATTACATGAAAGCCATGGGATTCACAGGGCAGAAGGAGGAGGACTTTAATTACCAAAACCCAGAGTTCTGCTTTGTTATTTTATGCCTGTTTGTTTATATTTCCCTACTGGTTCATTGCCCACTTTCCAGGTCACATCAATTACCTTATAAGTTATTATTAACAAACGTGTCATAATGAATAAGCATACTAGGGTATGCTTATTTTGAATAACCTCAGTACCAAATCCAGTAAATTCATTTTTGTTACTCCGTACTAACTACTATATATTGCTTTCAGACCTGGGTCTCTTTGTTGAGTTTGTACTTGGGGACATCAATGAGTTTCAGGCTTCCCCTGGACTGGGCTAGGTTAAACAGAGGGGTGATGATGACAGTTTTCTGTCTTGTTGGTTAGATTTAGACTCAGGAAAACCTCTTGGCCCTTTATAGCATCCGCCCAAAGAAGTGACAGCTTGTGATTTAAGGAAGGCTGCCTTATCCCAAAAGTTTAATTGAACTCTTACCAGCTTAATTTTGGGTCTGCCTACATTAGCTCCTTAGCAAGGGATCTGGAAGGAGGGGTATATTGTTATCCAGCAAGGGGGAAAATAACATCATTCCAGCTACTAACTGCACAAATTTTGCAGAAAACAGGAGAACTTTTGATTTCTTGTACCCTGCTTCCTTCAAGCTAGAATGGGCATGAGGAATCTTGTCTTACAGTAAGTCACGCAGAACCTAATACATGAGTGTGTTTAGCCATGCAACGTAAAGACCTGAAAACAGTGAGATCTCTTGTAAGAAGGACACAATGGTGTTTTCTTTTTCATCAAGGTGGCTGCCAGATTAATACTTTTAGCTTGTTCATCATATAAACAATTAAACCTGCATACATTTACATATAAATCAAGTAATAGTTGGGAATATGTGCAGCTCAAGTCTTCTAGCTCACCTCAAGAGTGAAGAATATTTTTTCTTGTTTTAATGGAGCTTACCACCTCCCATGTAAGGATGTCTATGAGTATACGGATATTTTAAATGTGATGTACAAAAGGGATGTAGTGCAGGGGGTGTTGTCTTCCTTGTGTGTGTGTTTGCAGGGAAGACAGAGAGAGAGGGGAGGTCTTGATGACAAATAGGGGGAAAATACTAACTTATTCACTCTTTTCAAGGTAAGTGGTTTCATTTTGATGATACAGCTCAGTGAGAAGTTTTCAAGCCCTGAGATTTCTTGCCTTCAGGTGACAGCCAGGCAAGGAATTCTAGTTTTTCTAATCAAGATCTCTGTAATTTGAAATATTATCTCTTTACATGATACCCAGTGTGGTGAAGTTCATAGAGCGATCGACCAGCTCTCAGGAGGTCTGGGTTCAAATTCCCACTCAACCCTGAAAACTTCCTGAGGGTGTTGAACTGGTAAAAACCACTCCTCAAATATCTTACCTACCTTTCTGTATGTTGGTTCTATCATGAAGACACATAACAACAGCTTCTTTATGCAAATTAGAGTGTTCTCTGCTTTTCAAAGTACACAGAGAAGATGAGTACAGAAGGGCTGGAGGATTGCTGAAAAGATTCAATAAACTACTGCTATATCTGTGAAGATTCTCAGTCATCCAGTTGAGTTTATCTAGAAGTTGAGTCATGGCAAATGGAATTTTTTTTCTTGAGAGATAGAAACATTTCGCTGCTCATCAAAACAGCTTCATCAGTCTGAAGAAAGCTAGTTGTGAGTCCTTCATTTTATAGCTCACTTTGACTTCTTGTCAAACTGGTCTGAAATAGCCTCATAAGTAGAGATTGGCCTAAAATGCCAAAATGGTGTTTTGTTTCTTTTTTTTTCTTTGTTCATTGTTTTATTTTGTTTAAAATGAAACATTTTTTTTTTAAAAAATCATTTTGTTTTTCATTTGTGTTGGTTTTTTATTTTTATTTTTTTGATTTATTTATTTTTTACTCATGCCAACCAGCTAGCCCATGGGCTGGATCAGCACGTTGTTTTATTTTTTTATTTTTTATTTTATTTTATTTTGCTTGTGCTGACCAGCTGGCCCATGGGCTGGGTTGCCACAATTTATTATTATTATTTTGTTTTTTATACTCATGCCGACCAGCTGACCTGCAGGCCGGGTTGGCATATTTTTTTATTTTTATTTTTTTACTCAAGCGCTAATCAGCTGTAGTGTGAGCTGATTTTTTTTTTTTTTTAATTTTTGCTGGAAGGAGGCCTCCCAGCAGCTTGTAAGCCCTCCCTGTGGGGGTGGGTCAGCAGCAGCGGTGAGTCCTGTTCCAGCATTCAGGTAAGAGAAGACACTGGATGGGTGAATGAAAAACAAAATGTGGAAAGGCATAGATTTTTCACCTGAAGGTAATGGGGGGATGAATTTTTAATGGTCCAGACTTGACACACTTACCTCACAATGAGCTGCTGGATAGCTCAGTGGTTCAGGTATCATGGCTGAGGAACCAGAGGTTGTGGGTTTGATTCCCCACTCTGTCTCTCTCACTTCTGCAGTTTTAGGATAATAATGACAATGGTGATGATGATTATCATGGTTGAACTTGCCATTTTGGATTTTCACCCCTTCTCCACATCCTGTTTTTGTGAGAAGTTCAACATTACTGATAACTTTTCATTTCCTCATAGAATATGGATTGAAA
This sequence comes from Phrynocephalus versicolor, assembly GCA_023846285.1. Lineage (NCBI taxonomy): Eukaryota > Metazoa > Chordata > Lepidosauria > Squamata > Agamidae > Phrynocephalus > Phrynocephalus versicolor. Next base: position 17,505,839 of record JAHTLZ010000348.1, read on the forward strand.
ATTATTTATTTGGAGTGTTATTCTGACCATTTCCTAATATCACATCGGTTCAGCCTGCCAATGTAAGAGGTTCACTTATAGCAGCAAATATATATATATTAATGATTCAAAATAAAATGTGTGTATACGTGTATCTGTTTCTTTTTCCAGACTGGCAAAACTTATTTGACACATGAGTAACCTTGACATTCACAGGCCCCTTTAATGGAAGAGCATGATGTGGCTTTTGTGTGTGTTTTTGTCTCTTTAATGCGACAGAACTTTCTGGCTGTTCCATGAAATAAGGGTTAATTTATTTTTAATTAAGTTTATTTAATTAAGCTTCACCCTGTTTTTAATAATTGAATCTCTAATGGAACTCAAAGCGGCAGGGAACCAAATCATCATTGCTACATGTAGTGCTTAATTGGTAATGATATAACTTCACAAAATGAATCATTGTTACAGGGGATAAGATCAAATGCTTTGTGAAACACCTCTTAGATCCAATATCAGGGATATCAAGACAAATGGTCCCCTGAAAATTTCGTTACAGACACTTCTTCATTATTTAGCAATTACTAACAGCACAAAGTGCCTAGTGAGGAAAAAGATAGTAGCAATGCAGATGCCCACAGATGGGAAAACAAAGTGAGCAGCCCAATCATGATATACATGTGTAGATCTCTTCCCAGGTGGTTCTGTAGACAAACATAACCATGGTCAATCTTGAAGAAGGCTTCCCTCCCTTAAGCAATTTGAATAAATCACAAGATCCATTGATTAATGCTATTATATCCATCAAATTTATTTCCTGTCTGGAAAACAAATACCAGTAGTTATTGAATTCTGCCCTCTCTTAAAAGAGCCCTACTGCACTTAGCTTTTGAATCACCTTTTGCTTAAAGTCAAATTGCTTAAAAATCACCTACCACATTTCCAAATGCTTTTTCCAAGGAGCCCCTTTGGCCATGCCCCTTTTTGGCCAATGTGTAGGTTTTTTCTTGTGACAGCCACCAGGGGTGGTGTTTTTTAAAACTGATTTATAGACCAGTTTTTGAAGCGATTTGACGCAAATTGCGGACATCATGCACCTTTTTTTCCCCAAGTTTCCCCCTATCTATCTCTTGGCCTGCCATCCAAAAAGCCAAAAAAGAAATCCTCCTGCAATGTAATCATTTCTGCCAACTTCTCCGGTCCTTCTACTTCCTCTTTTGGGCACAATTTTGCTTTTTCCGGTCACGGAAGTAGGCTATCAAAATCAATACACCATGTTGTAAATAATCTAAAGGGAGAACCAGAAAATTAGCTACATTACTTTGAATGGAAGAACAATGGCATGAATTTCCCAAAAAAATTCCAAAATTAAACCAGATAATGGGAAAATGTCGTACTAAATCGGAACAAAAAGTGGTTTAGCCAAGTGCTGACGGGGAAAACGGTTCTTGAGAAAATGCCCAAGTGCAGAATGCTGAATTGCTTCAGCGACCATGTGACTGGGGAGGGAAAAAGGTGATTCAAAACAAAAAGTGGTTGCTATTTGAAGTGTGGTAGCGGCCTTTGTTATAAAGCCCCATCTTCATTTTTCTAGTATGAAAAATACATCAAGAAGAGGCCTCAATTTTAAGATAGAGTTAAAAGTTAGTTGAGTTTTGTGGTGTTCAAATCTGATAGTTGCTCTTGAATGGAATGGTGAGATTTCAAGCAGAGGAGACAGATCCAGTGGGGTTTTAGAGGTGGATATTGCATGTGACACAGTAAGAGAGCAAAATGGTTTTGTGTAAGAGAGTGAAAGGGAAAACATTTCATACTCTGAGAATAGTTATTCACAATGCTGAAAACATAGAGGATGGTTAGGATTTAGCTGAATGTTCTCATAAGCTAATGGCAGGCTTGAAATTGGAAGCAAGGATGGGCATATCAGTCACAACTGTTTCTGGGCACATCCTCATTTTCCCAGTCCATTTTAAAATGTTAGTTGCCGTTGAAGAAAGAAAAGGAAAAACTGTGTGTATTTTGTGTTCATTTTTTTTCCAAATAGGTACATTAATACTAGATACATGCCTGATTAACCAAATGATATATGTGTATATTTTAGTACATAGTCATTGAAATATAATTGCCCATTTTATACTTAGGGAAGGGTGATGGTGTCACTAGTGGGGATAGTTTTCAATAATTAAAAACTTCTACTTTTGACATGTGGCTTTTCTGACTGTTGCATAATTCCTTGTATGACATGGAAACTATGGCAACTGCAGGACAGAAGTAAGAAATCTTGAAATGCCAAATGTTGTTGCTGATAGATGATGTTAATGTCACAAGGGCTATGGGGGTAATTAGAGATGGGCACGAAATGAAAAAAAATGCATTCCGTTATTCATTATTCATTTCATTATGTAATGAAACAAAAAATGAAAATTGTGATGAAATTGGAACGAACCGAACAGAACCATGAAAATTAGGTTCGTTACGTTTCATTTTTGTTAATAGCAACTGTGAGACAGCTGAAAGCAGCTGGGAGAGTGGTCAGCCTCATGAGGCAGCAAGGCAATTAGAGAGAAATGTAACATCTGTCTGGGGGGAGGAGAGAGCTCTGGCGGGCCTAGAGATAAGGGGGAAAAACATGATCGTGGAGGAGGAGGAGGGAGAGACGGATGTTTGGGAGGATGCGATGGAATCCCTGGATAAGGAGGAAGCCTGGCTGGTTGGACAACCCGGAGGAGGTGAGCATTAAAGGCCGGGGCCAAGGATTATAAGGGATAAAGTCTCCTCTGTGCAGCCCAGGAGCAGAGAGAAGGAAGCGAGCTCATGGGCTCAGCCCCTCCCTGAGGCAGCCCAACGTTGGAGAACTAAGAATAAAAGGAGACAACGTGGGCCGGCCTGGGAAAGACTGTGTTGTTTAACTGACCAGGACATTCGCTGGCTTCTGGAGTGCGGGAGTGAGGTAACTCGCCACTCTATGGAAATTGCACAGGCACAGAGTAAAACCCATAAGGAAAAGTGAGGACTGAGAGGCTGTGTCTTGGGACTTTGGGAGAAACACAAGCTCTTTGTGCCCTAAAGATAAAAGACAACTTAGCCAGGCGCTACTACCAGATGAATGAACTTCTGACAGGACCTGCTCCAAAGAAGAAGAAGCCTTATTAATTCCCGGTGGGGGGGGGGGGGGCAAAACACCAATGAACTGTGCTGAGGTGTTTTCTGTCTGTGTTGAACTCCAGTGGACATAATAAAAGCCTATCTTGCCTCACTTTTAAGCACCTCATTATGAAGGGGGCGGCGGGGGTCGCTCACAGCAACACACAATAAAATGAGCTGTTTATAAATGTTAAAAATTGTCCTGAAGAGCCATAAAAACCCAGCGATAATTATTTATTCTGCCTGATAATACCTACCAGGGGGGTTGGGGTCCCTAAAACGTGCATTTATGTCTTTTCTCAGATCGCTGTATTTATTTCCTTTAAGGGGAGTTAGGGGACATCGACCCAAAATGGCTCCAAGATGCCTAATATTGATTTCTTGGGTATTAAAATGCCCTGGACATCCGTAAAAACGCAGTGATGATTATTTGAAATTATTACCTACCAGGGGGTTGCGGTCCTTAAAATGTTTGTTTTTGTCTTTCTCCCATTGTGATGTACTTTTTCTTTTCCCTTTAAGGATGACACAAATGGATCCCAGCGACAAAATGGATGCAAGCCATGTGATGGGATCATGTAAATTCTTGGACAACTTCAACCAACAGCATGCCTAGGTTGCAGAACTGGGCAGGTCTGGCAGCCACAGAGGGCATAAAAAGCTCTGGCAGCCCCCGTCCTCCTTGCAGTCTGTGGTGGGTGTTAGGGTGGGATTGCTGTCTCTGTGACATGTTACTTTAGGCCAGCCAGGCAGGTGTGTGTCTCTGTGTTCCTCCTGGCTGCAGCCTGGCTCTTAGGGGAGAGAAAGAAGAGATTTCTCTTGCAGCCTCCCTGTGTGTGTGCGTACCTCTCGGTGAGTACCCTCCTCTGCCCCGCAGTGCAGTCACTCTGCGGCTGCCTTACACCCTGGGCAACACCCGCTGCTGCCTTTGCAGCCTCCCTGCATACCTAGTCTACACTGTGTCTCTGCCAGCATCATATTTTTAGTGTTTTCTGGAGCGTTGGGGGACGTCCCCGTGCGGAAATGCTTTAAATCACACAAAAAGTGGGTAAAAACGAAAAATAAAAAACAAAAAACAAAAAAAGATTTTTTTCCAAAAAAAGTCACAAAAAATGAAAACGAACCGAAACAGGACCCACAACGAAAAACCAAAATGTCATTTTTTCAATTCGTGCCCATCTCTAGGGGTAATTAAAGACTTCCTCCTTCCATCCCACAGCTCCTGTGAATTTCACACAATGAAAGGGATTACACAGGGGTCTAAACAGGACAGAATTAGGATGGTTTCAATTACTTCCTGATAGTGATTTCATTGTCGTTCCACAGATATAAGTTACATACCAGGATGCCAGTCTTTCCATACATTTCAAATGTGCACATGGTATCAAATGCCACTTTATGCTGGCTTGCTTGATGGAACATATTTCCAGCCCAGAAATACATAGATTTCCAACCAGTTATATTTGGGAAGAGATCCGGCTCTTGGAAGGAGGTCTGACAACATTTATGGATCCAAACTTTCCATCACTACCAGAAATCCTTCCAAACGACAGAGGGTTACTTTGAGTTAAAATTATGGCCAACTTGATCATCCATATGGTCTCTTCCATCATGGCAGATCTAGGATTATTTTCATTATTTTAAATCCCTTCTAATTCCATCATTCCATTGTTCTATGCCTTGGAATGAGCCCAGAGCCCAGTGCTACATCATAACAAACTTGATTGTTGGGAACTCATTGAAAGATGTTTCAAAACTGCCTTGCCTTGATTGCTCACTAAAATCAGAGCTACATAAAATTTGCCATGATTTTATATATATATATCTATATATCTATTGCTTCTAATCAGTCTTGATTAACAAGTAGGTGGATTTTCAACATGTTTTTTATTTCCCTTTCAGGAGTAACAGTTTACAAAAAAAAAAAATTACCATGAAGTCAGAGGTTCATCGTTCTTTTAGCAGTCCTATAGCAGCACTTATTATAGTGCTTGTTCCATAGTAACACAGTTGACCTCACAGGGATTATACAAAGGATATCATATAAAAGAAATACAAATGTGATGTTAATGACTAAAAGCTAAGAGTATACTCCTTCCATTTTTTTTCTTGTAAAGCTCTGTGTTAACAGCAAATTGTCTTTCTTTTCTGGAAAAAAAGGAAATAAGAATTTTGGGAGAACGGAGGAAAAGAATATAAACTACAAGTGTTTGCAGATGACTTAGTTCTTATACTAGGGGGTGTACTGCACTTGAGCAGAGGTAATTCTTTCCAGCCTATGTTTTTTATTTTATTTATTTATTTATTTATTTATTTATTTATTTATTTATTTATTTATT
>JAHTLZ010000348.1:17511307-17522930 GCA_023846285.1 Phrynocephalus versicolor
ATTTATTTATTTATTTATTTATTTATTTATTTATTTATTTATTTATTACATTTATACCCTGCCCATCTGGCCATCGGGCCACTCTGGGAGGCTTACAACACTATAAAAAATACAATCAGATATGTATATATAAGACCAAATTAATACAATAAAACCACAATAACAATAAATATGTAAACAAAGCAAAACCAATAAGCAAGTCAAATAAATATTTACATAAGGTTAAAAGACAATTTGAGGTGGCAAGACCATGACTAAATTGATATAGCTAAGAGCTCAGGAAGGCCTGTTGAAAGAGCCAGGTATTTATTCTCTCCCCCATTCAAGGCATGCTGTATCTGTAGGTTTTGTTTATGTTTAGGGCATGACAACCACTCAGGTACTAAAGAAAATCATGTTCTGTTGTTGGTGTTGCTGTTATTAAAGGACAGAGCAGTATTTGTTCCTTCTGCTCACACAATTGTCCATTGTGAGACATTCTCCTTGTCATGCTTTAAAACTGCTCTGCCATTCATGCAATGAGAGCTGAAGGGACAAACAGGATCTCACCCATTATTTAAAAGCATGCATAGTTGTTAACCACTCAATTAATGTAATGACTCATTTTACCCTTGCTTATTTAAACAAAGACCCCACTTGAGCTAGATCCATTTACTAAACTACAATAGCAAGGACCATGTGGTGGGTGCAGAATCGCCCAGCTTGGTTGGTTTCCATATTTATCTTTCATGCACCACTTCCACCACCACCCCAAAAGGAGCAAATGCTTTAATTAAATGTTTAATTAAAATGGGACAAAAACCAATTAAAGCTCGAAAATAAAAAAAAAATGACAATAGAATTAGAATGTCATGTAAAGTAATTGGCTAATTAAAGTAGAACTGATTAATTTGTCTCTACTTCTGATTGGTAGTGGCACAAAACCGTTATCCAGAAGAATCTTATAGTCTTCATTGCATTGTTTAGTTAACAATTGAAATTGAATTTCCATCCAAAGACATAATCGACAGTAACAGTGATCCTAATGAACTCAAGTATCTCAATAACTCATGCACATTTTTTCTAGGGAATAAAGTTCCACAGATCAAGAGACAGGTTGTTTCAGACATTTTGAAATCTAACTTGCTAACATCTTTATAATTAATTAAACTTCTGTTGTTCATTATTTTAGGATAAAGTTCATGAAGTCCCCCTGCTAAGATGGTACATGGTCTGATAGGGTGCCCATGGACCACAAACCACAATGCAGGATGCTGATTTACTCAGGCCATTTATTCATTTATCCCAGCAACGACTATCAGTGTCTCTCTCAAGTGTTAAGCAAAATGCCTTCATAGCATCATCAGGAGATGCCTCAGAATTAAGGCATGACTTTCTGCATGTAAAGCATGTGCTTTTCCACTGAGCTATGGCACATCCCCTAAAGATAGTAAACATGAGCATCCAGAAGTAGAGTATTTATTTCCTCTCCCATCAATGAATATGATGAGGTACATTAAAATTTGGAGACGAACCTGTTCTACCACTTCATGAAACTGGATTCTGTAGATGGTTACTTCACGTCCTTCCTCATTCCGAGTTGACATTTGTTTCATGATCACATCACTCGCAGTCATGGGGCCTTGTCCCGGGACTGTCCCTGTTCCCATGTACCCATGGGCGTGATTGATGGTACCGTGATGACTGTTACTACACGTCCTTGTTTTGTGACAACATCTAAACTTCTCAGCCTTCATTCTCGGGCATTTTTTTTTTGGTCCAACCTTCTGTTTTTCGATCTTTCGAATCTCCTCAACTTTGCCTTCAATGCGTTAAGGAGCTAAGTTCAAAGCATTTGTCTTTAAATCTCTCTGCACTGTGTTGCTGACTCCATATGGAACGTACTGGCAAATGGCACTTCACACTCCTGCTACTAGATGGAGAACGGCACGTTACATGATGAGCCTTACCTCACGGCACTAGTCTCGGAACGAAAACCGAGACAAGCAGATTCCTGAGCCCAGGGAGGGGTATGGCTCATCATGCTTTAATCTCAGTTCAGGGGCATGGTTGGGACAAACTCCTGTCATCACACAATGGATGTGTGGTAAGATTTTCTCATACCGGTCCCAAGCGAGACCTTGAACAGCGATGAGAGGGACATCAAGTAACAGCCATACTAAGCTCTGGACAATGTACTCATCTAGAAACTGAGTGATTAATACTCTGAACAATTTGAAGAGCTCTATGAATCACTGGTGATGTTCTTAAAATCAACAGTGTTTGTCTCTTATGGCATTTTTTGCATTCTTCTTCCTCTTCATTGATCCTCACTTATTTTGGAACCGAAAGAACCAATGGAAAGGAACAATGTGTTCTTACCAATGGAAAGGCCCTTAAATTATTATTTATTTCATGTTGATGTGCCTGAACCATTTCCCCATTTGTAAGGATTTTGTTCCATCTGTTATTCATCAAAGGTATTCACAACAAAATGAAGAAACAATAATAATGAAGAAGAAAATAACACCTAAGAGTAACAATTGAGATTAAATATGGAGAAGCCAAGATGAACAGATTAGGTCCATGTTGGATTCAAATAAAGCCCAATTTGAATAAGAGATAGTATTTGAATTGACATGGTTTGGTTGTGAATTGAAACATTTTCCCTTCTGAAGCACCATTATAGAATCTGAGCAAAGTCTTATCTTGAGATGTCATTCCTTCAAGAGATGAGTCTTTAGATCAGGACACTTTTGTGGAACATACCTGGTGTACATCTCTGGACATGGGATAGCATGATCAGATGTTGCCACCAAGATTGATGTACTTCAAGTAGTACTTAGTTTAAGACAGTGGTAACTAGATGCACAATATGTGCTTTGCTTTTGACCTACAGTTCTACCCCTACTGTTGCTTTTATGTACTTGAAAAGTATAATTGAAAGACTAGTCTTTTAGTTCTGAATTCATGCAGTTAATCATAATAGGTAAGTGCTGTTATATTGGTTCTAACTTGTGGCAGCATTCTTAGAATTTTCAAGACATAAAGTAGTCAGAACTGGTTTCCCACTCCTTCCTTCTGGTGCTGCTCTGAAATAGTGCAGCTTGCCGAAGGCCCTGCAGGAGACAGGACATTTGACCCCATCACCCACATATGCTCCAATGATCTTTCCTGGTCCTGGTCCATCTCCAGGGAGGAGCAGAGCAAGTCCTAACCCTGCAGGCCCTGGCTCTGCAGTCAGCACTCCAGTCCCTTGATCTATACCAGCTCTCTAAGCTCATGAACATAAAAGGAATATCATTAACTAGCTCATTAATATGAGGTCCCTGCAAGTAAAAGAACATACAGCATTTTCCAAAATCATTTTCTTCTCAAAATGCATGCTGAGTATTCCCATTGTTAATGTCCTCTGTTTAGCAAGGTGTCTAGTTTAGTTTGCTTTCTTCATTTGTCCCACTGGATGTTAAACATATAGTAGGAAGCGAATAAATGAATATATTGTGATTTTTTTTCCTGGGAATTCTTGCAGTGCTCATTTATAAAGAGCAGAAATGAGTTTCCTGGTGTTCATAACGAAAAGTACAAAAAGTGGGGATCACTGTAGTTTGTTTTACCAATGGCCAACAGTCCTAGAAATCTGCCTTGACATATTTATTTATATTTATTTTTGAGTTTGTATTCCACAACCCCAATTTTCCCCAAAGGAAAAACATACACATGCTAAAAGCCAATGACAATTTCTGAAACTACAACTGTGCCTTCCCTTGCTACTGTGCTAATAGACATAAGCTTGGTTATTTCATATTGTAGAACTGGGGTGGGGGTGGGAGAATAGAGATTGTATTGCTTCACTTTGCTTTCTTCTTTCCTTTGGCCTCCACATGCTTTCTTTACACAAACAAATATGGTTATCTCACATGTGTGCTACCAATAAATATCATGGTATAGATTGCTTCTCTTCATTGTTTGCTTGTTAAATGTTTGTTCAAAAACACAAATTCCATACGCTGTGGTATGTATGTATATACAGTGTACACAGTATATGTATAGGCATATGTATATACGCCATGGTGCTGTCTTCTAGCGCTAGAGTTTAAAAATGAAGAAAGTTTAAAAATGAAGAAAAAGTGGAAATGCTTAGGAGGAAGATCTGGAAGTTGAGTCATGGCAACTGGACTTCTTTTCTTTAGAGACTGAAACATTTCACTGCTCATCCAAACAGCTTTGTCATTCTGAGGAAAGCTAGTTGCAACTCCTCCATCTTATAGTTCACTTTGACCTCATGTCACCTTGGTCTGAAATAGGATGATAAGATGGACAATGCCCTAGGAGGAGGAGGAAGTGTGAAAAGCCAATGAAGTGCTAGTAAGGGAGTTAGGGGACAGGGAAGTGCAAGTAGAACCCATTTTTAATTCAGTATTTCACGATAGTCAGTCTATGTTTTCATTTTTTTTTTCAAATAAGAAAATATTGCACATCAATTAATAACACTTGCATATCAAAACCACTGCAGTTCAATTAATTATATTTTTTTTAAAAAAAAGAAATATGTGAGCAGAATCGATGGTATTTTGTAACCGCTCTTGCATATGCATATGCATTTGTGATGGGACTCAGTTTGACAGCTGTGTGCCACATACATAGCAGCCCTTTAGTCATGCAGGAGGTCATGTGACCAGCTGTGCAAATGGGTGTAAGACTGACAGCTGGTAAATTGTTTTCTTTTTTTTAAAAAAAAAGCACTGTTAAACTCAAGGTATTCTGCAATTCTGGCCTTTTATAAAATATTCTTTCTATCCAAAAAATAGAAAATAACTGTCAATTGACTGATAATATTGCCAGTAACTATTCTTGATAACAGTAATCGCACTAAAGGGCTGAAATGATACAAGGAGGAAAATAGCATCAATGTGTGAATGATTTTTTTTTTTAGGTTGCATAAACTGGCCTCCATCTCCCAGATACCAGTACAGGTGTTGAGTAGGGTCCCATTCGGTATATGATGATGGGCTTCTGAAGAGGATCAAGCAAATGTGCTTAAATATAACTGGAGATGGGGACAAGTCAGAAAAAATGGTGCTTTGTTTTTATTCATGATTCATCAAGGTCAGCAAATCATTCATAAAAACGCATTTGATGAATCAATTTGTCACTTTGTTTTTTAGTTTAACAGCCTATACAATGGTCTCAGGTTCTGAATGTCTGAGTTATACACCTCCATATGGCACCCTCCAAGAAAGTGATCTCCAAGAACCTAGAGACACTAAAATTTTAGAGAAGCCTTCTACGAATCTCCCTCACAATCCTTCCAAGATTGATAAAGATTGGAGTTCAGACATATGAGTTATACACCCACAAAGTGCCCCCCAGGAAATTACTCTTTTAACAACTGGGTTGAGGAAACTCAATCTTCTCAAAATTTGGAAGGATTGAAGGAGAGAGTTGGGCTGCTTTCAAATCCTTGTCGCTGTTCCAATGCGGATTTTAAACCGGTACATGAGTCCGTGGGGAAAATGGAAAAGCCACACAAAGACCCTTTTGCTCCATTCTGGAGCCTTTTTATTTTTATTTTTGAACTGGCAAGTACAGGAGAGTGGTATGGTGGAACCTATTCCTCATGTACGCATAGCAAGCAGGGAATCCCTGCCCCATGTGTTGCATGCCTGGCCCTCCTCTGCCTTCTGTATGCTTTTTTTCCCCTTTTAACAGACAGAAATCCCTAATGGGTTTCCCGTCCTGCTACAATTAGCTGCTGTGGACCGGAGGAAGCATATTGGGAGGGTGGGGGTAAGCCCGCTTTTTTTCTCCCTCCCCCAGAAACACAGAATAGAAGTGCAGAGGTTGGGAACATAGGAACCGCGACATCAACCATGTGACCACTGGGAATCCACATTTACGTTTCCAGCAGATTTTAGTGGTCATGCGAAAGCAACCTTAGACAAAGCTTCTCAGCAAGTTTAGTTTCTCTAGGTACCTGGAGGGAGTTTTCTGGGTTACATGCATAAATTGGAAACTAGACACCTAATCTACCCCAACTTGGAGGAATTGTAAAAAAAAAAAAAGGGGGGGGGAGAAAAGAGTCAGGGGACACTTCCCTGCAATTTTTTTTGTCTCTATCTGCCTCTAGACCCATTTTATTGCCTAAAAAATTGTCAAATCAAAAATTGCTAAAAACTCATCAGTTCATAATCATTGTGGGTACCAATTTAGACAAATATGCATTGACAAATTACCAACTTTCTTTCTTTTGTGATTCATTTTTTAATTCATTCACATCACTACATATATATTTTACACAGATGGCAATCGTGGTCAATCAGAGTTTCAGGAACACAGCCCTACACTTGTAATGTCATTTGTGCACAGGCAACTTCAGAATAACATCACATAGAAGTTCCCTGTATAACAAGGTCAGTATGTGTTTTGGAATTAAGAACAAAAAGGAATTTTACTCTGTTTCTTTTTAAAATTTAAGAGCTTCTTAAGCTTTTTAAATCAACCAATCAATCATAACAACAACAGCAACCCTTGAAATTGTTCAAAGAAAAGTGGGCCACAGAAAATGTGGCTAATTTATCTATCCAGTGATAAGACTTTAAGTGCCTGTATCTCAAAATTCTGACTCTAATTTCATGTCACAAAACATGATACTCTGCTTATTTGGGACAGTTAGCCTGCTAACTTTGGCTAGAAAATATGGCTAGAAAACTAATTTCTGGCCCAGTTTCCAGCCTCAGAGGTTAGGAAAAATATGTTATGTCTATGAATGCTCTGGTAGATTGAATAAAAGTTAAACATAGTTTCTTGTTGAGGTGTCTCATTAGAACAGTATGCCAATCTAATTAATTAAGAACGCCTTTTTATTAGCAGCAGCATTATCCCCTTCCCCAAAAAGAAGGTACAGGTCTGTAGAAAAGGCTTGAATTTTACGGTGGGGGGAAACTTGTATTTTGTGTAAAGCAAATGGCTTTACACAGAGAGAGAGGGCGGAGAGGGAGAGAGAGAAAGACTTGTAATTTTTTTAAAATTCTAAAATATGAAGAATCTATGAGTCTCTCCTCAAGCATGGGTCAGATTTTAATCTCCACATAGGTTTTGGATAGGAATGCAATCATGTGTAATCAGGGTATCACAACAACACATAAAAATATCACTGTCCTGGAATCCAAAGACAGTGTTCCGTATGAGCCAATGTTATGTGTGTATTTCCTTCTCTCGCCCCAACCTTCCTGGCAATAATTCTTCTGTGACCACCCCCCTCCGAAATTACTCAGAGTAGAGATGGGCACGACTCAGAAAAAAAACTTCGTTTTCGTTTTCGGTTTCGGCTAGGGTCCGATTCGTTTCGTTTCCGTTTTTCGCGAAAAATCAAAAAAATTAGTCGTTTCGTTTTTCGTTTTTTCATTTTCGTTTCTACCGCGATTTCGCGCATTTTGACGTCCGACCGAGACTTGCGGCTTGCGGGCGTAGCGCGGGCGGCGGGGGCGGCGGGGGTACATGCGTGGGCGGCGGCAGCGGCAACGGCAGGGGGATTGGCTGGCGGGCGGGCGGGCGCGCGGGCGCGCGGGCGTGGGTCCCGCAAACGAGCAGGCGAAATACAGTTGCCTGGGTGATGGACTTGCTGCTGCACAACAAGGCTAGAGTGCATCCTAAGCAAACCAAGTGGGGTAGAAACAAATTTGCATTTCTTTTTTTCCCCTCTTGGTCTGCTGTGCTGAATCTGCTGATGCTGAACCAGCCAGCAGCCACCCTACTTGGTCTGGCTGACGTGCCTGTTTGTTGTACTTTTTTGTTGTTTGGTTTTTTGATACCATCCCATCTCCCCTCCACCTCTCAGAGGCAGCAGGAGAAAGACATTCCGTTCCTCCCCAAATCTGGATGAGGGGTCTACAACTCTACTCCTCTCAAATTGCCCCCCCATCTCCAAGGTCCTTCTGCCTTCACTTCACTTCACATTCACAGTCAAAGTCACACACACTTAAAGGACAAGCAATACAGCCAATGAGCCAAAGCCAATGCAACCCTGCTTTTGGTCATGGATTGGTCTGGTGGTCAGCATTCAGCAATGCATTAGACTACAGTTAGAGCCTGAGGTGGTTAAAGCTACGTTTTACGTTCGTACCTAGCTACTAGTAGCTAGTACAGCCGGAATAGCTTTGGTAGGGATGGGAATGGGATAGGGCTCTGGGTTGCTCTGACTTAAGTTTTACAGCCCACAGCCCAGCCCACTAGGCTATACAAGGAGGACTATCTATGGGCGACGCGTCCACTCCACAAGGCCAGAGTAAGGGCGGCCACTCCTGCCAGGCCACAAGGCAGAGTAGGAGACCACAGCACAGAGCCTGAGTACGGGAGGCTCACTGCCAGCTCCAGTATAAAAAGGAGCTGAATTGCCTGACTGGAAGTAAAATGCCATTGTCCTTGGGTCACAGTGTCTTGCAGCCCAGAGGAAAGAGTTGCGGAGGAGGCCAATCACCTTGAGTCTGGTCTGGCACCACACTGCCTGCGATGCAAACACTGTTCAAATCATTACCCCCCTTCTGTGTGAAACACGGCATCTCGCAGCCCAGAGGAAAGACTGGAGGAGGAGGAGGCCAATCACCTTGGGTTTGGCCTGGCACCACACTGCCTGCGATGCACCACCACATGTCACTTTTGGACTAAGTCTTGGTGGTGCTGTACGTACTCGAACGCTGTTCAAAATCAGGAACCCCCTTCAGTGTGAGACACAGCGTCTTGCAGCCCAGAGGAAAGAGTGGAGGAGGAGGCCAATCACCTTGGGTTTGGTCTGGCACCACACTTCTATGCGATGCACCACCACATGTCACTTTTGGACTAAGTCTTGGTGGTGCACTGCTGTACGTACTCGAACGCTGTTCAAATTCAGGAACCCCCTTCAGTGTGAGACACAGCGTCTTGTAGCCCAGAGGAAAGAGTGGCGGAGGCCACATAGCCTGAGTCTGAGGCCACAGGGCCGGACCGTAGGGGAGGATTATTGCCAGGAAGCTCCAGCTGCCTAGCGTGGCTGAATGGCCTGAGGAGGACGCCAGGAAAATGCCCTTCTGTGAACCACAGTGGGTTGCAGGACATGGAAAGGAAACAACACTTCATTTATTTGGGTGGGTGGGTGGCCACAAAGACTAGTGGCCTTACCCTAAAGTATAATCGTTCTGCAAGGGAAACCCTTTGTTTCAATGGCCAGGAAAATGTCCTTCCTTGTGAGGCACAGTGGGTTGCAGGAGATGGAAAGGAAACAGAACCCCAAAACCTACACCTTCCACTCCACAAGGATAACACTTTCTTGTCAACAGCAGCAGTGCCAATTGCCAAGCTGCCTCCAAACTCAGTCCTTCTCCGAGGCAAACACTTCATTTATTTGGGTGGGTGGGTGGGTGGCCACAAAGACTAGTGGCCTTACCCTAAAGTATAATCCTTCTGCAAGGGAAACCCTTTGTTTCAACGGCCAGGAAAATGCCCTTCCTTGTGAGACACAGTTGGCAGCCAAGTGGAAAGAGTGGGGGAGGAAACAGAGTGTGCATCAAGAGAGTCTCCAAACATGGAGGCTTCCTTGTCCCTCCCTTCACAGAGAGACACAGTGCATTGCAGCCCAGCCCAGTGGCATGCCCTTCGTGGTCAATCACAACTTCCACACTTCCAACAGCCAAGCCTGGAACTTTGTGATAAGCTGTTCTATTTATAATGGTGACAGAGGGCCACCAGCACGACAGTAAGTTGTCCTTCTTAGTGAGCCAGAGTCTATGGCAGCCCAGTGAAGACTAAATAGCGGTCCGGAGGCTGACAACACTCCCACACAGCGGCACTACTTCCTGCAGAGGCCTGTCACTGTTCCAGGCAGAGTCCAAGGGTGCTTTCGCATGAGGTGGCTGCGCAAGCCACTTGAGGAGAGCAATCACGGGCCCACGGCTGTTTTCTAGCACACAAGCCACCCACCGCAATGCCCTTCTCTGTGAGCCACAGTGGGTGCAGCCCAGAAGGGTAGTGGAGGCCAGAAGGCCAGACTAGAGGGGGTAGAAGGAGAGGCACCGAATCTCCCCTACTTCTGTCTAGGGATTTCCCAACTTAGACTGTGTGAAGAACCCCCCCCCCTTGTGGGATGACAGAGTCCCCCAGTTCTAAACAAATTGGAATGCACTGCACTGTTACTGTTGGTCTTCTTCTCCTCAAGTGATTTTTCGCCTAGAGGCAGAAGCAGCCGTGGTTGCTGCATGGGCAACTTGAGGGGAGTAGCGACAGGGCTGAACTTGAAGCACTAACTGGACCGTGCTGTTAGGGTGAAGAAGAAGCGGCTGGAAGGCCTCTCCGCTAAGCCAGAAGTGGGGGGGGCTGACAGGCAGGCAGGGAGAAGACACAGAGCTAGAGCCACACAGGCTTCCAAAAGGACAGCAAGCCAAGCTTTCTGACTTTCTTTCCCAGCTGTGTGCTGGTAGACTTGCTCCTAACTGCCGGCATTCCATCTCCATGCCCTTCGTCGTGAAACACAGCGTTGTGCAGCCCAGAGGGCAGAGTAGCGGAGGCCGAAACATACCCCCTAAACCTAACCCTAAGCCCACCACCACAGCTGTTCCTGATGAGTGTTCCCGTAACTCAATCACAACCTAGATTTGCAGCCCGTATTTTTTCTTTTCCGGTTACACAGCATCAGCATCAGCAGCACAGCATCAAGATCCCACACATGGTTCTTTCTGAATGGAGTACGCACACAACAAGTACGTTTCCCTTCTTTGTGAGGCACCGCTGGCAGCCCAGTGGAAAGAGTGGTGGCGGAGGAAACGGAATCACACATTCCGTGTGGGTCAGAGTATCCACGAGGAACCAAGGCTGGAAGGTTCCTGGTCCCTCCATTCACAGTGCAATGCAGCTGTGAGTGAAGAGGAGCAGCAGAGGAGGAGGACAAAAAAACACACACACCAGCAGCACTTCCTGCAGAGAGGCATGTATCATCCCAAAAACTCCCAATCCCAAATTCCAATAGAAGCGGAGCAGCTGTCTTTCCCTTTCCACAGCCGTTCTTTGTGGATCACGTGAATCACAGACCAGCCCAGATGACAAAGTATGGGACTTGGAAGCCAGAAGTGCAGATTGGAGGAGGTTGAATGATAAGCAACTGGAAGGCATGCTCAGTGCCGGGACTGGTGGAGTCTGACAGGCAGGCATGTGGGCAGAGGGCACGGCAGGCAGGGAAGCATCTAGTCTGGCTTACAGGTAAGGGTTGCCTAGACGCAGGCTTAGAGGATACCAGCCAACAAGGCAAGGGATTGGGAAGGCACTAAGGCACAGTGCCCGTAGGGAGGATTGATTGTGCTTTGGGAGGCAGAGTTTCTATTGCCACCCCAGGAGAACGGGAGTTGCCAAACAGGGAGACAGAGTTGAAGCAGGAGAACTGGGTGGGTCTATTTCTCTAAGGCTGTAAGGAGGAGAGCTAGCCCCCTGATCATCAGTCTTTGAGGTAGGTTGTTGTAAAGTGCTTCCTCACCACTTTGTTAGCAGTTTGGCGCCGAAACCCCAGGGAACGGTGTGAAGCACCAAGGAAGGCAGGTATTAGGGTCTCACTCAGACCAGCCATGGCCAACGGGGAAACATTGGGCCAATACGGACCCTTTCCAAGGAAGCTGGAGTGGCC
>JAHTLZ010000348.1:17525861-17545130 GCA_023846285.1 Phrynocephalus versicolor
GCTGGCACCCTAGTCTCAGTCTCAATGCCCTGCTGCACAAGTCAAGTGTGTACTTAGGAGGAGAACTGTAGCTTCTTCACAGTTGTGTAAATAATAATAGGATTGTATTTATGTAGGCTCAGCTTGCAAGGAAATGAGTGAGATGGACTCACAACAACAACACCACCCACCACCCCAAAAAAGGGAATAGGAGTAAGGGTTTAGCCAGCCCTGGCTGGCACCCTAGTCTCAGTCTCAATGCCCTGCTGCACAAGTCAAGTCTGTACTTAGGAGGAGAACTGTAGCTTCTTCACAGTTGTGTAAATAATAATAGGATTGTATTTATGTAGGCTCAGCTTGCAAGGAAATTGAGTGAGATGGACTCACAACAACACCACCACAAACAACAACACAACCAACAAGGAAATAGGAGCAAGGTGTTTGCCAATCCTGGCAAACAAGTTTCTCAATGCATAGCACAGGGCAAGTGTAACAAAGAGAAATGTAACTTCTTCAAAAATGTAATTGTTTATGTAGCCTGGTGGCAAAAGTAAATGAGTGAGGTTGACTCACAAACAGCACAAAAACCAAGCTAGTAGAAGGAAGGGGTTTGCCAATCCTGGCAAACAAGTTTCACAAGGCAAGTGTATTATTGCACAGGTAACTTATTCAAAGATGTAATTGAAGGAAAAGGTCTATAAAGTGGCTGGGTGCCTGCCCTTCAACAAATGTTTGTTTCAGTGCCTTAATCCAAAAAAATGAATGAGGTGTTGGACAAGAGAAAGAATATATATAATTATCTATAAATAAGTAAAATGAAATTGTAAAATGTTCTATAGAAGGTGCCCTAGCCTTGTTGCCAAATGCCAATGCCAATGCCAACACAAATGTGCTTGTGATGTGAGAGATCTTTGAGTGCACTGGTTGGCAAGGGAGACTCTGCCTACTGAGTTCTTCTGAATAATAGTTCTAAAATAATTTAATCCACAGCCTCCAACCCCCCCTTCTAAGCACTAGTACTGCCACTTGCTAAACTGTAGGTAGAATAGAAAATGAATGGTAAGGTATAAATAAAACTATAAGCTGCTAGGGTAGGATAGGGTTGCTGGATTCCCTTCCAAAACCCCAATCGCAACAGCAGCAAAAAAGCTGTAGGTAGGCGCAGGGTAAAAGGACCTTTGCCAAGTAAATGAACTCGGTGGGAAATTGGGATAGAAAAGAAATAGTATGGTAGTGTAAAATAAAAATAATATATTTCCAATCCGCACTCCCCTCCCCTCCCGCTCAAATCTTCCCTCCCCCTTGAAGCAAATAGCAAAGCAAATAAAAAACGGAACTCTTCCGAAAACAAAAAAGAATAAACGCTGAGTTGCTATTCCCCACAGCCAGGAATAAAAGAAATTCGAATCGTATGTTTGCGACGAGAATTAAATTCAATTCCCTCCCTCACTCCCTGAGTCCCTGCCTAGCGCGACCGCGAAATCGAAACTAGAGAGCGCAGCAATCCAGCCCTGACTAAACCACCCTCCACAAAATCCAAGCCCAGACTGCGACGGACTGGAAGGTGCCTCGCCTTTTTATGCCCTCTGGCACATCCAGAAGTGTCAGTCAAAACCTGGCCATGCGATTGGTGGAATGGCTCCGAAAATTTGCATGGTCCCGTCCCATGGCCAGCCCACAGTTGCGCACGTGTAAAAAAAAAATGAAAATAAAATAAAATAAAATCAACGGAGACGTATTTTGGCAAGACAAACCCACTGCTGCTACAGTAAAAATTCAAGTGTTTAAAATAGCTATTTTTCTCATGTTTCTGTGGTGCTTTGTTGTGTATTTGGGCCACGGTTTCAAAGAAAAATTTGCGGTCGCCATTTTGGATCCCCCCGCCCGCACACCGAATGGCATTGGCAATGCCCCCCCCCCGCCTGGTACCAGCGCAGCGCAGCAGTAGCACTAGCCCAAGGAAAGGGGGGCGGGGAACCCCCCACCCAAAAAAACCCCTTCTGGCCTGGTGGTAGGTGCCCTCAGACAGTTTTCGCCTGCTTTTAGGGCCGGGAATCGGGGTTTTTTTTTAACTTTTAAAACTTTTTTTCTGTGCCGCTTGGCATCGCGCGCGATCGCGCGATGCAAGTAACGAGCACGACAAATCTGACCAAATTGTTCGTTCGTCGGTTCGAGCTCGAAGTCTGGCGGAGTAATTCCCGTTACCGTTTCCGTTCCGTAACGGAAACGAGTAACGGAAACGGAAACGGGAATACCGCTAAGTCGTGCCCATCTCTAACTCAGAGCCTTTAGAATTTCTTCTAACAGACACACATACCTGTTGCCATAGGCATTTTTTTTTTGGTAAAAATGCAGTAATGGCAACTTAAAAGAAGAGTTGGCTCCTCTGGAGGACAGCCTCTGAAAGGAGGGGCCATTTTGCCCCCTCCGGGTGAAGGAGCATGAGACTTCAGCAGGAGTCTCATCCTGGATGGGAGGGGAGAGGACTGGATATAACATGACTCCCACCCCCAGGAGCAGCCTCTTTCGGCAACCAGCATTCCCCACCCACCCACTGCTTGATTTTCAGTGCTAGTGGGAGTCTAACTGGTTGCTCTCAAGGGCCGGATAGGAATGTTTGATCTCTTCCTCAAATTGGGCCTGGGACCAGGGATTTTTAGCCTACCCCACACTGGTACTTGGTGGGGGGATTAGTCAGGAGGTTAGCAGTTCTGGTCACACTGGGCACTAGCCGGGAAGGTAAAGGCTATTGGTGAATGGGAAGATGGGATACCCAATCCTAGACCATCCAACTTCAGAACACTGCGGATCTGGAAATTACAGTGTTTGAGAGAGGATGCTCTGGGAGGCCTCCCTGGGCCATGAGTTACCATTAGCAGGGGCTTGTGGGTCCGGATGGTGGTGCATGGATTTACCTGCCTTGGGGCACCATCTAGGTGACTGCACCGACAGGGGATAGTGACTCACCCTAAAGCTTGCGGGTTGGAGGGGTCCTGGGAGACCTCAGGGTTCCAACCATTGAACCGCACCATGGATGGCCTCTCTTAAGTTTGCAGTTGCATTAAAGGTTGATATGTTAAATAAGGTGTGACCCAGATTAATCCAAATCATGTTATCTCACCCCTTTATTTCACCTGGGGGGGGGGCACATAATAATTTGGTTTTCTTTCTTGGTACCAAATCTTGTTCCATGCTGTGGCTACTTCATTCTGGCAGAACTAGCTCGGATTCTCTATATCAGCACCAGTGCTGGAATGCCATAGTTACATACGTTGTTAAGCTAGCTGTGTCAGGATTGCAATAAAGGGAAGTTGGTCTCATGTGGGAGCATGCATCCATAGAGGAAGGCAAAAACTGGTTTCATTGATAACAAACGGATTGCTTTCAGGAGTGAAGGACCTTTGAATACCTACCCAAAGATGGATCTGATTTTGAATCATAGTGTTCATGCTTAACTTAAGCAGCAAAAAAATAAAAATACAAAAATACAACAAAGAGAAAACAACATCAACCATAAAGCAGAAATGAAGTGTTAAAGGGCGAATGGTATCAGCAAAGTAAGTACTGTATAATGAGCTAGAAGGCTGTTTAATGTCTTCATAAAGATTCTTTGCTCCATTTGTGTTTTTCCATTTAACAAAAATATTTCAGGAATCCCAAAGCACCTCTATTGCTACTTTTGTTAAAAGCAATATCTTCAGATAAAGGGATGCCATTCTCACAGGTGCTGTTTACACCAATGAACAAACTCTGTGTTCCAAAGATCAGTTAGTGCCTTTTTATTAATCACAGCTGTGTGTACGGTTGTCTGTCACTTCTCTGAAGAATACATAAGGGATATATAACAATTAACAAATTACAGTGGTCCAGAGTTAACTTAACTAATGTTTAAGGTGCAAACATTTAAATTAATTCCCACAGCAAAGAATATAATGTTCTGCTATAGTAGTCAGATATATACCACACCAATTTGACCAGTTCAAACAAATCAGATGAAACTCATGAACTCAAACATAATATATTTTTATTTCCATTCCATTTTCTGTTTGTTCTTATTCATTGACTGAACTCCCATTTCTTTGCCTAATAAGTAGCCACTATTGTAGTCCACTGAATCAATGGGGAGTTGGTAATCAGTTTTTTTAGGTCCTGTAGATTCAGATAACGCCTGTTTTAGTTGTGACTTACTTCAAAACACAACAGGTTTTCAGTTTTTTTGTGGTACAAACCCTGCCACCAGAGAGGCCCACCAGTTTCAGAGTCTTATTCTTAGGTACCTTTGCCCCAGGGTCCAGAAAGAGCACTGCTAGCCAAACTGTTTATTGTTAATTGGGAACAACCAGGGGAGAACCACCTGGGTTGGTGTACCTGCTTGTTGGAAGAGTCTTGTATTGCATAGCTGTCAGGGTTTAAAGTGAGAGGGTTTAAAGCCAGTCTAGTCCTCTCCTGCTTCTTGTTTTCATTCAGGGAAATAATTTGTTTTGGTTGGATATGTATAGACTTTTTGTATTCATTCATTTATTTGTTTACAGTGTGTTTGGTCCCAATCTATCCTCCTAATCATGGCAGTTTGTAAAAATAGTTGATAACATAACATAATTCACTGCACTAAATGAATAATTCAAATATTCAGATGACCAATCACTGCAGACCTATTTTTAAAAAAATCCACAGCAGTAACTCAAATGCACGAACAATTGGGCCCTTCATTTTCTTCTGAAAATAGAGATACTTCTTGCTGAACTGAATAATATAAATTCTGACCTGGTGTTATGCAGTACAATTCTGTGTATGTTTATAGAATGAATCCTGACCTGGTTCAACTCACAGATTCAATGAGTATCCCCTCAGTTCTTACATCTAAGACATTCATAAAGTTATTAAATGTCCCATGAAAGAACTCTATGTCACCCCACTTTCCAATATGACAGGGAATCATTGGTGAGCACCATTTGGCTATGACTGATCAAGCAGCTAGACAGTCACCATGTCTAGTCCCCATTTAATCAACCTGGGCAGAAAGAAGAGAGGACATTGATGGAAGCTTTAATAAAATCCATATCAAGTACCTCCTTTATCTCCCAAGCTTGTAACCTGGTCAGAGGGGGAAAGGTTAAGTCTGGCTTGGAAGATGATGCAAGCTATCCTCTAAGATGTTGTGTGTGTGTGTGTGTGTGTGTGTGTGTGTGTGTGTGTGTGTGTGTGTGTGTGTGTGCAAATTACAGAAACCATGAAGAAGAAGAAGAAATGGTCTTGATGGCTCTATATAGTTCCAGAGTTAAGATCCAGCATGAGGTAAGAAAATTCTTGACATTAGAGATGGGCATGAAATGGAAATATAGCATTTTGTTTCATTTCTTTAATAGTTTCATTTTTTTTCATTTGTAACAAAATTTTAGTAGTTTTGTTATGAAATGAAATGGAACAAAATGAAGTGCTATGCTCCCTTGGGTCCTGGAGGCACCAAAATGGTAGGGGAGCTTCCTCAAGTCCTTGAAAGTCTTTCCTAAAAGTCTCTCAAAGTTGGAGAGGTTTGGGCATCAGGAGGCTGAGTTATTAAGCTCTAAAGGGGTGCCCTTAGGAAAAATCTTTCTAATTGAATTGGTAAACTACAATAGCACCCCCCCACACACACACACACACTGACACAAGCAAGCAATTAGCGCTGCAGCTTGGCTTCTGAATCCTGATTCAATTCCTAGGGGCACCCCCTTTGGAGCTTAATAACTCAGCCCCCTGAGCCCTAAACCGCTCCAAATTTTGGGGGGGGGGGGCTTGTAGGTAAGCTCTTGAGGAAACTCCCCTGCCATTTCCTCCAGGATGAATCATTTTATTCCTAGAAGGAGAAATGGCATTTTGTTTCATTTTGTGACAAAACATATCCTACTGTTTCATTATGTAACAAAGTAATCTGTTACATAATGAAATGAAAAAACAGCATTTCATTTTTCATTTTGTGCCCATGTCTACATGCCATGTCAAAACAACCTGCCTTGGTCACAAGTGAGACATAGTGAAATCACATTCATAATCCAAGCTTATTTGACAGATATGGGCAAAATGAAAAGTACTTTTTCTCTCTTGAAAGGCATTTTATATTTTTTAGAAATAATAAGCTAACACTCTATCTTTTGCAGTCCATACTCCATATGACAACATTGTTTGCAGAAACCTACAACATTAAAAATTCTAATTGAGAGCAAGCGATGCATACTTTCTCCCACCTGACTCAAAAATGTGTGACTCATTTTGAGTGAGCCCCAGATGTCTAGAATCCCAGACATTCAGAATTATGCTTTCGGTGTTCCCTGATAGTTATGGGATTTGTATTTTTCTTTAAAGATTTCAAGGGATGATGAAGATGTATAACTTCCCCCACCCCCACCCCCAGAAGTTCCCAGCCTGTCCCATGATTTGTTACTCCCATGTCAATTTAAGCATATACAATGATTTTCAGGACTAGACAAGCTACACCTCCTGGGAACTGGAGATTCAATACTGAACGTTCAGCCCAGTGATAGGAAATTATATATCCAGTGTCATCAGGAAAACCAGGCAAGAAAAGTGCCATCATGAAAAAGTATTCTAGTCAAAGTGTTCACATGTTACATAGCAGATATTAAGGTGCTAGTTGAAATTTCACAAATGACTATGTGATCACCGCAGGGAAACAAATCTCAGGGTGAGCAGCACTCAAGAAGGACATTGTTCTGAGTATTGTGTGAGGTGGCTTTAAATTCTGAGCATTCCAGGTGGTACAAAGGCACCTTGGCTCTTTTTTAAAAAAAGTTTTCATGTGTGTCTTGTCTACTTCTATTTCAACTCTTGTGTACCTATATTCCACTCCTGTGATATGACAAGGACCGACTTTATCATCCTAGTTTTATTTTGGCTTGAATCTCACAGATTGAGATGATAGTAATAAAAATGAATGTGTGAAGAACTCTGTCCCTTAAGTGCATGATAAAGTTATTGTGCAACATAGTTTTGTGCATGCTTATCCAAAAATAAACCCGCATCTGTTAAATAAGTCTCACAGCCTACCATTTTCATTTGAAGTGAAACTTGGTTTCACATTGTGTTACTACCCCATAGCACTTGATGCATTAAAGTACTTCTGTGGCAAAAATAAATAAATAAATAAATAAATAAACAAAAAACAACAAAACAGGGATTCTCTTTTCAAATCCAGCAGCTGTTTCCCAGATGGAATAGTGGCATAGAGAGTGAAGATGTAATGGCTCAAATATAAATAATACAATTTCTAACAACTGTAGCAGCATCTCAGACCAATTCCATATTTTCTCAGAAACCAGGACTGCATCATGGCTTACCATTCTCTGTTCTGTGTTAAGGTGGTGGTGGTGGTGGTGGTGGTGGTGAGAGAGAGAGAGAGAGAGAGAGAGAGCTTGGAGGATGAAGGGCAGGGAAGCCCATGATGGGTTGCTTTGGGTTACCATTCTCTTATCCCTCTCCTTCTCTCCTTCTCTCCTTCTCTGATGGATCTCATAGCTCTGTTGTGGGAAGGCCGGAGGGAGGAGATCTGTCTTTGCTGCCTTGAGATCACTGAAGAAACTGTGGGATATAAATGAAACTGATAGCCAAACAAACAAACAAGTAGAGGGGAGAGTATGGAATATATAGCAATGGATCCTGGAAATGAGCATAATGGCCTGACTGAAATTCTAGAATAATGCAAAAGTGGAACAGGCGATACCTTTAGGCTACTATAAAAATAACAAAACATTGCTAATATTTCGAGGGCAAGCCCCCTTCATCAAGAGCAGTACCAATAGGTAATAACATGGCAAAAGATGGATTTGCCAGGCATTATTTCTTAGGTGTTAAGTCCATGGCAAGATGGAAAAAAGCCAGGCAGTTTACTTCAGGCTTGGAGCCTTGATGTTCTCTGGGCTGCATTTGAAGTGTGAGGAGGAAGGGAGGGAGATGGCCTCTTTATTGTCCCAGTCAATCCAAACACATGTCACGGATCTCACTACACACATTCTCACCTCTCCTCAATGTGACTTGCCCGAGACCAAAAGTCCCTGATTTGTCAGCGACGGGAGGGGGGGTTTGGTGTAGAAGGCCCATGCATTTCATTTGAAGATTGGAATAAAATTTGGAAAAGTCCACTGAGTATAGCTAATTGGATCAAATAAAAGGAAAGAGATTACCCAGTGTTGCAGTCCCGTTGCAGGTCCACTTGCCTCTTTCTTGGTACGTTGGGGTGGCTCATTCGTGGTATCTCAGATTTCCAATTGGAGCAAAACAATTCAAGGAGCCATGTAGCCATCACAAAAGACAAATACAAAAGTGGAACAGGCGATACCTTTAGGCTACTATAAAAATAACAAAACATTGCTAATATTTCAAGGGCAAGCCCCCTTCATCAAGAGCAGTACCAATAGGTAATAACATGGCAAAAGATGGATTTGCCAGGCATTATTTCTTAGGTGTTAAGTCCATGGCAAGATGGGAAAAAAGCCAGGCAGTTTACTTCAGGCTTGGAGCCTTGATGTTTTCTGGGCTGCATTCGAAGTGTGAGGAGGAAGGGAGGGAGAATGTTCAATTGTTGTGAAAGTTGCATTATTTGCACCAAAGTACTGATTGCATTATATTGTGCCATTGTACTTTCTTTGTGCCAAACATCAATTGCCTTCCTTTTTCACAAGTGCCACAATATACTTTGCTGTTTCAAGAGCAATGATAATAAATGTGAAATGGATGAGATCGGATGAGACAAGTGAGGGTTTGCGTTTCTCATCTCTATTGCTGCTACTTTCCACAAGGAGACTACAACTGTGAACAACTGTGGACCTTCCTCTAGAACCATTTTTACCACTGTAGTTTTAATATTATATCTAATATAATGGTAATAATGTACAGTATTGCTTTTTGTCTTTTATGCAGTTTATTTTTAATACTGTCAGTGTCAACTGCTTTGAATCCTTTTCAGGAGAAAAGTGTGGTATAAATATTTTACCCAGGCAAATAGGGAAACTGTCTGCACCTTAATTTTTTAAAAAGGCATATATTGCACAGAAAGCCTTTATGCATAGAGAGGACTCCCCACTGCAGAGGGTCTCTACACAGAGCGTGGCGACAAAAGGGGGCAGAGCTGATAAGCTTATCTCTGTTTGCTTTCCTCAGAACCAGAGGAGACCCATATAGAGCATTATCAGACTTGTAATAATTAGACTACTGGCAACCTATTAATAATACTATTTTGAATTCATCAAATTACACCACATCCTATTCACGGTCTGCATTTCATAACTCTTCCAAAGCTTAGTGGTTGACTTGATACAGTTGGAAAGGCACTGGCAGACTTTTCTTAAACGCCCACATTTGCCAGGGAAAGAAGATCTTCCTCTACTGCAACAAAAACAGTGGCCCAAAGTATCTTTTGCTACCTCTCTCTTTAATGGAATTTAGCATTTTTAATTATTGCACAGTGATCACTCCCTATGCTTTGTCATTTCAGTTTCCTTCCCCCAGCCCCCAATCTTGGAGCTGAGCCTACAGCACTTTAAAAGAGACCATTGCCTTTGCCTTCCCACACGATGCACTCATGCTGAGCTGTGAAATAATCCAGCAGAGATTTACGGGCTCACCAGCTTTCCAGAGAGCTAAAAAGAAAACATTAAAGTGATTCTCTAACCTCATGGTTATAGTGTGCCTCAGTTTTTTGACAGGGAGTAACAAAAAAAGGAGGTTGGAATCACTGATTTAATCTGCCTCCATAAAATACATCACCGAAACAGATTCTCTGTGTTTCTTTCCAACTTTAAGTCACTCTGAAACATTTTCCTTTTTAAGACATGTGTTTTAGGGACAAAGATCTGTAAATGAAGTGTGAGGGGAAAGTGTGTGCAAGAAATGTGTGTGTGCGTGCGTGCATCCATTATTTTTCAGTTATGGTAGCAGATTAAAAGCATCACTATGTTTTCCTGAATAATTTATTATAAAACTTGATGTACAGTTCAGTTTGATTTTGGAGAATGTCTTCTGAGAGTAAGGTTTTGTGATTAGAGATGGGCACGAACCAGCAAAATGGTAGTTCATCTTGGTTTTGAGATTGTCCATGAACCACAAATTTCCAGACTTTCCCTGGATAAATCACAAATCGGTTTATTAGTTCATTTGTTGTTGTTTTTAACAAAGCCCAGTGGTTGTCTAAAAAAACTCCCCTGCTCCCTCAGCAGAGGTGGGCTCAAATGAGGTAGCCATGTTGTGGTTGTTGTGGTGTGTGTGTGTGTGTGTGTGCCTTTTCTCTCTTTTTTAAAACAGGCAGCCAGCCTTGGAGGACAGCAGGGCTGCCTCTCAAGATGGCAGTGGCTGCAGAAGCAGCAGAAAAAGGTATGGAGGTAGCAGGAGCAGTGGAATGAACCATGAAGTTCAGGAAAACTCTAAAATGTTTGTGGTTGTGCCAGTTCAGGTTCTTCACTTTGGATGAACCTGAACTGACTGAACCAGTGGTTGTCCATCTTTAATTGTGTCAGCACAATGCACCCATTTCAGATCAAAAAGGGTTGTAATAGGGCCAGAAATAACATCTTGAGAATCCGTGGTTTCCCTGCATACCAGGGACACCACAGACGAGGAAAGGTTAGGTAAGACCCAGCTGCAATTTCCCTCTTCATGAGGCTGCTTCATATGTTCATATGTACAAGATGTGGCTATAGAATACAGCAGCAAATACAGACAAGAATGCAGAGTGAGACTTTTCATCTGTGCCATTACAAACCCATATGCAAGCACAAACTTCTGTTGCTGTGCTTTCCATATTAATGATTCAGACATTTGTGGCTTTGACCTTCAGGAACAGTTTATGATTTGGCAATTAAGAGAAACAATATTACATTTTCACCTGAACATACTCATATTCTTAGTCATGTCCAAAAATAGCTGCATTGTTTTCCACTTGCTGTCCATTTGTCAAATTGTAACAAAAAAGAAGGGCAAGAACAGATTCTAATTAGCTGATGGCTATCCCTGGAATAACAACAGATAAATCGTTCTTTTTCTGTTCTGTATCACTTGAGCATGATTGTATTCATAATTCCTTTTTTCCATATCAATGCACAAAGTGCATCAGAATGTATATTCAAAATGTATTTAAATACTCATTTCATACATATTTAAATTGGTTTTAAGCATCTTTGTTCAAAATACACAAAGTACAACAATTCCATAATCACATGTTGAGATATTGAGTCTTGCCTCAAAATATGCATTAAAATACACATTTTCACTCAAAATGCATTTTGACAAGGATGTACTGCCAGAGAAAAATACTGTAATATCCAGAGGACTGCAAATCCAGTAGATACCCAAACTCCAATATATATTAATCTGAGAAGTTCAGATCGAGTGAGTTGGTATAGGGTCTTTTGACGCAGAGTCAAAAGAAACCTCAGGGTTCCCTCAGGAGTTGTCCTGTGTAGTGGCAGAAGATATGGGGCCCAGGGAATTGGTAAAGCTGAGGGCCCAACTAGAAGAAGCAAATTGATAGCATAACACCCAATCTCCCCTCAACCTACTTCATTGGGGAACGAGGAGAGAGAAAAGAATCCAGGACCTGGAAGATAGATGGTTTGTGCGTGTGTGCTAGGGTGAATACAGTGATAAGAAGTCCTGGAGACATTTTAAAAAGGCCTGACAGACCGATTACTCTTAACTCAGTGGGGAAGCTCCCAAGGGATATCTTGACATTCATTTTGGGCTTATAGACCATTACTGTAACTCCCACCCCACTGCCTAACCTCCAGTTGGAAGGGATTTACGTGAAACAAATGAAGTTCATACTTGTTATGAGACTGAAATCAGTATCCTTCTCAGAAAGAAATTTTGGGAGACATTGGGAGATATAATCATAATAACCCTTTAGAGAAAGTTCAAGTTGCTGACGATGACAATGCACCTGTTCAATCTAGAATTCTTGTCCCATTGCAAGTTATGTTGTAGGGCAAGTAATTCATAAAAGCAGTCATCATGGTCTTGGAACTGGGGTGGGGTCACATATCCTTATTCTAAAATTCTTTTATTCCTAATTTTTAAAAAAAATTACAATACAGTGCCAGGATTTCAACTTCAGAATGGTCAGCTTCTCCATCCCAGTTTGAGGTCAGAGACACTCTCTTGTTTTCCTTGCTTGTCTGTTACTTGCCCCTTTTGCTGGAAATAACATACTATAAAACTTTTGTTCCATCCATCCATCCATCCATCCATCCATCCATCCATCCATCCATCCTTCCTTCCATCCATCCATCCTTCCATCCATGCAATATAAAGACAAGTGGGTACTTGTAATCATGGTAATCATGGGCCATTTCAAACCTTTCAGTAGGATCCGCAGGCCCTGTAGAGGTAAAGTGGCCATCTCAGTCGACAGACTAATTTCAAATCTGAGCAAGCAACCAGTGTTCTACTTAGATGGAAAGGTAGAAGAAGGGAAGACAAAGGACATGGTCACAGAAATGGCAAAGGTTGACCCAACCCACTTTGACTCTGTCCCCATTAACTCCTGGCTTAATACCCAACGTCTGGGTGGATCGCCCAACTGGCTGCTTCTCAGTGTTAAAATTTCCCCATTCCTGATCCAAATGTTTGTTTTTAAGAGGAGTTACATTCATGTACAGTGCACAGTTTGTTATGAAACTTGCCTCTGTCATCTTCTACTTTGAGGCATCCTGACAAAATTGAAATACAGTCATGAATAGACATGGGCACGACTTAGCGGAATTCCCATTTCCATTTCCGTTCCTCATTTCCGTTATGGAATGGAAACGGTAATGGGAATTACTCCGCCAGAACTCGAACTCGAACAGACTAAAGAATAATTGGGTCTGATTTGTCGTTGTCATTCCTGGCATCGTGGCGATCCCGCGATGCCAAGCGGCACAGAAAAAAAGTTTTTAAAAGTTTAAAAAAAACCCGATTCCCGGCCAAAAAGCAGGCGATGAGGTGAAAATATGCCTGCCTGAGTGAGGGCTCAGGGCACCTACCAGAGGGGTGGTTTCTGGGGGGGTCTCCGGCCTCCCCCATCTCCTCCTGTCCCTCCTGGCCCTGGGCTGTGCTGGGGGCAGGCATCCTCGTTGTCCCGCCAAAGTCACCGCCGGCCGCCGGCCGCAATTCAAGCGGAAGCGGCACAGAAAAAAAGTTTTAAAACCCCCGATTCCCGGGCCAAAAAGCAGGCAAAAATATGCCTGCAGAGTGCACCTACCAGAGGGGTGGTTTCTGGGGGGGGCAGCCCTCCCCCCTCTCCTCTCCTGTCCTGGGCTGCTCTGGTGGTGGGACTCGCCGCAGGCTCGCAGCAACAAGCCGGACTCGCCGCCGGCCGCCGCAATTCAAGCGGCACAGAAAAAAAGTTTTAACCCTCCCCGATTCCCGGGCCAAAAAGCAGGCGAAAATATGGCTGCCTGAGTGCACCTACCAGAGGGGTGGTTTCTGGGGGAGGGGTTCCCGGCCTCCCCCCCTCTCCTGTCCTGGGCAGCCGGACTCGAGTCGCCAAGACGCCAATGCCATGCGGTGCGGGCGGGGGATCCAAAATGGGGCGGCAACCGCAATCTTTTTTTTGAAATCGTGGAGTGGTCCAAAAACACACAACACAAGCACCACAGAAACATGCGAAAATTGCTATTTTAAAACTGCCAGAATTTTTACAGTAGCAGTGGGTTTTTCTTGCAACAAAATGTCTCCTCTCTGTCCTCTCTCCATTGATTTTATTTTATTTTATTTTATTTTATTTACACCTGCGCAATGATGGGCTGGCCAAGTGGCCATGTGGGAGTGGACCATGCAAATTTTTGGAGCCATTCCACCCATCACATGGCCTCTTGGCCACTGAGACTTCTGGGATGTGCCAAAAAGCCCACTAAACCCTGCCCTAGCCCCCTAGCCCTAACCCTAATCCTTGATTCCTTACCCATACGCCACAGTACACTGTCCTCTTAGTGGGTCAGAGAGGCACCCAGAGGTGCACCCCAATACTCACCCTAACCTCACCAGTAACTAGCCTAACCCTAGCCCTTGCGCTAACCCTGTTGCCTAAGCCAGATCTGTACTTGCATTGCACTACACGCAAGTACCATTCCCTTCTTAGTGAGACACAGCGGGTGCAGAGAGTCCACCAGTCTGGCTCTGGGTGACTCCTGCAGGCTCGGCTCGGCAGCATTTGTGTGCCATGCAAACCATGCCCCCGAGGCCTGACTGATGCAGGGAAGGCACCCCAAAAAGAGGGGTGCCTCTG
The DNA here is from genome assembly GCA_023846285.1 of Phrynocephalus versicolor. NCBI lineage: Eukaryota > Metazoa > Chordata > Lepidosauria > Squamata > Agamidae > Phrynocephalus > Phrynocephalus versicolor. The sequence continues at coordinate 17,540,095 of JAHTLZ010000348.1, forward strand.
CCAGTCTGCTGTGTCTGCAACTTGGTATGCATATCCATATGGCTATGCATGCCCTTTTGCAGCAGGTGAGGAGAGGAGACCCCCACGCCATGGGGGGTCTCCAGGAGCCTGATTTCCCTTCCTAGCGGGTGAGGATAGGAGGCACCCCCCCAAAAAAGAGGTGCCTCCAGGAGCCCGCTTCCCTTCATCACGGGCCAGAGGAGGCACCCACCCCACAGAGGTGCCTCCAGGAGCCCACTACCCCCCTAAACCAGTATAAAGACAGATGAAAAAACGAAAAACGAAACAACAAATTTTTGCAAAGTTTCGCAAAAAACGGAAACGAGCCGACACGGCTGCCTCCGACACACGACAACTCGAAAATGTCATTTTCCCTAGTCGTGCCCATCTCTAGTCATGAATAATATTTTAGAGCATAACAGCATGGAACAATATTTATATTTCAGAGATGAAAGTCCCTGCATGCAAACATGGGCACAAACTCTCAATGAAAGATTTTAATCAATAATGTGTAATAATGAGGAATCCTCATCTTTGTTCCTATTGGCATGCCAGTGTCAAGAACGTGGGCTGAAGGAAATTAATTACTTCCTTTCTTTTCACCTTCTTGTCACCGGACAATATTTCATTCCCTTCTAGGACTGTCTCTAAATAAGTACATATATAAACAGAATCAGATTAATAAAGCCAAGATATATAAGCCAGAAATTTAAATTATTACTTCGAAGCTAATGGAACCTGCAAGCACTGCCTAAATGGAAGGAGGGAGAGAGAAAGAGAGAGAGAGAGAGAGAGAGAGATCATATTTTTTTTCTGTGCCTTCAGCTTTTATTATTTATCCCTTCAGTTTTGAAACTTTGTAATGGTAAACTAGCACTAGTTTTGCTGGGGTTTCTATTCAGAGAAAAAACGCAAGAAACTAGTCTGTGACACCTCATGCTCCTTCCTTGGCAAAGTGACAGGTGGAGTCAGGGACACAGATGGGTATTCCTACACAGAGGTGGGCACACACACATACACAGCATGGAATATTTACTCTGACAGTACTTCACTCCCATACCAGCCGTTCCCACTGACCCCCAAATGTTTCTCTCTTATCTTGCTTCCCTTGTCGCCCAGACTGCTGGAATGTACCTCCATTTTCTTGTTATCTCTCCTCCAATCCCAAAGAGTCATAAAGGAAATAATATTTCAGGAAGGAAATACTGGGGCTCCCTGATTTTCCACTACTGATAAGGAGGCAGACAGGCAGAGGTTCGGGGTGGGGAGCAACCTATGTCTGAAGTGTCATTGCCCCATTTCACCCAATCATGCAGTCTCTATGGGCAATAGCTGCTCGGAGATATGAAAAGACAGGTTAGAGATCTATGTTAGGGAACATGGGGTGCAGGCCAGTGACACACCCTGCTAGCTAATATCCCTGTCAATGGGGTGGTGGTGGGGGGTGGTGAAAATTGGCTATCTTTAGAATCGAGTCCTTTCTGTTGCTAGGCTTTTGTGTGAAGCAGATTTTGTGTTTTCCCAAAGGATAACAAAGAGCCATCATTTATAATGTCTGTGAAACCAAGTTGTGCCAATATCAACAGGCCAAGAGAAAACTTGAGCAGCTTATGCTATGGAATTTTGCCCACGCTAATCCTTAACCCAGGTTTATGAATCAGTAACTGACAAAACTGCTGGAATCAAATCCCCAAACATATGGTTCTAGATTGCCAGAAAATCACAAACATATTTTAGGCTCTCCTATCCATTCTAGATTCCAAAATAGCCAGCACACCAGCACGGGAGATAACCACACACGAACCACTGAACAGCACAGCACTTTGTCTTCTCTGCTATTTCTGTACTACATGAAGATCCCTTTGTCACTCAGTGACATTTTAGTTCCTGACTAACTTGAAGCAGTATTCATTTCAGTGCAGCTTAATCTGCTTTGTATGCACTTTTCTAGAGAGAGGCGGGTTTGGGGGCCTATATTGATCTTCTTAAATCTCAGCTAGAAGTAGAGGAATCTGTCACAAAATCTAGTTGATGTAATGCAACAATTTCACTTATGCACTACACTGGAAACACCAATAGTTGATACTAGCAGGTATCTAGTTCAATATTTATGTGTCTGAAGCACAGAGTGTGCAAAATGCCATTTTTATCTGACTGGGTCATGCCATGAGGCACATGACTGCATGCAGAGGGCATCCTATCAGAACACTCGAAGCTCTATGAGTGTATTGACCCAGATACAGGCAAGTAACTTGTTGCTTCCCTATGTTAGGCTCTGTATTTAGCAATGCTGAGCCTGTGCTTTGGGGACCCCCAGTGATTCCAGCAATACTTGTGTTTGCATTTGTCGTTGACAATCACTGTATAAGATATGTTGTATAATAATTAGATTTGCTGTCTGGCATGTGCAAACAAAAGAAGCTGAGGTGTACAAATTCAAGTAGCTATCAACAATGCAAACATAATTTGTTTGCAACAGATGAGAGTTTCAATAAATTGGTTCTTTTTATACAGCAGGATAAAATGGAAAAGTTGGGTTTTTAAAAAAATAAAAATAAAGTATGCACCCCATTCACTGAATGTGATGTCACTGCGCAAGGCAGATTACAGAAGATTTAAACAACTCCAAGTCACCATAAACAGTTTTTCTCCTTTTAAATAAAATAATACAGCTGAAATGAAATAGCAGTTAAATAGTTTATAAGTAGTCCACCTTGTTGTGTCGTTCATGCAATAGCTTCCTTAACATTAATGGGGGTATCTTGTTGGGAAGGAGATTAAATGGATCTGGTAAACCCCATCATGGGTACTGCCCTATCCAGCATCAGGCCACAACATTTCAACTGGAGTATAGAAATCAAACAAGAAAGAAGTCCATTTTTATGGCTGCAGTTACAGTAGTGCATAGGAGGCGTGCTTGAGGAAATAGTTCATGTCTATGAAGTCAGATAAAGAACACAATCATTGCCTGAAAATCAGTCATAGCATAAAGTATGGGAGGTGAGACCAGTTACTTCTATGACGATCACTTTTAACCTCATGGCACAGTGTTACACTGCTGTACTGCAGCTATAACTGTGCTCACAACCTGGGTTTAATCCCAGGTAGCAGGCTCAAGGTTCTCTCAGCCTTCTATCCTTCTGAGGTTGGTAAAATGAGTACCCAGCTTCCTTGGGGTGGGGGATGTGTAGCTTGCATAACTAAATTGTAAACCACCCAGAGAGTGCTTTAAGCATTATGGGACAGTATATAAGCAGAATACTTTTACTTTAACATTATCTAATGATGGGTTAGCTCTAATGGATCTCGGTGACTTCCTAGCTAGAGGTCGGGTGTTCCTTCCCCACTGTACCTCTTAGGGAAAAAACCAGCCTGTGCAGTTAGGCCTAAACATGAAACTGCTCCTGATCAGGAAAAACTGGGAGGCCTTTGGTGACCTGGTTTAGTTTTCTTTTCCTTTCCTCCCTCCCATGTGTTGTCATAATCTCTTAGCTGCAGTTCCCTGCCATCCTGCAGTTTTGTGCAAAGGTGCTTATTTTAATCTATTTGATTGTAGTATTTGTTGTATTTGTCCAGTTGATTGTATGGGATTCAATGCTGTGAACCGCCCAGAGTTCCTACGGGAAGATGGGCAGTATAGAAGCTCAATAAATAAATAAATAAATAAATAAATTTCCGTGCAGCTTTGAGAAATAAGTTTAAAGCATTATTTCATTTAATAGATTCTTGTTAAATGCTTTTATTCTTCGAACATGTATTGAATTTTAACAGTTGCAAGCAGTGCTTGTTGATCAGTTTTTGAAGGGCTTCTTATATATAATTTACCTCCCTCTGACACACACATGATTTTATTGGATTTTTTTTTTTAAAAAAATGCTGTTCTTGATTTAAGTGTGAATAGCTCACTAGATGTTAAGCAATAGAGCAACAGTTTCTAAAATGGAAAAGGTTGCCTGGAAGGAAGATGTTTAGTACTATCCTCTCCTGTTAGACTTTGCTGCTGTGACATGAAAAAAATTACACCTGCTGCCCTCCCCCTGCTGTGCCACCTCCTTAAGCCAGGAAGTAGTTGACAGTAGTCTGCACTTGCACCATTAGTAGTCTTGACATTTCCAAAACAGTCACGAAGATTGTGGTAGAAGGGAAGTGGCCAGGTGCACACAGCTCAATCTTCAGTTGAGTGATGAACGGGGCCAGTCCCAAATCCAGCTACGATCAGTAGATTTTTGCTCAGCGGATGACAAAGAATCTACAAACGGAAATCCAGCTCTGTATACAAGCAGGAACGAGTGTGCCTGTTTGGCAAAGAAATCTGCACAGGACAATTAATTGTGACCAGGACAGTTCAAAAAGCAAGGACACATTTCCAAGCCATAGGTTTGATGAGACAAGGGCATGAACCAGCCTGCATTAAGCACGCTTATCTGCCATTAACCAAGTGGAAGATATCAGCAGAGAGATCTTATGGTGAGACTCTTACAGCACTAGGGAGCTGCCACAAAAGCCCCTGCAGCATGTACTCCCAGGTAATGGTGTACAGGATTGCAGCCTAAATGACAATTCAGAATATAGAGTCCTGTTTCTTTTGTTATCTTGGGTGGAAGAGTTATGGGCACAGAGTGAGCTTTGAGGCTGGGGGTTGCCGAGGTTCCCATACACTTCATTTCATTCCCAAGTCATGCACTCTGATTTCTTTGAAAAGGTGTTTCTATTTAGGTCAAACAAGCATCCCTTTCTTATATATTCCAATCCTTGGTATACTTTCTTTCCACTGCTTAGGTCAACAGGACAAATTAAACATAATAAAATCCAACAGAACTGGGGAAGAAATAAGCACCAGTTTTAAAAACAGAGGCAGGTGCACCAGGTGAAATCAATTCTTTTTTTTTTTTTAAGAGCAGCAGTCCAGGCATCAGAAAGCAATGGCAGAGAGATCAAACTACCCCCCCAATAATAATAATAATAATAATAATAATAATAATAATAATAATAATAATAATAATAATAATAATAATAATAATAATAATAATAATAAT
>JAHTLZ010000348.1:17555499-17574837 GCA_023846285.1 Phrynocephalus versicolor
GAGAGAACACCAGAATGTGTTCATGTCCATTCTTCTTTTAAAAAAGTATCATGAGAAGAATGTAAATATGTTTATTCACATGTCAAGCCCAGGATTGTGTGTGTAGGGTATCATAGGGTTTATTTCCCTCTTAAAACATTACTTTTGTACTTTCCAAGAATGGCAATGGAATAAAGCATACCTTACCTTTGAAAAAAGGGTCCTTTCCAAGACTTGCAATGTGTTCTGTATCTCAAATGGATAAATCTGAAAAATGTACATTACTGATTTCATATTGTGAGCCATGTGAAGTACACCAACAAGGCGAAAGAGGAAATAAACTGAAAAAGAAGAAAAGAAAATGCACATTTTCTCAAACATGTCTTAGGCAATTAGAGAAAATGCTGAATAATTACACTTTCAGAAAAATGTCTTATCTTTATAGGTAAATGTCTAATCTTGATATGTAACTTTTATCTCGGCAAAGGTGAAGATTGAATGATTGACATATTAGTCATTGCTTCTGCTGTGCACTGATTTGGCAACTCTTTTTTTCCTCAGACAATAATCCCAGAGAGCTAGCCAGGCTTTCATTCTAAGAAGTTTAAAACAACTTTTTTCTTTCTTCATCTGAGCATTCAGGGATAGGTGCAAACTGCCAACTACACCTTCATTGATTTATTTACTCTGCCATCTCCATCTTTTGACTGAACTGAGCTACAGACCTTATGGACAAAAATAAGGTCTAATATGGGGACTTTTCTGGAGCTGCACCAACTCCATATTTTTGATATCATCTAGCCTGATGAAGGGTTTGAGGATGAGTGAAATCTCACACCCTTTTGTGGTATTTAGAACGATCTTTAAAAACTTGTCCAAATGTGAGTTTTATTTTTATTTGTGGATCAACACAGATACCAAGGAAAATGAAGAAGAGAAAATATGTTGAGCAACCATTCATTGCAGAAATAACAGTAAATTATGTGGAATGCAGTTGGAAAACTTGGGAAAATGAAGGTCTTTGATAAGAGAATCACAGAAACTTTCAGAAACTATTATTCTGCTGTTTAATAGCAGAGCAGGGTCAGGGACCATATTACTGCCACATATAGATGACTTCTAAGCAAACAGAAGATATGGAGAGAGAAGGAAAATGAGGAGAAAGACAGAAAAGGAAAAAGAAGAAGGTGGTGCTAATCATAAACAAGCTACCCAATTACAAGGTCAAACACACACCCATAAACCCATAATCCATCTAAGACTACATTTCTCAATCTGCAATCTTGCAATATAACACCCTGCACCTACCAACTGCGACACAAAAAACTGGTCCATATCCTTCAAGAAATCCCTTAACGTTATCTTGTACTAGCAAAGTAATAACATTAGTAAATATATATGCTCTGAATAAAAGGCAAAAACAATTTCTAATTAAAGTATTTAAAAATACAGAAATTTGCAGAAAAAGTAATAATAACAGGAGATTTTAATATAGACTTTGCTACAAGTAATATAATTAAGTGGAAACGATGGGCCTTAAAAGGAGCACATGAAATACTAGGTTTAACTCCACAACCAACATATTTTTTTAATAGACATAAAACAGCCTCTTGTTTGGACTAGTGTATGTAATTCTTAATGAATTTGGTAAATGGGAACTAAAAGGAATAACTATGCATTCAATATGGATATTGGACCATGTGCCCACTAGTGTAGAAATAGAAGTAAATGGGGATCAAGCTAAAAGATCATGGAGATACAATAATATGATTATGTCCAAAGAAAAGGATAAAAAATATATGGAAGACCAAATAAAATTTTACTTTCAGGAAAACAGAGGAACAGTCACCACAGATATATTATGGAATGCTGCAAAATTTGTCATCAGAGGATACTGTATAATGAAAGAGAAGGAAATAAAAAAGGTTGGTACATGGCAAAAAAAGAGAAAATACAAGAATTGGAGGAATTGCAAGCAAAACAATAGCAGAAATTCTGTCAGGCTAGATGCAGGAAAATGACAGATTTGAAAAGGCAATTAGACTCCCTTGATTTAAAAGCACTTTGGAAAAAGCAAGTCATGGTAAAAGATTAATTCCAGAGAAATACAATAAGATCAGTTAAAAGACTAGCAAAATATTTAAAAATTAAGAGAGAAAAGCAAAAAGTGAAAGCAATTAGAATAAATAGGAATATAACACGGAACCCGAAAGAGATTAAAGAAGCCTTTATGAATTTTTATAAGACCTTATATAAGAAAAAAGATATTGGAGAGTATGAAGAATTAATAGGAATTAAAGAGAAAGAGAAAGAAGGCCGTGAGGCAGAAATAACATTGCAAGAAATAGAACAGGTAATAAAGGGATTAAAAATAGGTAAGTCACCAGGTACAGATGGGTTCACATCAGAGTTTTATAAGGAAATGAAGGGAATTTTAATACCAGAACTGCAAGAAGTTTTTAATAATTTAATAAAGGGAGGGAAGGCACCCAATACTTGGAGGAAGGCAGAAATAACGATATTATTAAAAACCACAGAGGGGCCCTAAGGAATTGGGTTCTTATAGACCAATAAGTCTATTAAATCAAGATTATAATGGCAAATAGGCTTAAAAACACCATCCCACAATTAATAAAGGAAGATCAGTATGGGTTTGTGAAAAATAGAAGCATAGCTCATCCAATTAGGAATATATTAAATGTATTAAGTCATTGTTGATGTAAGAAATTAGGATTACTTAAATTAGATGTATACAAAGCTTTTGACACTCTGTCTCATGAATTTTTATGGTGCATAATGGCGAAATATGGTATGGGCCAAAGGTTTATAAAAACAATACAGGAAATCTATAAAGATAGTTCAGCTGTAGTTCGAATAAATAGAGAGCACACTAAACAATTTCCTATTACAAGGGGAGTAAAACAAGGTTGTCCACTCTCACCTTTTTTATTTATAATGGCAATAGAACAACTAGCGGAAAGAATTAGAAATTCAGGAGGGATAGAAGGTTGTAAAATAGGGAAAGAAGAGATGAAGATTAATTTGTTTGTGGATGATATAATTATAATAATGTCCAACCCAAATGAAGGAATTAAAGAAATTAACGTGATACTAGAATATTTTGAAACAACTTCAGGTTAAAAATTAATATGACAAAATCAGAAATAATGTACCATAATGTGAGTTTAGATGAAAAAAAAAGAGATTAATAAACTAATTAAAATAGGATTGGGAGTGAAGAGATTTAGATATTTAGGCATAGAAATATTTCAAAATATTAATAAGATAGTGGAGGTAAATTACAACAATGTTTGGAAGAAAATAACAAGAGATAAGAAAAGATGGAAAAGAGAGTCTTTAAATATAACTTCTAGAATTAGGAGTGTACAAATGTTTTGGGTACCAAAATTAATATACTTATTCCAGGTCTTAACATTGGAAATTACTAAACAAAGATTAGAAATATGAAATGCAAAAATAAGGGAATGGATATTTGGTAGCTCAAAGACTAGAATTTTCCAGAAGAATAATTTATAGATATAACTCAGAATTAGGGTGGGGCATACCAGATATAGTAAGTTATTATGAAGCTTTTCAGTTGAAAACATTTTAGAAATAGAAGATGAGAATTCAAAATGGGTCAGATTTGAAAATGAAGCAAATAAAGGGGTAGGAAAATTTGGTGTATTTACAAACAAGGCAACTAGAGAAGATGAATTAGATATGGGACCTAGGAGAAATACATTGAAAATTTGGAAGAAGTGGCAACTAAAATGGCTAAAAGGTACATCCAGGTGGGCACCAATGGAAACATTAGAAAAAGATAATACAGATCCTGGATGGCAGGAATTACTTAGGCAAAAAGGATTTAGAAGAATAAAAGATATGTACAATGGAGAAGTGCTGAAAGCAATTCAAGTTTTAGAGGGGGAAATAGGTCCACAATATTGGTTAACAATAGCTGGCCTATATAAGAAGGTCCAAAAATTAATAGAAGAAAGGGATATAGGTATAAAAGAACTGATAGAAGAAATTTACAGAATAATGACTCAAAACAAAAGAGGGCTAGCAGGTGTCATATATAAGAAAATGATTACGGATAAGGAACAAGCAATTATGCAATTACAAAAAAAAAATGGAGACAGAAATGCAAATATCAGAGCAAAAAGCTATAAGACTAATAAATGGAATTACTAAACTAAAACTATACAAATTTAAGGAACTAGAATTGAAATTCTTTACTAAATGGTATAGAACCCCAGCCATGTTAGCTAACATGTTTTCAGGACTAAATTCCAATTGTTGGCATTGTAAGGAAACAAAAGGGTGGTACTCTCATATGTGGTGGGAGTGTTCTGAAGTTAAACATTTTTGGGAAAATATTGTTAATAAAATAAATAAATTACTCCCAGTAAATATAAAAATAGATGCTGAATTAATGTGTATAAGTACAATTGGAATAGGTACAGTAGAGAAGAAGCATGTAGAATTATTAAAAGCAATGGTGTTGGCAGGCAAAGCAGTCATAGTGGCAGGCTGGAAAGATAAGAGCAAATGGACAGAAAAGAAATGGCATAACTCTTTGTTTGAAATAATTCAATCAGATGTAATTTCTATTATTGATCAAGATATGCCGTGGAAAGACAGAATAGAGAAAATTAAGGAGAAATGGACTGTGTATTAGAGATGGGCACGACTTAGCGGTATTTTCGTTTTCGTTTTCATTTTTTCGTTTTCGTTACGTAACGAAACGAAAATGAAAAATGGTTCAAAAATGGACCGAAAACGGAAACGAAACGACTAATTTTGAGCCAATTTTCATTTTTCGTTACTGGAAAAACACATAATGGAGCTAAATGGGGAGAAATGAAAAAAATTTCGTTTTTGTTTTCATTTTTTCATTTTCGTTACGTAACGAAACGAAAACGAAAAATTTTGAAATTAGCTCACGAAAACGGAAACGAAACGACACAGACCCTAGCTGAAAATGAAAACGAAAACGAAAAAATTTTTCTGAGTTGTGCCCATCTCTACTGTGTATCGAAGATGGATGGAAGAAGAGAATGAAGATGTTCAGTGGAAGCTTCAAACTTTATGCCCCTGGCTGAGAGAAAAAGACTGAAAATAATGAAATGGGGGAGGGGGGATGATAAGAGGGGGAAAATGTAAACTTTAAAGAAGATGAATACGTATAATTGAAGAACGTTATCAAAAAGACATTTCTTTAAAAAAGTTCTCTTGTACTAGACTGTGCTACTTTGTGCTTGATTAGATTCTCTGTTGAAAACTTTATATGTTGTAAACCACCCAAAGTGGCTTTCTGCCAGATGGGTGGTATATAAATCAAATAAATAAATAGATAAATAAATAAATAAATAAAAAGGCAGAAACATTTTTTTAAAAAATCTTGATCACAAAATGAAGCCTGTCACATTTTCTGTGCTCTCTTTTCACTGGTGTGAAAACAGAAACAATTTCATAAGGACAAATGTAAAGTTTTATACCTGGGCAAAAGAAACAAATCACACATTTGTGAGGTGGAGGATACTTAGTTCTGTGATACTACATGCAAGAATTGTTGTAGGTCACAAGCTGAATATGAACCAATCTTGCTATGTAGATTTTTTAAAAAAAGGCAGATGCTATTTTAGGGCACATCATCAATATAAGTATAGCCTCTAAATGCTATAAAGTACCTACCAGTCCCCCCCTCTATTAGGCACTGGTTAGGTCACATTTTGTGAAGGATGTTCATTTCTGGACACCACTCTTTGTTAGGATGCTAACAAACTGGAACAAGTTTAGAGAAGGATAATGAGGCTGATATATGGGACTGGAAACCAAGCTCTATGAGGAAAGATTGAAAGGAGGCATGTTAGTCTTCAAATACTTGAAAGGTTATATAGAGAAAGGGCAGGGTCTGTTCTCAGCTATCTCAGAGTGCAGGACAATAGTAATGGGCTCTGGTTTTAGTTGAATCTCAGGAAAAACATCCTAGTTAGAGTCGTGTGGCAATGTAATTAATTACTTCAGGAGTTGGTGAGTAGAAATGGGCACGACTCAGAAAAATTTTTTTGTTTTCATTTTCGTTTTCGGCTAGGGTCCGTTTCGTTTCGTTTCCGTTTTCGTTAGCTAATTTCAAAATTTTTCGTTTTCGTTTCGTTACGTAACGAAAACGAAAAACGAAAAACAAAACAAAAATGAAATTTTTTCGTTTCTTCCCATTTAGCTCCCTTATGTGTTTTTCCAGTAACGAAAAACGAAAATTGGCTCAAAATTAGTCGTTTCGTTTCCGTTTTCGGTCCATTTTTGAACCGTTTTTCTTTTTCGTTTCGTTACGTAACAAAAACAAAAAAACGAAAACGAAAACGAAAATTGCGCTAAGTCATGCCCATCTCTAGTGGTGAGCACTCCAACATTGGAGACATTAGAAAACCATCTGTCATATCTACTTTGATTTGGATTGCTGCAGTGGCCAGGGGCTTAGCCTCCAGGGCCTTATAGACTCCTTCCAATTCTATTAACTTGTGATTCTATTGTTCTTTCTAGTATAAAGCATATCACTTTATACTTTGTGAGTTCACACATTGGTTGCTTTCATGTTATGTGCCTTAAGAAACTGAGCTGTTGCTGGGCCTCCATCTCGGAATGGGAGAGAAACAAAGAATGCTGTGGGAGTGAGGCAAAGGAGATATGAGAAAGGTGTCTGCAAACTAGATGGGAAACTGGTGCCAATTACAAGCAGCTGAATGCCATTTAGGAAAGCAGAACTACTAGGAATGCCAATTACTGATAATGGGTCTGCTGTAGCTTTGTTGATGAGCTGAGTCCAGGATGCCTTGTTTGAGGTTTGTGTGTGTGTGGGGGGGGGCATTTTGGAGAGTACAAATATGCCTCTCTCGTAATCATAGTTAGAACACATTGATCAGGGGCGAAGAACAATTTTTTACACTTTGTATCTCCTTCTTGCAAACATTTGCCTGCAGCCTAATACAATGGTGCCTGCTTTAAGCCTTTCAACTTAAAATTCAAAGTACTTCTCTACCACAATCCTCTGCCCAAATCCCCCTTTTCTTTGGTCTTCCCTTCATTTCAGAAACAGGAGAATGCCACTTCTTTTTCACTCTGTGAAAGGAGAGCATGAATCTGTGATTTTTTTTGGGGGGGGGGAGCAGGGAGTAGTGCAACAGAACAATGTTAGTAGACAATCATTAACACATAACTGCTTTTATCAAATTTATAGTCCCTGATACTAAAGTTTATTTATTTATTTATTTATTTATTTATTTATTTATTTATTTATTTATTTATTTATTTTTGAAGGATAGATCAGGTAAGTGAGTGGGCAGATGGAGGAGTTCTTCATGAATCCTTCATATCATACCTAACTGATCCTTATTTTTCTTTCGGTGTGGAGATATAACAAATAAATGAATGAACCCTTACTTGTTTCACATTTTACAGAGTTTGTTCCGGTACTCGGTATTTAGGATTTGCTGATGAATGGCAGGAACTAACCTCAAAACTATCCATATATCTTTCCTATATGGAACACACAAGATTTGGTACTCGGCATACTTAATGTATTTAGAGACCAGCCATTTAGGATTACAATCAAGGGTGGATGACAGCCAAAAGGGGTGTCTCAACTTTGGGAACAGGGCAGTACTTTCTCCTTTTCTATTATTATTTTAAAGTAAACAACAGAAGGAGCAGGAACTGAGCAGATTGAGGGAGCAGCATAAATGTGGTGTGATTGATAACTTTGGCAGTAAGTATGCCCAGATGAAACTGCTGAGCCCTAAACAATGTGCTCTGTCATTCAAGCTATGTTTTACAAATGCTGGTCTTTATTCTGTCTTTGAATTTGTTTTTTAAAGTCAGACCTTGAAACCTCAGCCAGTTAAAAAATACTGCTTGATTCCTCCTTTCTTGGCATTCCCATTAGTTTATGCATGTGCCTTACCTCTCTGTGTCATAAGAAACACACCATAGAATGACAGCAACATATAGCATTTCATATATATGCAACATTATCTGCTAACAGCAGCATATTTTAAAATAAAAGCCTTTTCCTTCTGATTTCTGTGATGAATTTTTATGAGTTATTTTGCTCACACAACACCTAGTTTGGAATGTTTCAGAGCTTAGCAAAGGTTTGGGAGTGACTCCACATCAAAATGTATGTTTTGCTTTAAAATCCTCTCTCACACACCTTTTTTCCTGTCATTGCAATGGCAGTTCTTGGAATATCTTGTAACCTTATTCAGGTGTTCCTTACATGTGCTTAAAAGGAATACAAACATTTGCTTCTCTTATTCTGACAAGTTCTTTAAAATGTATTACTTTTTCCCCTCATCAGTTTGTGAAAGCAAGGTGTACTGTTTATATACCACCTTTTATTTTATTTTATTTATTTTTATTTTTATTTTTGTTTTACTTCCGGGTTCCTGGCCCGCACTACAGCTGTAGCAGAGACCAGTTGGCTTTTTTAAAAAGCACCGACTGCAGGTCCCCTGGGGCTGGGTCAGTGCTGGTTTTATTTTTAAAGTATTTTTTTTATTTTAGGGTGCCTCCTTTATTTTATTTTATTTTTATTTTGTTTTTATTTATTTATTTTACTTCTGACCACATGGCCTTCACTACAGCTGTAGCGTGGGCCAGTTGGCTTTTCCCTGCAGCCAGGAAGACCAAAGACCAGCACCAGGTAGGAGACATTGCTGCCATTGATGAACCGAACCAAACTGAACCAATTTTTTTCGGTTTGGTTCATTTTATTCTAAATTCACTCTGGGGTTCGTTATTCATTTTGTTAGGTAACAAAATGAATAACAAATAATGAAACAAACTCAAAGTTCATTTTGTGCCCATCTCTAGTTATGTGGCATAAATGACTCATGTATCCTACACTCATTGCATAGCTTACACATTTCCCACAAAACTGTGAGAGCTGTTGCTTTGGTTTTGGGACTTTTTGTTAAACAATTGAAGTGCTGAATAGTTTTTAAAATAGTTTTTTAGTGACAAGCAAGTCCTTCTGTGCATCTTCTCTCTGTGTGTACACAAGTGTACACTTCCTTCCTATAGGAAAAGATATCTGTAAGTGTTTTTTATAATTTAAAGAAAAACCTTCAATTTGGTAGGGAGAAAAACACAGCACACCTTATTGTGTTCTCACACTGAAGTTGATTAATGTAGAGAGGCTTAGAGATTCATGTTGTAGCATCTCATTGTGTTTTTACAGTCCAACATGAGAGAGAGGAGCAAGTAATTTAGCATACAAAGCAGGAAACACATATCTGCTTCTTTCTCATCACTTCACTCACCCAGAAATTGTGTTGTGAAAAAGACAACCTTGTTTAACTTGGCAGGCTCTCTCAGTGAGTAAGATTTTCTGGTTCAGATGGAGATCCAGTGCAGAAAGACTTGTCCTTCTTCAGACCTGCCATCTTTCACATGAGAAAGACTGCCCCCTCAACAGGTTTTGTATACATACTGAAGATTATCTTAACTGAGTTTATTTTGAAGTCTTTGCTGATGATCAGGTTTTTTTTAAAAATGGGTTCCCTTCCCTTCTTTCCTCTCTTTCTTTAAGTTTTGCATTTTATTATCCTTGCCTTGGAATGCCTTTTATGTTTCTGTAGTATTGATGAATATTAACACTGTGTTTCAGAAATATCCACATTGTGGAGAGGAAAAAATCCCCTTCACTCATAGTTGCTTGTTACTTTTGCCTCAGAGAAAGACACTTGATTGATTCTTTTCAGTATTCTCAAGGCTCTTTGAAACAAGTTGGACTTCTACTCAGGCTTCCCCCCTCTAGATTTCTATGGCAACAAACCTTGAAAGCTGTTGATTCCCCAACTGAAAACTGACCATTTTACAACATTTAATCTTCACTGTGTTCCTAACCTTGCCCCGTTCCCTCATGCTGCCTTGATGACATTAGCTATGTACAGTACTTGGCTAGTTTACTCTCAGAGTGAGCCTACACCTGGTTTTCCTCCTATTGAATAAAGCTTCCTACATCAGTGCTGGGGTCAGCTCACAAAGTAGTGGTGGGAGACATACATGTCCTGAAGCTCTTGTGTGCCTCTCCTCCAATGTTTTTCTGTCTTCTTCTCAAATGTCTTCATGATTTGTTTTTCCATTTTTTTAAAAAAAGTGATAATTGTTCATCTCTTAAAACAACACCTTGTTTTACTATGAAATAATTTTCCCTTGATTTGGAAATTATATTTCCCTCCCCACTACCACTTTCTCTGCAACTATAAATGGTCTTCCGGACACTTCTGGTCATAGTTTGAGTTTGCAGTTGGCCTTGAGAGGTTCTATGGCTTATAAAGTGACCCCAGGCCTATTGGCAAGGGATAGGCAGGAAATGAAAAACAAAATGCTGTTTCCTCATTTCATTATGTAACAAAATGAAATGAAATGAAACTAGGAAGCAGCATTTTATTATAGACAAAATGAAATGGTCATTTTTCCATTGAAATGAACCATTTTGTTCCATCATTTTTGGGCTCCTGCCGAGCTGCCAAAGGCTGTACCCCTTTAAACCTGGCCCAGTTTAAAGGCTGTACCCCTTTAAACCTGGGCCATGTTTAAAGGGGTACAGCCATTGACAGTGTAATTGCTGGAACTGCCCTCTGCACCATTTTCTGAGGGCACCAGCCATTGACTGTGCAATCGCTGGAACTGCCCTCTGCACCATTTTCTGAGGGCTCCTGCCACTCTTTCAATGGCTGGACCCCTTTAAACCTGGCCCAGTTGGCACCAGGGGATCCCCCTGGTGCTGACTGGGTCATTTTTAAAGGGGTCTAGCCAATAACAGCTCAGCAGGAGCCCTTTAAAATGGCTCCTGGAATCCCAGACACCAAATCTGGTGCCTCTAGGACTCAGGGGAGCCATTTCATTTTGTACGATTTTTTTTTAATTGTAAGAAAAGAAACAAAATAAAATGGGTTGGGCACAAAAAGAAATGAAATGAAACATTATTTTCATTTCAAACATTTTCCATCCCTAATATTGTCCAACCCAAATCTATGTACATATGTTCAAATCAGATATACTCCCAAGTTCTCTTTTTGGAGATGCCTAAGAAGCAAAGTTCTTTCTTCAGTTTTTATTAACAATTAATTAAGGATAAGGATGAAGATGAAGATGAAGTACTATGAGCTTGCACCAGAGTCAATAGAATTTCAGATTTATTCCTCAGAAAAGGAAGGAAGGAAGGAAGGAAGGGTGAGAATTGATTTGCACTAGAGATAGGCATGAACCAACAAAATGGAAGTTTGTCTTGGTTCATAGTTTGCCAAAGTCTACAAACCACAAATTTTCATGGTTTTTCCTGATGAACCATTAGGCTGTCTTTAAAAACAGGTGGCTTAGGCTTTATTTAGACTATTACAAATCAAGGATTCAGCATAAGCTTTTGTAATTAAAAGTTCACTTTATAAACTATTGTATAGGATAGAAAAATTATAAATCAATGTCCCAAAATGGTCATGGAGGCGATCTGCAGAGAATATATGCTTGAGGTAAGCTGAGGGCTGGTTTCAACCAGTTTTTAAAGGTGGGTGTTTTGTACCTGGTTCTTTTGGCTGGAATTTTTCACTCATCCTCAGTCTCTGAGCCCTGTATTATGCCATCAAGGTTAGGTGGACTCCTGCCAAATTTAGTCAGCTCTAGAATGCTTTCAACAAGTCTCTGCAGAGCGACAAGTACAAATGACTGCTTGAAGAACTATAGTTTCAGGTAGCCTGTCCTTTGAGATACTGCCTGAATTATTAATTTCATATTTTGAATAAATTAAATGCTAGGGTGGGAGGGTTGTCCTCATTTGTAATTCCACATTTTTGTTGTATTTTTTTCTTTCAAGCAAGCATTCTCATTGAAAAATGCAAAGCAAAGGACGTTTTATTTTAACTGTGTATAAATAAAATTCTCTGAAACAATTTCAGGAAAGCTATTAAAATGTCATGCACTGAACAAATTGGATTATTTGGCTTTAGCCATCACAGGTAACGCAACCTGAATGCTACTGTGGAATGATGAAACAATTGTGTTTCCACAATGACGTACACCTTTAACATCTTCCTACTGACTCAGCAGTTATGGCAAAAATAATATTAATAGTACGTTTAATGGATGGATATATATTTAAATATATATTTAATATTGCTGTCAAGCGAAAATAACAATAATGCAAGGATTAGGTAGGGATTTTTGACCAGCAGTAGAAAGTTGAAAAATACACACTAAATTCCTCAGCTTTCTTGATTTTGATTGTTGCAGCATCAAGAGAACCTAAACAAGGAGTTTGGCAGCCCTGAGAATTTATTTAGCTCTTGCCAAGAGCAAGGCAAAGGGCAATCAAAGGTCTCTGCCACAACACAAGAAGCATATATATAAACTAATGTGTCACGGACAGAGACACATCATGCTTGCAAATACAAGGAACAATTCAAATGCACATTACTGTCCTGCACTGATTTGCTGGTGAGGAAAAGAATGGTGGAATTTTCAAAAATCCAACTTGCCCCAACTGTTCATTTATGTCATTTATGTCTGTGGGTCCACAGATGTTCCTGTACTGCAACTCCCAGAAATCCTGGCCAGCTCAGTTAGTGATGAAGACTTCTGGGAGTTGGAGTCCAGGAACATCTGGGGACCCACAGGTTGAGAACCAGTGACATGTTAATTGCTAAGAAATATGAACTAGCAAGCCACCTTCTCCATGTAGGATGGTGATTTTCAGAAACGAGGAGCAGAATTATTTGGGGGGAAGAAGAGGAAGTAAACTGAGCAATCAGCTCAGCAAACAGTTGGGTAGTTGCTCTTAGATGTCATTCTATTTATTATGTGATCCCCGACTGTCTGGGATACCTGTGACTGATTCCAGAAGGAGAAAAATATGCCAGCTAGGAACATGGAATGAATGTTGCAGCCACAGTTGTGGGGGGTGGGGGGACATATTCCAATATGTTCTTGGGCTAAAACATTGGCTTGTCTTACCAAAACAGCTATTTTGAGATTGAGAATAGAAATTTTATGTTTCAGAGTCATAACCCAGAATATATGAACAATAAATGTGAATATTAATCTTTGCTAGTTGATTGTTCATACACCATGCCTGCCTCTTCTGCTACGTAAATCTGCTTTTCTTCCTCTTCTTTATCTGTAGATTTTTAACAGTGATAAGACTATAGACCAAAGTAAGCTTCAGAGTCAATATCAGATTTCTTATCCAACTCCTGAAATCTCCTGATTAATTTATCTTCTACTACATCACTTTCTTATGTGGTAAAGATATAAAGAATATTCAGTTATTTCTTCATTTCTGTGTATTCATATGTTACTGACCTGGTTTTTATCTACATATTTGTAGGCTTCAAAGCAATGTTTCCAAACCCTTAGGCTCCCAGATGTTCTCAGACTATAACACCCAGAAACCTTGGGCAATGCTTCTAATGGTGAAAGATTTCTGGGCGTTACAGTCTAAGAGTATCTGGAGACCCATGGTTGGGAACTACTGCTTTAAAGGATTATTAGATCATACATATGGGTAGATTCTTCTCACCTTGAGAAATAATGACAGCAGGAAAGACTATGCTCTCCTTTTAAAGTCTATTGATGGCTATTGGGTAAGTAAACAATAAGACATCTTGAAAGGGAATTTCCAAGCCCTGGGAGATTCCTTGCCTCCAACTTCCCTACTCTCTGCTCATGCCCCTCCAGTGTGGACATGAATGTTGACACAAAAAAGCTTTCATATACTGTGTGTACTTCTCTTAATACCTGCAAGATGCTAGGTACGTAGGCCGGAGATGCTAGCATTGTGTTACATTGAATAAATGCAAAAAAAATGCCAGATGTCTCTGTTCAGTAGGAGTTCTACTGAAATATTCAAAGGAAGTTCATGAATGAAAATGCTAACCCTTGTTAGCTGATTGCTCCTGCACCATCCCTGCACCATCTCCCCACCCCAAACAGATTGCTTTTCTTCTACTTTTTTTCCTCATTAGATTTTGAACAATGGTAAAGCCAGATACCAAGGTAAGCATCAGAGACAATAGCACTGAAATCAGGCAATTCACATCCAATTTGTTCGTACTCCTTTTTCATTACCTACCAGTAGGAAGCATGCTATTGTCATTGCTGATTGCCTATGGTTATGCACTACATTGCAGGACTGGGGCAATTGCTTCACTTCGGTGACTATTATCAGCATTCAAGGCAGTCACAATGAGATCTTGAACCACTTGAAGCTTGGCTAGTTGCACATTTTATTAGCTACAATTTTCAATCTGGAAAGAAATTATTGTTCGGATTGTGCAAAGCTGGCATTCTTTTCTGTGCCCTGAGGTGAAGCATGGGAACTGGTGAGCTTTAATGTTTGCATTTTCTGATCAATATTTAAAGGTTGATATGAGCTGCAGAAAGCATATAGCAGAAGATTCTATACAGCCCAAAATGTGTCTTAATGTGTTTTTTTTAAATATTTGAATGAGAATCTCTGTGTGTGTGATTGTGTGTGTGTGTGTTGTTGTTGTTGTTGTTGTTGTTGTGTGGCATCAAATCAGATTCGGCTTACTACAATTCTAATAGGACTTTGAAAATGAGATATTTAAGGAGTGATTTCACCAATTCATTCCTATAGTGAGTTTTGATGGCAGAATCCTAGTCGGTCACTCGATCCACTACAGCACAATGGAACTTCTATATATACATAGCCAAAGTACAATTGTGATTTCCCATTTCACATGTTTATGAAACACAGATTGACTGAACAAATATTGCAAAAGTTAGGGTATTTCTGTTCTGGGTGCTGTACCCTTATTCCATTTTAAATAAATGTTCATTCAATAGCTGGATTGCACCTCATTTTCATGTCTAATTCTTTGCCTATTTAGAGTAATATGTGAAGAGGATTTGGTACCCATAAGTTATTTAGTGAGGTGGGGAACCTATGCAACAGATTGCCAGGTTTAATTTGGACTCCCATTTCTGCTTTGGGAAATGGCCCACTTCTCCTTGGATTGATTCAGAGACACCCTGCTTTCACTTAGATTCAGAAACATAATCTCCCCCTGATTATCAAGGAAAGCACCTCCTTAAGAGAGTATTATGGTTGTCAACTTGCATGGGAGTTAGTGTGTAGTTTCTCTGCTGCACTGGATTCTTTTTTTAAAAATGAACTGCCAAAACCTTTTTTTTATTTGCAGAATTAGAACAGTTTCTTCTTCTTTTCAGAAGAATGCAAGATTGCAACATTTTGGATGGACAAATACAAAGTGGTAGGCAACAATTTCATTGAGTAAGTATAAAAAGGGGCTTAATTTCCCTTAGCTTCCTCTGCATCATGGTCGAAATGGACAAATGGCATACAAGTGAACTGAGTTGCGGATTGAAAGCCCCACTTCCAATCCAGCTTGCACTTTTTTGAATTTATCTCTAAGGAACTGATAATCTCAAAATTTTACAGACTTTGTAGAGCCATCATTATGGCATCTGTTATTATAGCATTTCAAATATACATAAAGGCTAGCTTGTAGGCAGCTTCTGCAATCTCTAACAGAGACTGTTGGATGTTCTGAGAGAAGCTTCCTGCTATTGAAAGATTCAGAACATGGGTTAAGAAATATTAGACAGGATGTGAGCCCACACAATGTGCAATTATAAGGAATGTGTTCAGAATTATGTCAAGAGTGCTAAAAGAGGAACTAATCTCAATGAAGCAAACAAGAATGTGAGGGTCTTAATAAAAATGTTAGCATAATGTTAGCACGAAGGAAGTGTACTGGACAAATAGTCAGCTAGCTATAAGATAGAGGGTTCATGTCAGGTGAATGAAGAGGAAGTAACCAGAGTGGAATTATGAATCAGATAAAACTGATATCTACGGAAAGAGGAACTATTGAAGAACCTTCCTTTGTGCTTAATGCAGATTCAACATAATATTTAAGGGAGTGCTAAAGATCAGCTTGGGTTCCGAAGCCTCTGTGATTGTCTTGACAATATGTTGGGTTCAGTTCCAGATGCATATGCTGTCTTATGTGTGTTTGTGTTCCTTTGTACTTAACCTTTTGTGTTACCAATAAATTGTGCCTTTTTCTTTCAACTGAACCATCATGGCAGTGAATATTTTTTAACCAACTTAAGATTTATAGAACAAGCCTAGCACAACCATCTGCCATGAATGTTTCGGACTTTAATTTCTCTGCACTACATTCAAAACACTGGTGCATGCCCAAGGAAGTGACTTTGACCCATGAATGCTAGCATATTGATTTTTAGCAGACTGATAATCTTATCTACTACTGTATTGTTTGATATCTAGGTTACAGATATGTTCATATCATCATCATCATCATCATCATATTCATACTGATAAACACTATCTGCCCTCAGATCAATTCTGACTTATGAGGACCCTTGCCAGATTTTTCTAGGTAGAGAGTAATGAGAAAATGGTTGACAATTTCCTTCTTTTAGTGGTGCTGTGACCATTTCCTTATTACTCTTTGGTTTAGAAAAATGGATGGCAAGAAATATAATTAGAAAATATAAAGGTCCATGTACTGGTACCTTTAAAGAGTTCTGCTACTTTAATAACACAGGGAATTTCAACAGTGGGCCGTCAGACTATTTAGGTCTATCTTGTCCACTGACAGCATTTCTCTAGTGTTTCAAAGGAAAATACTTCCCAGCCCTATATAAGGAACATGGGTCTTTGTGTACATATACGTAGATCCTAATGTAACTTCACCATGCTGTGCCCCTGGCCCTTTCACAGGCTATTGACAAGTACTGCTCCTAAGTTTTTTCTTTCGCTGCCACCAACTAGCTTTTCTAGTAAATTAATGCTTTCAGACTCATTTAAATTGAATAAAGATAAAAGAAGTTTATTTATTACAAAGTAGAATTAAAATCATAAAGGTAACTTGTTTAGGTATAAACAAAAGGAAGAATACAATTCAAACTCATTAACAAAGCCAATCATCTGCACACCCTGTTCTTTAGTTTACAGACACTCAACACTTAGTTTTCCTCACAGAAGTTCTAAAATCCTATCTCTTCTCTCTCTAGTCTTTAACTGTTTCTCAGTCGACCCTATCTGTCTCTCGCTCTGACTCTATCAGTCTATCAGAAAGTGTAAATTCCCTATATATCTTTTTCTCAGTCCCTATCTGATCTATTCAGTGCTGGGCTGAGCCTTAAACCCCCTCAGGCTTCTTCCTGAATCTGTCCCTTTGTCAACAACCAACCAATCAGCACAGACACATCTAATAAATTATTCATCACAAAGGTGTAGACACCACACATACCACCATCCTTTTCTATACTGCTGAATGTGTGTGTAATATATCACTCTGATCTGCTGCATCAATGTCTTGTATGTGAACTAGAGATGGGCACGGAATGAACAATTTTTCATTTCCGTTACCATTTGTCATTTCCGTTACGTAATGAAATGACAAATGAAAAATGTGATGAAACGAACAGAACCATGAAAATTGTGTTCGTTACATTTCGTTTCTGTTAATGGCGACACAATGAAATGAGCTGTTTTAAATGTTAAAAAACACCCTGGACATCAATAAAAATGCAGCAATAATTATTTATACTGTCTGATAATACCTACCGGGGGGCTGGGGTCCTTAAAAGGTGCATTTATATCTTTCCTCAGATCGCTGTATTTTTTTCCTTTAAGAGGAGTTAGGGGACATCGACCCAAAATGGCTCCCAGATGTCTAATATTGATTTCTTGGGTATTAAAACGCCCTGGACATCCATAAAAATGCAGTGATAATGTGATAATTATTTGAAATTATTACCTACCAGGGGGCTGGGGTCCTTAAAACGTTTGTTTTTGTCTTCTCCCATCGCGATGTATTTTTCTTTTCCCTTTAAAGATGACATAATGGATGTCGCCACACTCCAGCCACAACATGGAGGCAAGCCATGTGATGGGGTCATGTAAATTCTTGGACAACTTCAACCAATAGCATGCCCAGGTGACAGACTGGGCAGGTCTGGAAGCCACAGAGGGCATAAAAAGCTCTGGCAGCCCCTGTCCTCCTTGCAGTCTCCAGTGGGAGTTAGGGAAATGCTTTAAAAATAGCGCAAAAGCGGGTAGAAACAACAAAAAAAAATAAACGAACAATGGAAATGAATTTTTTTCAAAAATTTGCGACAAACGACAAACAAAACAAAATGGACCTCTCAACGACAAATGACAAATGAAACACCATTTTTTTCTATTCATGCCCATCTCTAATAGAGATGGGCACAACCAGGAAAATATTTTTTCGAGTTATCGTTTTTCGGGATGGGTCCATTTCGGCTCATTTCCGTTTTTCGTGAAATTTCGCAAAAATTTGTCATTTTGTAGTGTCGTTTTTCATCTGTCGTTATACTGGTTTGGGGGGGGGTAGCGGGCTCCTGGAGGCACCTCTGTGGGGTGGGTGCCTCCTCTGGCCCGCTATAAAGGGAAAGCAGGCTCCTGGAGACCCCTCATGGCATGGGAGTCTCCTCTCCTCACCTGCTGCAAAAGGGCATGCATAGCCATATGGAATGGATATGCATACCAAGTTGCACGCAGAGACACAGAAGACTGGCAGAGGCACCCTTCTTTTTGGGGTGCCTTCCCTGCATCAGTCAGGCCTCGGGGGCATGGTTTGCATGGCACACATGCTGCTGAGCCGAGCCTGCAGAAGTCACCCAGAGCCACAAGTGGCGGACTGGCAGACTCTCTGCACTTTGTCTCACTAAGAAGGGAATTGTACTTGCGTGTAGTGCAATGCAAGTACAGATCTGGCTTAGGCAACAGGGTTAGCGCAAGGGCTAGGGTTAGGCTAGTTACGGGTGAGGTTAGGGTGAGTATTGGGGTGCACGTCTGGGTGCCTCTCTGACCCACTTAAAGGACAGTGTACTGGCGTATGGGTTAGGCTTAGGCTTAGGGTTCGGGTTCGGGCTACGGTTAGTGGGCTTTTTATGCCCGGTTGGCACATCCCAGAAGTCTCTGTGGTCAACCTGGCCAAGTGGCCATGCAATTGGTGGAATGGCTCTAAAAAGTTGCATGGTCACTCCCATGGCCAGCCCATCATTGCGCAGGTGTAAAATAAAATAAAATAAAATAAAATAAAATAAAATAAAATCAATGGAGAGAGGACAGAGGAGACATTTTGTTGCAAGAAAAACCCACTGCTACTGTAAAAATTCTGGCAGTTTTAAAATAGCAATTTCCACATGTTTCTGTGGTGCTTTGGTGTGCTTTTGGACCACGACGATACGATTTCAAAAAAAAATTGCGGTCGCCGCCCCATTTTCGATCCCCCGCCTGCACCGCATGGC
>JAHTLZ010000348.1:17587069-17598104 GCA_023846285.1 Phrynocephalus versicolor
ATCAAATAGCAGTGTAAACAATAACAGCAACTAATAGCAATAACAAACAAACACTAAGTCATATTGCCCCCCTCCCCCGCAGATCAAAATAAAGAGGTGAGACAAAATTATTGGGTATAAAATGGGCCACAATTTTATTTAACGTAAATTCCTGTCAAAATCTTTTAGCCCTTCCTCACTTCAAGGGGGCCTGCCTGTAGTGCAAGTTGGTTAACAGCTGGAATCCCAAGGTCTTCCAGTCCCCAACCATATCAGTTTGTGTGTGTTGTGTCGTTACAGTCGTGACCGACTCTTCGTGACTCCTTGTCCATGGAGTTTTCTTGGCAGGAATACTGGAGTGGCTTTGCCAGTTCCTACTCCAGGTGCCTACAGCACCTGGTATTCCCTGGTGGTCTCCCATCCAAGTACTAGCCAGGCCTGACCCTGCTTAGCTTCCGAGATCAGGTGAGATCAGATGTGCTTTAGGGCATCTAGGCAGTTTAATTCCATGCATTGAGAAGGTGCAGCCCACTTTCCCAGCTCTATACCAAATTAAATTTCTCCTAAAGCCCCAAGTAGCCCTCTTTCACATCATTTTAAAGGGTTGCCTTAATACAGATCTTATTATCTCTAGACCTCAATCTACTTTATTTTACCAGAGGGCTACCTGTTGCTTCAAGGCCAATTCCCTATGGGGCATGCTTATCTTCCTTACCTCTTACACTACCCGCCAAATTGTGACCAGAACAAAAGAGTTTGAACCTATAATAAGCCTTAACACGTGTGAAAAGTATGTGTCTATTCCCCTTCCCCCTTTTTACTTCCTCTCAATCATTCCATAGGCACTTCAGTCCAAGAGATTTCTAAATGGAGGGAGTGGAAGATTATATTGGAGAACTGGAGCTCAACAGTGATGGAATCTCATCTGTACCCTCCTGTGTGTGTAAATACCCTTGTGAATTCAGTAGACCTGCTTCTCAGCAAACCTCCATTAGGGCTGGGTTTGTATTAAATGCAAGAACAACATGTAAGGGATTAAAGTAAAATATGTCATGTTATGTCTTGGGCAGACTTCTGGTATTACTTTTAAATACAGGAATTGCAAATTAATAGCTCCTAATTTGTGGTGTCTACGCGTAGTGTACGAATAGGTTGTTTCTGAGTGCAGGTTGTTGGGGGGGGGGGGAACAGTGAGAGAAAGTTCCTGTCTCCATGTCTTGTTTCTGAACATCAGATACACTATTAGTCTCATACTTGAAGGCTCTTCTTGTATCCTGTTTCTTGATCCTGTTTCTTAATGTAGTAAGGCACAATTAGAGTAGGCATTAAATCAATGGAACTCTTGGAGGATCTGACTCAACAAATTCCACTTGGTTCACCTAGACTTCTCAGCCTGTGACTTAACATGCTAAGCAAGATTTTAGTCACTATTTTACTGAGAGACCACTACCATGTTTTGAAAAGTAGTCCCCAACTTGCTCCTTTCCCACCCCCACCCATATTTTGTTAGCCAGCAGTTCACTAGAATTCTAAACCATAACTGATACTGTAGTGGGAGCTTAGAGCCAACAATATCTGGTGACTAGACATGGGCACGACTCAGCGAAATCCTTGTTTCCATTGTTGTTCTTCGTTCTCGTTACGTAACGGGGAACGAGAACGACAATTACTCCGCTCCAGCTTGAACCCGACCCGATAAAGATAAATTGGGTCTGATTTGTTGTTGACGTTCATGGCATCGCAGCGCCGGCGATTGATGCCAAGCGGTGCAGCACAGAAAAAAAGTTTTAAAAATTAAAAAAAAACCTGATTCCCGGCCATAAAAGCAGGCAAAAATATGCCTGCCTCAGTGAGGGCATCTACCAGAGAGAGGTGGTTTCTGGGGGGGGGGGTTCCCTGGCTTCCCCCCCTCTCATGTCCTGGGCTGCTGGTACCAGGCTGGGGGGGGGCATCCTCATCGTCTCCATTTGCCATGCGGTGGGGGGGGATCCAAAATGGCGACTGCAATTTTTCTTTTGAAATCGTGCTCCAAAAACCCACCAAAGCACCACAGAAACATTTGAACATTAGGTATTTTAAATGCCTGATTTTTTTATAGTAGCAGCAGTGGGTTTTTCTTGCAACAAAACGTCTCCATTGATTTATTTTATTTTATTTTTTTATTTTTTTACACCTGCGCACGGGCAATGATGGACTGGCCACGGGATGGGACCATGCAAATTTTTGGAGCCATTCCACCAATTGCATGGCCAGGTTTTGCTGAGACTTCTGGATGTGCCAGAGAGGGCATAAAAAGCCCACCAACCCTAACCCTAACCCTAACCCTAACCCTAACCCTAACCCTAACCCTAACCCTAACCCTAACCCATACGTCAGTACACTGTCTTCTTAGTGGGCCAGAGGCACCCAGAGGTACAGCCCACTAACCCACCCTAACCTCAACTGTTACCCTAAGCCTAGCCATTACCCTAACCCCAACCCTAACCCAGATTCGTATGCAAGTACACTTCCCTTCTTAGTGGGTCAGAGTGGTGCATCGAGAGGTGTCTCCAACTCCAGACCCACTCCCTCCCTAAGCGTAACCTGTACGCCAGTATGCTTTCCTTCTTAGTGGGTCAGAGAAGCGCCAACGAGGTTCCTCTGACACACTAACCCCCAACCCTGGCTAGTGGCTATGGCTATTGGCTAACATAATGTTCTTAGTGAGACAGAGAAGTGCCGATGAGGTTTCCTGTCACACTAACAACCCAACATAATTGGTACGCAGCGGCTACGCGTTACGCTTCCCTTCCCTTCTGGGTCAACTCAGAGGCACCCAGAGAGGTGCCTCCCAGAGCCCACCCCTCCCCCTAAACCACTGTACAAAGGACAGATGACAAACAGAATCGACAAATTTTTGAAAAATTTCACGCCAAATGGAAACGACCCGAAACGGGCCCGTCCCGACAAACGACAACTCGAAACGTAATTTTTTTCTGCTCGTGCCCATCTCTACTGGTGACCAAATTTGGAAACTGCCTTCATATAAAGGATATCTATAGGACTGTGATGATAATACATTATTTCTACCTGTGGTTTTTTTCCTCTTCTCCTTTTCAACTGTTCTCCAAAGATTCTCGGATAATTAAGTGAAACTAATTATTAGAGGGTAATTAATTTCAGCAATTGTTATTTGTATGAAGCCATAGTATTTCTTGGTAAATTTTGTGTGACGAGGCAAAGGACTCAACCTTTTTGTACTGAAAGTTAATTGTTCTCTCTCTCTCTCTCTCTCCAATTCGAAAATGTCCTGTAGTAAAAACTGAATTGCTTCACAAGTGGTTCAGGCAGGTGGGGAGGAAGCAGAATTTTAAGAAGAACAGGATGCCTGGGTTCTAGTATTAGGCAAATCTGTTATTAAACAAACTGCAGTAAGGACTGGAACAGAGATACTAAATGTGTAATCAAAATAGTCACAAATCCCTTGACAAGTTGGATGTGAACATTAACTTCAAACTGTACTGTCAAACTGGGTCATCTATTTCATGTACATAATAAAGGCATTCCATTAAAAATTTCCTAAAGGCCTTACTCAAGTTCTTCCAGCACACATGTAACAAAGAAACTGACTTCCACATGAATAAAACCTCCTCGGTAACTTCAATTTCAAGGAAATCTTCATGAGGTTTTGGATGACAGAAATTTGCAGACAAAAATAAATGCTGAATTTTAGCTGCGTATTAAGAATACAGCTCTGGTTCACCGCTTGTGTTTCAAATGTACTAGGGCAACTGAAGAACACCTCAAGTGTTCATCACCATGAACATACCTTTAAACATTACAGACGGGATTGTAGCCATTGTTTGAACGTGGTTTTAGTGGCTTTATTTATTTATTTATTTTTATTGGATTTGTATACCACCCATCTGGCAAGGCCACTCTGAGTGGATAACAACAATGATAACAACAATCAGTGATACAATACAGTAATTCGTACATTTAAAAAAAAACATAAAAATACAGTAAAAATTAATATTAAAATTAAAATTAAAATGACATCAAATAGCATCTATGTTATTGGCTGGCATGTTTTAACGAGTTAGCACTGGATTATATACATTACATTTGAGGGAATGTCTGCTTGAATAACCATGTTTTAATAGTTAAAAAAAAACCCAGAACTAGGCCACAATAACAAGAAATAGGGCCTTTTCCTATTTCTGTTTTTTTCCCCGTTTGGGCCTCTTGTGGTGTCAATTTCCTCATACACCTAGCCTAGGAAGATCTGGTATTATGAGCAGCTTTTGTTTTGTATCTGTGTATATTGTGGCCTAGTTCTGAGCCCCTGACCGCTTCACAAGCCACATTGACACATAAGGTCTGGGAAATGTGAAGGTCATAGCTTTATTTAATCTTGGTTACATACTGCAGTACTCTGGCCAGGCACTGGGTCAGATCCAGCCCATTGGTAGACCCATCTGTCACCTGCCTCACTGCCACCTTGAGGCACTCCTGTGTTCCTGCTCTTGGAAACCCTGTGCTTGTAGGTTCCTTCAGGTTTCCTCTCAAGATGTGTGTGTGGGGGTGATCCCCCGCACTGCCCAAGCAGGGGGGTCCTGATCCTTCACCGCATCTGTTGGTGCCACTCGTGGCCTGTTGGTTGTGCAGGCTCCTGCCTGGCACTGTCCTGGCCTGGATCCATTCCCAATGCCTCCACACCGCCACAGGATCTAGGTTAGGACCAGCTCTTGCCAGAATGCTGAATGATGTTGACTAGTCAGCATTGGGTCCCAGTGTTCGACAGGTATACTCCCTCGGTGAAAAAAATAGTTCCTTTTCTTTGAATGGGATGTTGTCCTGCTTGACTACCACCTCCCCCATATCTGCTGGCCAATGGCTGTGGTGACTCTTCTGCATGCTACCTCCATCTTCCTGGGTGATCGGGCGCCCCTCTATGATTTTCTCTGGAGGAGGTCTGACCATATGATAGTCATGCTGGGATGAGTTCTATGCCCTTACACATTGGTAGGTCATGCCCCCCAACTGTATAATCATGGCATCTGTGGGCCCCTGAGCTTTAGCGCCTCTGGTTTTGTGCATGGTTGTAGACGGGTATGCCCGCCACACCACATCTGCTGCCTGCTTCTGTATCTGCCCATGTCCTCATCTCCCCCACACTGGCTACCATCACTTCCAGCTGTCTCTGGTCTCCGCTGCTGGCTCCTGCTACTGCTGGGATTCTGCCGCGATCCCATGCCATCTTCGCTGTCACTGCCTCCTTCTCCCACAACATCCACTGCTGCCACCGACTCCTGCCAATGCTGGGTAGTTGCTGCACCATCCATGCCTGCTCGGACATCTGGCAATGGTACAGAGATCCTCCAGACATCCACAAGGACCAGGCAGCAACAGGGGATGGCTGCTGGTACTGGCCCCATTTTAAAGGACAGGGTGGTGTTCTTGTGCCTGCGCAGGCAGGCGATCCCCAGATGTTCATCCCCAGCACGTGGTGTGGGTGCTCCCTGATTGGCTGGGCCTGACCACGTGGTTGGGTCTCCTGGGGCCTCTGAACGCCGCATGGTCTTGTTGATGCCTCCCTAGGGACACGGTCGGGCCACCCCAGATACAACAATGGTCCCCGGTAAGTTGGGGACCTTTTATTAATATGATAGTAGACAATTTGCTTCTTTGGTAAAGCTCCAGAATGGTTAGTAGTATGTAAGCACCTTTCACATGACTGAAAAATATGGTGAACAGATCCTGAAGGCTGAACTCCACATGCAGGTTAGTGAGTAAATAGATACTAATTCACATTAAATGGCTAATGTACTGTGAAGGATGGTACATTCATATGGCTGTACCCTGCTGAGTACAATTTATATGCTTTAGCTTTCTGGGAACTGTCCTGTGCAAACAGGAAATATGCATGTGTACCAAACTCGAAATGTTAGCTGTATAGATATTGCTAAGCAACAGAAATCTTGAGTGTGTAGCGCGTGAGTACCATGGAAGCTCTCCTTTATTTGAGGACCCCACTGAGCAATAAATTAAATATGCAGAGCCGTGGTTGCTAAAGTGTGGGAAAACATTTTGGAAGGGGGGATGATTAACTGTTGAGACATTTTTAAAAGCACATGGAGGAATCAAAATGGAGCATGGATGCATTTGCTATCCTCCCTGCAAAGCTGTTCTGTTGCTGGCTGAGGTTTCGCCATAGCGGCTGGCCTGCTTTTTGTGCAACCGGGGTCCCGCCTTACCAGCTGTCGTCCTTTCTACTCCCAAATGTATTATCGAACAAGATGTTAATACTATGTCATGTTCTTAGGGAAGACATGAGCATTTGCCGCCAGTTAATAACTTTTTTTAAAAATGCCAGAACAAGTTAAACAGAATGGTTTTCCCACTTCTAAACAGGAGACAGAAATCTGGCATTGCCATATTCTTGCCAATACTGAAATTCTGTCAAACTGGGTACAGCAGGCTGTACAAAACATGCCAGTGTGTGTGTGTGTGAGAGAGAGAGGGGGGGGGATAACACTTTCAAAGCAGACACTATCTACTTCATACATTACAGCACAATAAAGTTGATGGTGCAGCAGTTAACAACATCACACCAACACATGGATGGTCAAATTGTAACTAGGCTATGATGCTCCCTGAGATATCCTGAGTACCTTTTCCACAGCTTAACTTACCTCATAACTCTTTATGGGGTGGGTGGGAGTTGTTGACAAGAGATTGAAGGTGGGTATCAGTATAACGTACAAAGCAATAGCACTAATATTATCACTTACTGAAGACAAATGGGAACTATCCTTTTTGGTAGTAACAGTGATGACTGAACATGACAAAATGCTAAGAAGCAAGGGAAAATACACATGGCAAACATAGCATATAAAGTAAATCTCATCCCAGGTAGCAGGCTCATGGTTGATTCAGCCTTCCATTATTCCAAGGTCAGCTTGCTTGGGGGAGGGGCAATGTGTACCCTACATACTGTAATTAAACTCTAAACCAGGGGTGCCCAAACTTTTTGTAAGGAGGGCCAGATTTGGTGGCTGAGAATGTGTCAGGGGCCGGTTGCTCCCTGACCCTGCCACCCCACTGCAAGCCCCACCCACTGACCCCTTGCAACCCCACCTGCAGGAAGGAAGGCGGGGACCAAGGGAGGGAGGGAGGGAGGTGGAAACCAAGAGAGGAAGGAAGGAAGGTGGGGAACAAGGGAGGGAGGGAGGGAGGGAAGGAGGTGGGGACCAAGGGAGGGAGGGAGGAAGGAAGATGGGGACCAAGGGAGGGAGAAAAGAAGGAAGGTGGTGACCACAAGGTTCCCGGTGATGCCAGTGGCAGCAGCCAGCCCCCGTGTGTGCACCCAGCCCCACAAGCGTCTCGGTGTTGCTGCTGGTGGTGGCCCACCCCCTTGCCCGCCTGCCCAGCCCCACAAGCTTCTGCTCACCGGCTGGCTGGCCCACCCAGCCCCTCAAGCTTCCCGGTGGTGTCAGTGTTGGTGGAATATTTTTTTTTAAAAAAAAACACCATGGGGTGAAGGAGGGGGAGGGAGGGGTGGGTCTGCCTGCCGCGGGCCACTCAGAATGGCCTGAAGGGGCAGATTTGGCCCCCGGGCCAGACTTTGGGCAGGCCTGCTCTAAACCATCCAGGGGCTACTTGAAGTGGTATGAGGTGGTATATAAGCAGAACACTTGTTTTCTTTCTTTCTTTCATTAGTTTTGCTTGGCCGCCCCCTGATATCTTTGAGTTCATAGTGTAGCAATCTGATCTTGGGACTACCGCTGTTCCATACCCCTAACACAGAAATGTAAGGACAATGCCTCTGAATTAAAACCAAAGGAAAAATTGCAAGTAAACTTCTCTTCACTTGAAACAAAGTATGTTCCTTTATAAATTTACTTTAGAAATTTACTCCCCAGGACCATCCCGCTACTTTTATAAATCCCCCATGCTTGAGTCTCTAATTGGGTGTGATCACCCTGCAGGTAAAATGCACATCGATCTGCTTTGATTCCACATCCAGGAAGTTGGGTTTCTAAGGGTATATTTGTTTTAGCTGACCAGATAGGAGTCAGCAGAGAGAGAGAGAGGGGAGGGAATCTCTAATCAACACTTGTTTGCAGCTAGTTAAGGCAGCGTCTGTTATTGCTGTCAATTTTTGCAAGACATATTGATAGGCAGAAGCTACCCTAGCATCTCAGTCTCAAAGTAGCCTCCATATTACTTGCCAGTGTAGTTGCCACCTTTCCCCTGTAGCCTTATTCCACTGGATTGCTTTGATACCTTTGTCAAATAGTAGAATATATGAGTTATTGACATAGCTTTATCTCTTGTGTTCATACCAAATGGAAAGATATTTCCCTTGTCCCTTACCACATCATCCCCTCCTCCTCCTATTTAAACCTGTGTTCTTTTATCTCAGTGTTATAACTATCACATCTTCTTATAACATTTTAAGGATCAACCCATCCTATATTGCCTACGTCTTTCACTATATGTTTTCCTTTGGGGAAAGTTTCAGAAATCCCCAGTTAATTAGTATGTTACTGTTCCTACAACAAAAGAACTTTTCTAGAATAAGATAGTATTTCTCTGCTTTGGGTCTTGAGTATCTTTTGAAGGAACATATCTACTATTGGAGATTTTTTGCATTATGTCTTCAGTAGGTGTGGCTGGAAGGGACTATTATTGATTGGGATGACTCTCAGTCAGTGACAATACTAAGCAATAGTTCTTTCTGGCACCTGACTTCAACAACAGCCCTATCTCTATGCTCTGAATCTCCTTCCCTCTCTTTAATCTGTTGGAAGCAGTCAGTTAATCTGTTGAACTCTATTGTTCAAAACAAATGCATTTTTACCTTGCTGTTATCCGTTTCCAGTAGGTAAATGAAACCTTTTCGTTTTTCTCTACTAGTATTGCCAAGTGGGTTATTGAGACTTGGAAGCACCAGTCATTGGTGGTTACTTCACGAACTGCTCGCTTCGCGGCAACGCCTCCTTTCCATGCGAATCGATCGTTTCAGTCCGCACACCCCTCCTTTTTGGCTTTGATGCCACCCCGACCATGCCCCCTTTACCGTGCTACAACCGGGGCGAGTGGTGACCATGCCAGAGGCCGGGAATCTTTTCATTTCGCATCTCGCTTTGCTCCCAACGTGACGTGTGGACTCGGTATTTTTTTTTAAATTACATTCAAGCCGGAATATCGATGCATAGGCATCCAACATAAAGTTTAGCAGGGGACTCCCTCGTTCCAGTAGTGGCGGCGGCGGCGGGAGCAGGAGGAGCTGCCGCCACCTCGCCCGGCCAGAGCAGGGCGCCCGGGGCATGTAGCGCGCAAGCGGCGGTGGGCGGGCGGCTGTGCCATGCGGGGCTCCCCCTGAGTAGCGGCGGCGGCAGCGGCGGGGCTGCCAATGATGCCAGGAAACAGTTAAAATCAGTAGAGTCACACGCCGAAATAAATACAGAAACTGTTCAGCTGCAACTGACAGTTTCATATTGATGCATTGATACACCGTCCGTAGCAAATTTTTAAAAAAGAGGATGGGAAAAACAGACGTTGAAAAGTGGCATGCAAATGCGAAGGGAGGACGTAAGGTTGCAATTGATTCGGTCCAAAAATGGGTGCACGTGAGTACAGCGAAAGAGGGGTGGGATCGAATGGAAACCACGTGACCGCCACTGAATTCAAAGTGAAGGCAATGTCGCTGCAAAGCGATGCGCCTCGTGAAGTAATGGCCAATGAGAGAGAAAAATGGGAACTTGAAATCATTCTGCTTTGTGAATCCTTGCACTCTTGGCGTGCAGCTGGAGGAGTAATCACAATTCAAAACTCTTCAACATCCATCTCAGAATGAAACAAATTATATTAAATAATCCAAATGTTGCTCTTGCTTGGCCTGTTAATATTTTGGTTAGTAGCCTGGTAGGACCACAATCTATCAAAGTGTCATCAGGCTGTCTCTTTTATTGAGGGGAAGAGTTTTCTCTAGCTTACGATGTCTTCTATATTTGCCCATATATTCATAATATAGAAACCCTTATTCTCTGAACATAGGGCAATACTGTATATTCCCCAGAGTTCTCGCTTGAGAAAAGCAGTGCAGTAAACAACTATAAAAATAAATAAATATAATAAATAAATATACGTAGCAGATGCCCAGAGCAGAATAAAATTCAAAATATTAATGACAAGCCATTGCTGAGGGAAAGCAGTCTTTTGAAGAAATATGGGATATATATTTATTTAAATAAACAATTAAATTGAATTAAATTAAATTGAATTAGCAAATATTAATTCAATCATATACATGTCTCCTAAGAGGCTGCACTCAAAGAGTTGTATCTCTGATAAAAAGATATAGGACTGCAGCTGCAGATGCCATCAAAACATTTTTTTTTTACTGGCTGGACCAATTTAATAGGATAGACCCATTTTGGATATGCCCAAAAGCCTGTCTAGGTGTACTGTTATGTCTGCGGGAAAGCCAAGACTGGGTAAGGAGTGCAATGGCATGCTCCTCCTCATAGTTCCCAGACACTAATATGAAGAAACAGAACTTGTCAGAAGCTCCAGCTGTTGGAGGTCTATAAATTCTCAGTAGAGTATCTGGCACATTATGCTTCTGATATAATAATCTATTTTTTACATTGCTAAATGTTTAAAACTGCATACATCTTTCTGATACATGGAACAATTTGCTCATGGCAGGATAATATTTAAACCCCAATGAATATTACACTCCACCAGGGTAGTTCTCATCTTCACTATGCACACGGAGATCACAGAGAGCACTCATTTAAGCCAGTGGGGCTTCTTCCAGTGTAATGAAGCAAACAAGTGTATCAGATGTTGAATTCCTGGTACCATGGATTATTGTGTGAGTGAAAATATGGTACAGCTTTGCACTCTGTGGGATGACATCATACATGGGAAATGTGAGAAAAATCTATGAGAAGAAAGTTTTCAAATTTCAGGTCCCAGTGGGGGCCATACCAGCCCTGAAAACAAACAAAAATGCTAGAAGAAGAAGAAGAAGAAGAAGAAGAAGAAGAAGAAGAAGAAGAAG
>JAHTLZ010000348.1:17604989-17628153 GCA_023846285.1 Phrynocephalus versicolor
CAATAAATTGTGGCCCTTGTTTAACCAAGCACAACGTGTGACGCCTCATTATTGCTGACTTGCCTGGCAAAGAATAAATGCATTTAGTGATTATGGAGCTAGGAGACAAATGAGCAAGGCAATACAGCTTAGTACAAAACGTATATTACATATGTACACATGACAAAGAGTAATATACAATAACAATATAGAAAACACAGCATATAGAGAAGATATAACAGAGCGTGGGGAAAGCTGCCTTTCACCTTAGGCAGTCCCAAATTTGCATTGGTTTACACGAGACCTTCATACATAAAGCAATACGGTTTAAGCCAATCACAAACTACATGAGATGATGTGATTAAGCTATACCACCTGTGCTTAATCATCCTGACCTTCAAGTACTGATTATTTCTTACATCTGTGTCCTAGACCTAATAAACATTCTTGTCTAGCTCATGACATGACACAATTTATACTGTAGAATCCATTTTGTAATCTGTTAAATACATATTACAGACATTCTGTCAAAACTACAATCCTTGACAAGCACGGTCAAAGATTTGGAGGAAGTATTCATTGAATGGTTAAGTATATTGTGTGCAGACATTCTGATGAATCACTTGACCAATCTCCTGGATTTACTTCAGGAGACCCACACTTGAAAAGTGTGTATTTGGGGATCATCAGATATAACAAATGGGAACATCTTAAACTGTCAGTCTACAGAATAGCACAACTGAATTCACATTCTTCCCCTGTGTGCCAACTTGTAGCTTTAAAATGAAGGGATAAACTAAGAAAATTTGCCTCTTTACTATTTTGTGAATTTAAAAATTTCAAACCTGTATCCGTTTCTATCCCCCAAAAGAAAGAATTTTGGAATGCCAGTAAATTGGGAAACAATCTTTTTCTTTGCTTTTACCAGCCACATTTCATAAGTTCAGATGTACTACAGCATAATTAGAATGCTCTACCTGCTTGCCACATTGTTATAAAAGGTTGGGAATCCTTCAGAAAAGAGGGAGCTACTGTAATTTTAAGCTGATATATTTTCTGCATCTCCATCAAATCATTAGTCCAGATGGAGACTGCAGTGAAGAAACCACAAGCTTGAAAAGAAAAGATCTGCAAAAATAAGATTACCCATACAATGGTATTGTCGCTTACTGTGAATCAATGTGAAAGGGGAACAATGAAAAAAACTAATAGGAGAAAAAATGGTTCAAAATGTGCTGTTGAAGTAGAGATTGACAGATACCACAAAACACCAAAAAGACATAAAGTATAAGCCTGAAATCTTTCTAGAAACAAAATTACTAAAGTGAACCTATTGTATATCAGGCAGTGGTAAGAAGACAGCATTTACAGGAAAATATATCAATGCTAGAAAAAGCTGAAGGCAACCAAAGAGCAAAGATGAGATGAACCCCCAGCCTTTAGTCTGCACAACCTGAGCAGGGCTGCTCATAAAATTGTCATTGGGAGGTCATTAATTCAAATGGTCACCATAGGTAGAAGGGACATAACAATAACAACAATCACCTTTATTCAGCACTAACAGGTTTTTAAGAGAAAGGTACCTGGTTCTTATGATGTTCTTCTAGCATTTGAATTCTTTGAATACCAAGTTGTAGCCATCCCAAATAAAGATACATTTACAAATGTTGAAGAATTCTCATCAAGAACAGATTAAAACCAAGTTCTCACCAATTCTTAGTATAATGGACTTCTCATTTTCAGAACTGTAAATGGAGTGAAGAGTGTGTAGGCTTCCTTGTATGCTTAAAGATCAGTGAATATATGTAGTATGATGGCAAACAGAAAACAGGAATGTTGGTAATCTTTGAATCTAACTCCCAAACTAAATTCTTTGGTACCAAGTCCCAAGCAAATAAAACCAGTGAAAATTGACAGGACTATGTCACTGCCAAAGAAGGAATCAAGTGGGCCATTGCCAAAGCTAAGGTAGAACATTACCATGATCTATACCAGTAGTGGTGAACCTTTGGCATTCCAGATGTTTCGGACCACAGCTCCCAGAATTCAAATCCTATATTGTCAGTGACAAAGGATTGTGGAGTTGTGGTCCAAAACATCTGGAGTTTCAAAGTTTCATTGCTACTGATTGAACTATACAATCACCTGGAAATGAAAGAAGAGGAGAAGGATCTTTACCAAATAGCCAAATCATAAAAGAAGGCCACCTAAGACTATTTATTTATTTATTTATTTATTTATTTATTTATTTATTTATTTGTTTGTTTGTTTGTTTTTGTACTTATTAACTGCCCAATTTTCCCTCAGGAACTCAGGGAACAACAGATTGCAGAAACAACTTGCCCAATGTGCACAACCCCCATATAATTTAAAAACAGAAACAACAACAAAGTAAAACAAAACCAAAGAAAAACAACACAGAATTCAGGAAGGAAAGAAGAAAAATGGGTGGGGCAAACAACAACCAAACAATGACAACACAAACATACAACCAGTGATCTCCAAAACTTTCCCTGAAAAGCCAGGTCTTTAATGCTTTCCTAAAAGCCATCAGGGACCCCACCAGCCTAATCTCCATGGGCAGTTTGTTCCAGAGTGCTGGGCCAACCACCGGGAGGGCCCGGTTGTGGGTAGAAACCCTTTGGGCCTCCCTTGGTGTGGCCACCAAGAGCGAAAAGGCAAGCAAAGCTATGGTAGGACAGGATGCAGCTGACCTCTAGAACACTATAAGTGCCTACAGAATAGCACAAAGATTCTAGGGCAAAAGACTCCAGGGCAAACAGGAAACCATGCGACAATAGTGAGACTGTTTTAACGAGACCTCCAACACTGAATTTCCACGCCCACCAATCCCTGAAGGCATGCTGACCTATGGACATATTCTGCCCATTACCACTACAGAAGTCTCCAAAGGCAGTTGACAGTATGAAGAACGTGAAAGCCTCCAGACTCGATGATCTGCCCAATGATTTCTGGAAACTTCAGGAACTCCAAGACACGGGGATAACTTGGATAAACTCGGATACAGAGTTATTCAGTGCCATAACAAATAGCGTCTGTGTACCAACTAATTGGACAATGAGAATAACAGACCCCATATTGAAAAACAAGGGTGAACCTGCTGACTGTATAGCCTAGTCTGCCTCCTGTCTGACACTATGGAAACTCTGGACCAACACATTTGCAACATTGTTCAACACAACACCAACCAATCTGGCTACATCAAATGATGTGGAATGACCAAAGACATATTTTGTGCTTGCCGCCTCAAAGAAAAATACCCAACCATCGCACATATCATTCCTAGATCTAGAGAAGGCATTTGACTTTGTTCCACATCAACTGATGTGGTGTGTCCTCTGTAACCAAAACCTCTCATCAACTGGGTCAAAATGCTATAGAAGAATACCAGCAGCCATGTGTGATGCTCAGCTGGCCTCCCTAACAGTTTTCTGGTGGCAGTTAGGATGCATGAAGGGTCTGCACTAGAGATGGGCATGAAATGAAAATATAATGTTTGGTATGTTTTCAAAACCTTTTTGAAGGCGGGCAGGGACTGTGCTAGGTGCAGCTCAATTGGAAGATGATTCCACAGCGTGGGGCCCACCACAGAGAAGGCACGGTTACGCGTGAGCGATTTCCGCACCTCCCTGGGTGTGGCCACCCTCAGTGAGCACGCCTGCACCATTCTCGTTGGCCTGTTCCCAGTTGATCTCTGGGAGATACGCTCCGACAGGTACTCTGGTCCCAAGCCATGGAAGGCGTTGAAAATCAAAACCAAGACCTTGAACCTTATCCGGAGGACAACGGGCAGCCAATGCAGGCAGACCAGAACTGGGATGATGTGCTCGAATCTATGAGCGCCCACCATGAGTCTGCCCGCTGCATCTTGTACCCGCTGGAGCCTCTGGACAAGGGTCAAGGGCAACCCCACGTAGAGGGCATTGCAATAGTTGATCCTTGAAATCACGACGGCCTGCACAACTGTCCTCAGGACATAAATACATAATGAACTCAAAAATAGGGTTCACAGCCATATATTAGTGTGGAAATAACAACATAGTTTCTTTGGACTCTTCCCTGTAAGCCACTGAAATTTGGATTGGTTTGGGGTTCAGGGGGCTGAGGTATTAAACTCAAAAGGGGGTTCCCTTAGGAAAAATCATTTCAATTGAGTCAGGAAGTCACTAACCGCTTACCCACAAGAGGGCTATTATTGTCATCCAACTCAGTTAGAAATGTGTAGATGAGGCAAAGTGAGTAAATAAAACCTCACACTAACTTATTTGTGGTAACGAAGGAAAACAGTTCCACAACTCAAGTATAAAGAAAGAGTGAGAGGGGAATGCAGCTCTGACACAGGAACACAAGAGAATAGAGACTGAACATTTATCACATTCCTCCTTCTGGTTTCTAGTAAACAACAGCAACAAAAACAGTAACACAAAAAATGAAATACTGGCTATCTGCTCTTGAGGTGATCAGTGGCCTGGCTTTATTACTCCAGGGCCAGTACATATGAGAGACAATGCCATGTTGTACCCAAGTACATATGACACATGTGTACTGCCATAGCAAATTTGCTGTAGGCTTTGTTCCTATTCTTGATTTCCACATCACAAGTTATTGTTTTGCCTCATTACTCAGTGTACTGTTAGTGGCAGCTATAAGGAACGCTACAGGACAGTGGCAAAAGCACAGATGGTGAAGCATTCTTTTAGTGATAATATAAAGCTTATTCAAGCATTATTTAGGCAAGCACTGTGATGTGAACATGCTTAGAGGAGGAGCATTATCCTGTGATGTTATGTTTTGGTACTGAGACGGAAAAGAGAAGCTCCTGCTGGAGTCTAAGTTTTATCTATAAGCAAACCCCTTGGAAATAGATGTGGGTTTCCCTTGCATGATATTGTGCTTGTATGTAAGGAGATGTTTTTCCTTCTGAGACAGTACTGAAACTGGTTAGCACCTGAGAGCAGAGGAGATGGGCTAAGTGCTCCCCTCTAAGTATGTGTTCTCCAAATGTACATTTTAAAGTCCTGAACGAGGCTTAGGCCATGATCAGATGGCGAGAAAAGATCATGCTGAAAAGGGTTCCTTTGCTAGGAGCATTCTCTCTTAAAGGAACTCTTCTGTCCATCCAGGAATCACTCCAGCCTTCCCACTGGTCTGGACCAAAAAGGTCCTCTTTGGACATGGATCAATGATAGGCTGGTCCAGAACCTCCTGTCCATCTTGTGATTGCTGCAATATAACACAGACCAGACCAGACCAAACCACAAGAGGTGGCTTAGGACCTGGATACCTGAAGGACCGCCTCCTTCCATATGAATCTACCCGGCAATTAAGATCAAGCCAATGGGCCCTCTTGAAAGAGCCATCCCTCAAGGAGGTAAGAGGGATGGCTTGCAGACACAGGGCCTTCTCGGCAGCTGCCCCCAAGCTATGGAATGCCCTCCCAAGTGAGATCCACCTGGCGCCAACACTGATGACTAGAGATGGGCACGACTTAGCAGAATTTTCATTTCCGTTTCCGTTTTTCGTTTCCGTTACATAACGAAACAAAAAACAAAAAACGGCTCAAAACTGGAACGAAAACGGAAACGAAACGACTAATTTCGAGCCAATTTTTGTTTTTCGTTACTGGAAAAGCACTTCATGGAGCTAAATGGGAAGAAACGAAAAAAATTTCGTTTTCGTTTTCGTTTGTCATTTTCGTTACGCAACGAAACGAAAACGAAAAATTTTGAAAATTAGCTCACGAAAACGGAAACGAGCCGAAACGGACCCCTAGACGAAAACGAAAATGAAAACGAACAATTTTTCTGAGTCGTGCCCATCTCTACTGATGACATTTTGGCGCCAGGTAAAAATCTTCCTGTTCCAGAAGTTTTTTAATTGATACAATTTAGATTGTGGGTCTTCTGATGGCAATTTTAGTGCAATGTTTTTAGTAAAAGGTTTTTATTGTTGTTTTAATTATTTATTGTTGTTTGATGTTTTTAGCTGTTTTAATTCCTTGATTGGAAGCCACCCAGAGACCTTTGGGTAGTGGGTGGCATATAAGTTGTAAAAATAAATAAATAAATAAATAAAATGAAAACTATTTCTCTGTCTCATCACACCCTTAAATTGTTTTCTTCCTTTATTTTCTCTCATGGTGCAGATTATAGCCTGCACAATCACACAGTAGTTTTACTAGCTCACTTTTAATTTTATAGTAGCCCTCCAGTGTTGCAACTCAAAATCCAAAATAACCTTGACAGATTAGAGTGCTGGGCCAAAGCAAATAGAATGAGTTTCAACAGAGAAAAATGTTGGGTCCTGCGTCTAGGCAGAAAAAATGTGTTGCTCACATATCGGATGGGAGACACTTGGCTGGAGAATAGTACCTGTGAAAGTGATCTGGGAGTCTTGGTGGACCACAAATTGAACATGAGTCAGCAGTGTGATGTGGTGGCCAAGAAATCCAATGTGATTCTTGAACACTACTGCACTTTAGATTTGAAACATCTTTTCCTTCAAGACAAATCACCTTAAAAATCACTGTCCACTTTTCAAATCACTTTTTCTGAAAAGCCCCCTTGGCCACACCCATCTTTGACTGCTGTGTCAGTTTTTCTTGCCATGACCACTGGGAGTAGTGGTTTTTTAAATTGGCTCCTGCACCCCCTTTTAAAGCAATTTGGTTGTATTTGCCAAATTGTTTTAAAAGCCACCACCTTTTTTTGGTTTCTACCCTGTTTCTGCCGTTTCCCTGTCATAGTTTAAAGCAGTTCAGCCAAGTGCAAACAGGGAAGCCGATTGCTAAGCAACTGCTGAAGTGCGGACTGCCAAACCACTGTAGCCACCATGTGACCGCAGGAGGAGATAAGGCAATGCAAAATAAAAAGCGGCTGCTCAAGGAAGTGCAGTAGCGGGGTTGCATCAGCAGAAGCATCATGTCTAGATCAAGGGAAGTCACAGTACCACTCTACTCTGCTCTGGTCAGACCCCATCTGGAGTACTGTGTTCAGTTTTGTGCTCCTCGCTTTAAAAAGGATGGTGACAACCTCGAGCGGGTCCAGAGGATGGCGACCAGGATGGTTAAAAGTCTGGAACATATGTCTTAAGAGAAGCAGTTTAGAGATCTGGGAATGTTTAGTGTTACAAAAAGAAGGTTGAGGGGGGACATGTTTAACTATTTGAATGGATGTCATATCAAAGAGAGGGCTGGCTTGTTTTCCATGGCTTCAGTGACTAGGACTTGGAGCAAAGGTTTCAAATTACAGGAAAAGAGATTCCATTTGAACATTTGAACTTCCTGATGGTTAGAGATGTTCAGCAGTGGAATGTGCTGCCACAGAGGATGGTGGAGTCTCCTTCTTTCGAGGTTTTTATGGAGAGGCTGGATGGCCATCTGTTGGGGGTACTTTGATGAGGGTTCCTGCATGGCATGGGGGTTGGACTGGATGGCCCTTGAGGTCTCTTCCAAATCTATGATTCATTCATTCATTCATTCATTCATTCATTCATTCATTCATTCATTCATTCATTCATATCTATACCACCTTTTTCAACAAAAGACCCAAGGTGAGTTATAACATTATAATCTAAGTTATAATGTTACAACTTTCTGGAAAAGTATAGGATGATACCAGTAATGCAGGCCTCCT
Organism: Phrynocephalus versicolor; assembly: GCA_023846285.1. Lineage (NCBI taxonomy): Eukaryota > Metazoa > Chordata > Lepidosauria > Squamata > Agamidae > Phrynocephalus > Phrynocephalus versicolor. The sequence continues at coordinate 17,612,624 of JAHTLZ010000348.1, forward strand.
GCAAAACTGAGGTTATGGTTTTCCTATGTGCTCCTCTTCATTTTAATTTAAAAGATGTTATTCTTTTTAATTTATTTAAGTGTAGAACAGTGTCACTTTTAATATTTTTATAAAAGGGTATTTTTGGGGAGAGAGAGTGTATTTTAATTTGTGGCTGCTAAAATTACCATGCAAACATGTTCTGCAATTTCAAAAGTTGATTTTCAATCTCTTTATGCAGCTGTCACAACTTAAGTAAAAGCTGAGTTGTCTGGTGATATTTCTGTACTGGTTTACAAGGATAATCTATCTGCACAATCCTGCCACAACATATTTCTAGTTGATAATGAACTGATTGTGCTGTTGTCAAGAAATGAGAAATAAGTATAAAGGAGCTGAGGGCCTGCAGTCCACTCAACAGGTTATCCCAAACCAGTGTTCTAATTCTCCATTATGGAAACATTACCTTTAAAAATATGCAAAATCATATCCTGACGTATTTATCTGAAAAGTATTTTGAGATCTTAGGCACACTTACTTCTGAGTAAGCATCACTCAGTTTATAGAAAAAAATAGCTTATTTACTTCAGGTTTTTGAAGCTGTTTAACATACCCAGGCTTGGTTTAATAAAGACGAACATATTCTGCACTGCAGTGTTGAAACATTCTAATGACTTCCTCCTTCCAGATGTTTAAGAGCAGCTAAAGTAGATACTCTCAGTTCATTTATAAGACATGATAATTTATTGGTCCCAAAGCCACTGAGCATTTTGTAAGCTCAGGCATGCATTTAAATATATCTCACCATGTATCCTTTCTAGAAGGGATTGTTAATAAAAAGGTGTGTCTTTTGGATTTGGAGCAGAACTGAGCTGATAATTAAGCAGATAAACATAGATGAACGTGGAACTCCTCTGAAGGCGAACAAAATCACTCATGAACATTCATTAGCAGTTTGGATTCATAGGGAAACAACAAGTCCTATGCCCTACCACAGATTTATCTCCAGTCTCTCTTCAGTTCTGGACACTACACCTTGACAGAATGCCAACAGACGGGAGCAAGTTCAATGGAGGACATCAAGGATGATTAGAGGACTGTAAACCAAGCCCTGTGAAGATGACCTGAAAGAACAGGACATGTCTACCCTTGGGCAAAGAAGATTGAGGGAGATATGATATCACTTTTTAGAGATGGGCACGACTTGAAAAAAAAATTTTTCGAGTTGTCGTTAGTCGGGCTGGTTCTGTTTTGGATCGTTTCCGTTTTTCGTGAAAATTCGCAAAAATTAGTTGGTTCATTTTTCGTTTTTTCATTTTCGTTAGTACTGGTATTTTTGGGGGGTAGCGGGCTCCTGGAGGCACCTCTGTGGGGTGGGTGCCTCCTCTGGCCCACTATAAAGGGAAAGCGGGCTCCTGGAGGCACCCGTGGGTGCCTCCTATCCTCACCCACTAGGAAGGGGAAGCAGGCTCCAAGAGACCCCTCAACATGGGGGTCTCCCCTCCTCACCTGCTGCTGCAAAATGGCATGCATAGCCATATGGATATGCATACCAGTTGCAGACTATGAGACCGGTGCACTGGTACGACCCTCCGTCAAGGAGAACCGTGAAGACTGGGTCGCACCTGCTATGTCTCACAAAGAAGGGAATCGTACTTGCGTGTAGTGCAATGCAAGTAGATCTGGCTTAGGGTTAAGGTGGGTTAGTGCAAGGGCTAGGGTTAGGCTAGTGACGGGTAAGGTTACGGTGGGCTAGTGGGTTGCACCTCTGGGTGCCTCTCTGACCCACTAAGAAGACAGTCTGTGATGTATGGGTAAGGAGTCAAGGATTAGGGTTAGGGTTAGGGGGCTAGGGCAGGTTTTAGGGGGCTTTTTGGCACATCCCAGAAGTCTCCATGGCCAAGTGGCCATGCGATTGGTGGGATGGCTCCAAAAATTTGCATGGTCGTCCACTCCCACATGGCTGGTCACTCGGCCAGCCCATCATTGCGCAGGTGTAAAATAAAATAAAAAAAAATAAAATCAATGGAGGACAGAGGAGGAGAGGAGAGACATTTTGTTGCAAGAAAAAACCCACTGCTACTGTGAAAAATCTGGCAGTTTATAAATTTCCGTGTGTTTCTGTTGTGCTTGTGTGTTTTTGGACCACGATTTCAAAAACAATATTGCGTTCACCGCCCCATTTTGGATCCCCCGCCCGCACCGCATGGCATGGCGAGTCATGCCATGCGATCGCGCGATGCAAGTAACGAGCACGACAAATCAGACCAAAATTGTTCGTTCGTCGGTTCGAGCTCGAATTCTGGCGGAGTAATTCCCGTTACTGTTTCTGTAGAGTAACGGAACCGAGTAACGGAAACGGAAACGGGAATACCGCTAAGTCGTGCCCATCTCTATCACTTTTCAAATACTTGTAAGGTAGTCATGCAGAAGAGGGGCCAGATCTGATCTCAGCCATCTAAGAATGCAGGGTATGTAATATTGGGCTCAAGCTACAGGAAGTCAGATTTAGCCTGCATATCGGGGGGAGGGGGGAACAAATGAACTGTTAGAGCAGTACAACAATGGAACCTAGGGAGGTGGTGAGCACTCCAGTGCTGGAGGATTCAAGAGACAGTTGGACAAACTTCTGTTGGGTGTTCTTTGATATGGATTCATGCATTGAGCAGGAGTTGAACTCAATCTCCTTATAGGCCCATTCCAACTGCATTATTCTATTATTCTATATGCAAAACACCAGGGGATGGCCATGCACCAAAGGGCTGCTGTTTTATAGCTACTAGCTGTCAGATGTTGTCAAGTGTACTGGGCCATGCCAATAATACTAAATGTCAACAAGAATAAAGGACCTGTGGATCTGCACTGCATAAGATGCAACAGGCCACTTCAAATTGTACCTATATATCTAACCAGAACTCCCAGAAATCCCTTTCAGCACAACAAGGGCTGGAGGCTTCTGGGAGTTGCATCCAGGAACATCTGGGGATCCACAGGTTGAGAACTACTGGGCTAGAACCTCAAATAAAGCAGCCTCACTGAAAACAACACAGCAGTGCACCTGCCCCAGTTTTGCACTGGGGTGAAAACTACCTTCAAGCATGAGACTTTCACAAAAACAACAGGGCCTTAAAATTCACTTTGAAAAAAGTACTGTATATACTCTGGTATAAGTCGACCCAAGTATAAGTCGAGGCCCCGAATTTAACCCCAAAAAACTGGGGAAACGTATTGACTTGAGTATAAGTCTAGGGTGGGAAATGCAGCAGGGCCTGGCAGCTCCTTCTCTGTGAGCTGGGTGAGCAGTGTGTGTGATGTTTAAAATGACTTTTAGCCACCGAGGCAAGTACTTGGGTCGCTGGCTAAAAGTCATTTTAAACATTATGCGCCGCTCCCCTGTGATGCAGAGGGGGATCAGGAGAAGCGGTGCACAATGTTTAAAATGACTTTTAGCCACCGACCCAAGCACTTGCCTCAGTAGCTAAAAGTTTTGACCTGAATATAAGGCGACCCCCCCCCCTTTCAGACCAAAATTAGGGCTGAAAAACTAGGCTTACATTCGAGTACATACAATAACTCATTCTGCTATACTTATCCTGGACCCCCGGGCAAGTCATTGCTATTATCAAGCCTTTTGGACACACTCTGGGAAGAGGTCAGGAAGTACTATTGTTGTCATTTCTGGGGATGTTCTAGGTGCATTGGAAATCTCCAGAGCATAACACAGAACAAGATTTCAGCCATTAACTCAAATCAATACATAAATCTAATTGTTGCCTCATACCTGTGGTTTTTTTAAAATATTCAGGGTTTGGCCCGTCCTTAGGAAGAAAGAGGCAGCTGACAGAGGATGTAAATGAGTGGCACTTTCCCAACGAGACTTACGTAAATGCAATTTCTCTTACGTAAGGCTAAATTAGCAAGTGAATTTTGGCTATGATGTTTAAGGAGTCAGGTAGCGAGTATGTATTTCCTTCTTGCCTTCCTCTTCTAGTTCTCTGCCATAGGGCAATATATTTTAAATGGCCACTGGGACCTGGAGATGACAACAACCTAGCTCTGACAGGAGCAGGTATTGGATGGTGTCTTCCTTTTCTGGATAACAAGATGAATGGGACTTATTAAGTAATACTTAGAATAGCAGGAAGAACAATTGTTTCTCTTACCAATTAGAGAACTAGCATTGACATTTCATGGTAGAGCCACTGAAGGCCTGGACACATTTCATATCCCTGAGGTTTCCTCTCTCAAATATCATCAGTCCACCAGCCACCATTTTAGCAGACTGCAGCCAAGAAAGCTCTAGCCCTTCTTAAAGTCCACTTCTAAAGAATTCTCCAGGAAGTCCATTTCTGAATTATAGTACTAGGGACTACTCTAAATTTTAGCTCACATGGGCAGCTTTTGGTCCACACATTGAAATCTGTGCTGTGCAAAATTAGATTGTGGATTTCTTCATTAATTTGAAGCCTGCATTTCACAATAGATCTACAGATCATCGATAAACCTTCTCAATCCCACCCCATTTGGATTCATTGTTTATCCTAAAAGAGCTAAAAAGGCTGCTCTTAACATATCCTTGTTGTGTATTGATCTGTATACCTATTATCTGTAATTGCTTATGTGAAGTAACTGCCTTCCTGTTCCAAAGGGAACAGGCCTATTGGTTGATTCAAGTTGCTGCATTTGGATCCTCATTCCTATTGGTTACCGCCAAAAGGCAGCTTTGTGATTGCTTGTAATTGTTCCCTCCAAAATGTATCTTTTCCTAGCCAGTCCCTATAAATGTAGCTCCCTCTCCCCAGTCCCTCAGTCTTGTTCTCTCCCTGAATAAAGAGCAGTTACACTAGAAGATGTCTCCAGCCTGCTGAAATCACTAAACCCCACGTCACAACACTGGCGACGAAGGTGGGATCCGGAATGCTGAAAAGCAGAGGATCATCATGCTGACTCAGAGTCTGGGTCGCAGTGGAGAACAAGACTCACCAGCCGGTTTAGAAGACGACCCTGCCGCCTGGAGAATGGAAAGTCCACGGGTATTGGAGCCCTTCCAGCCATCCGAGCCCCACACTTGGGAGGACTATGTTAAATGCTTCGAGTTCTTCATGGCAGCTCAGGGAATCACTGATGCCAGCAAAAGAAGGACCACAATCCTGAGTTGCTGTAGGCGTGAGACATTCAAGTTGGCCAAGGCACTGCTTGCCCCAGCAAAGCTGAGTGAGACATCAATCACAGACATTTTCGCCCGGCTGACAAGCCATTTGGCATCTACCAAAACCAAGATGGCCTGGCAGTTGGAGTTTCAGAAAAGGCAGCAGCAAGCTTGAGAATCTGTGGCAGCATTCCTGGCAGGACTCCGGGAGCTTGCTCAGCACTGTGGCTTCCCAAATCTTGAAGACTCTCTCTTGGATCAATTTGTTGGGGGGCTCAGCAGCAAAAAAAAAAGCCTGAAGGCGCATTGTGGCAAAGGAAGATATCACCCTTGCCTCCGCCTTGAAAGAGGCCATCGCCACGGAGAATTATGAGCAGGAAGATCTCAATGCCAGCTGCACAGCCACGAAGCTGCGGGTAGAGGCTGCCCATGCCATGGATGAACCACAGGCTAGTCCAAGCCACAGCCCAGTCCGTGGTGTAAAGTTGGTGCGTCAGGCTGATGCACGGCCCAAAGATCGCCAAGGTGCTTGCCCAGGCTGTGGCGGTAACCATGAGCAGAAAAGCTGCTGTTTTCGTGATGCTATGTGCAGGGCATGTGGAAAGTCAGGACACATCGCCAGGGCCTGTAGGTCGGTAGCAGCTGGAGCAACGGGATCACCTAGATCAACCCATCGCAGATCATCCACCACGACTCATCTCCTGGATGACTGCAATTATCTCACAGAGATCAACGGAGAGACCGTGCAGTTCCCAGCGCAAGGCAAAACATCCGTCAGAGCGAAGATTAAAGGTCAACTATGCGACATGGAGGTGGATTCCGGATCTGGATTCACCATTGTCTCAGACCAGACTGCAAGGGGGCTCTTCCCTGGGGGTAAGTTCCCCTCTCTGGAACCATTCCCAGCAACATTGCAATCATACATGGCTGGCCGCATCCACATTCTAGGAGTGTGTGCAGTGAGGGTACAATGCCGGGAAAAAACAGGCCGTGCTTAAATTGGTGATTGCAAAGGGGAGTTGCCCCAGTCTCCTGGGTACTGACTGGTTTCCCGCCTTGGGACTGTGTATATCAGGGCTCAACTCAGTCCAAACTTCCCCAGAGTTGGGCAATGCATTAGGCCAGGAATTTGCCGAACACTTCAGTGGAAAACTGGGTTGTTATAAAGGGCCTCCAATTGACTTTGAGCTGGACCCCAGGGTGGGCCCAATCCGACTCAAGCCAAGGCGAGTGCCATTTGCGCTGCAACCCAAGATTGAGGCGGAACTGGACAAATTGTTCAAACAGGGAGTTCTTTCACCTGTGGACTCTTCTAAGTGGGAGACTCCTATCGTCACACCCCTTAAGGCAAATGGGGAAGTGAGAATTTGTGCAGGTTATAAATGTACTATCAACAAGGCACTCAGGGGAAATTCATACCCCATTCCATTCGTCTCACAGCTGTTGGCAAAACTAGCTGGGGGAAAAATTTTCGCCAAACTTGACCTGGCACAAGCTTACCAGCAGCTGCCAATGACTCCGCAATCTGCGGAAGCACAGACTATCGTAACATACAAAGGAGCTTTCAGAGTAAACAGGTTACAGTTGGAGTTTGTGTGGCCCCAGGGATTTTTCAAGGACTAATGGAGCGCCTGTTGAGGGGTCTGCCAGGGGTCTTGCCATTTTTTGATGATGTTCTGACTGCTGGGAAAGATCCCCAGGAACTAGTTGGGAGTATCTGTGCGGTGTTACTCAAATTTAAAGAGGTTGGGCTGCAGCTAAAAAAGGAAAAATGCAGTTTGGGGGTGCCATCTGTGGATTTCTTGGGGTTTAAAATTGATGCAACGGGCATCCACCCCACTGACTCTAAAATTAAAGCCATTACTGAGGCACCATGCCCACAGAACAAGATGGAATTACAGTCATTCCTGAGACTTATTAACTTTTATCATTCATTCCTACCTCAGAAAGCTTCAATAGTGGAACCGTTGCATAAACGATTGAAGAAAAATAGTGTGTGGCATGGGGCTCAGGCACAGCAGAAGGCTTTTGACACCTTGCGGGGCATGCTGACTAGCAGGAGTGTCCTTGCTCATTATGACAAGTTGAAACCTCTTGTCCTGGCATGTGATGCCTCTCAGTATGGGCTGGGAGCTGTGCTGAGCCATAGGGAAGCGGATGGGTCCGAAAAGCCCATCTCGTTCTATTCTTGTGCGTTGTCGCCAACGGAGCGCAATTATGCAGAAATTGACAAGGAAGCCCTGGCAATACTGACAGGGATTAAAAAGTTTCATGACTATTTCTACAGTTGCCACTTCTTCTTTGAAACTGTCCACAAGCCTCTGTTAGGATTGTTCCACCCGAACAAACAGACGCCGCAGATTCTCTCCCCCAGAATGTTGCGATGGTCTATATTCCTGAATTGGTTCCAGTACACCCTGACCCATGTTCCAGGGAAAAGGTTGTGCCACGCTGATGCACTAAGTCGCTTGCCCCTTCCTGGTGTGAGCGATGCGGATCCTGCCCCAGCGGAACAAGTGATGATGTTGGAAACACTTCCGGGTGCCCCTGTAACTGCCACTGAAATAGCTGAGAGAATGAGGAAAGATACTGCTCTCTCCCATGTGCTCACTTTTGTGGGGAGGGGATGGCCAGGTGGCCTGCATGAAGAAAAATTTAGACCATACGCAGCAAGGCAACATGAGCTATCCCTGCATAAGGGCTGTCTCCTGTGGGGAGACAGGGTAATCATCCCAGCACCACTGAGAAACAGGGTTCTGGATATACTGCACTTGGGGCATCAGGGAATGGTCAGGATGAAGTCGCTGGCCCGTTATGTATGGTGGTCTGGGATGGACCAAGATGTTGAACAATGGGTACGGACGTGCAAGGCATGTCAGGAAGTGTGCCCAGAAGTGGCCAGAGCACCAGTCCACTGGTGGGAGCAGACACAGACTCCTTGGAGCCGGCTGCACTTAGATTTTGCTGGGCCATTCCAAGGAAAGGGTTTTTTGCTTATCGTTGATGCATATTCTAAATGGTTAGAGGTGGCTATGGTTCCCAGTATGTCATCAGCTGCAGTCATCAAAGTGTTAAGATGGCTGTTTGCAACCCATGGGTTGCCCGAGACCATTGTGTCAGACAATGGAGCAGCCTTTGTATCCCAAGAATTCAGGGCATTCTTGGCTGATAATTTCATAAGAGGGTTCACATCAGCTCCTTTTCATCCCTCATCCAATGGGCAGGCTGAGCGAATGGTGCAGACAGCCAAAGGATCTATTGCACGCTTGATGGAGGGTGACTGGTCAACGCGCATTGCCCGAATGTTGTTTTTGCAGCATGCGACACCGTGTACTACTACGGGCAAGTTGCCAGCAGAGCTGCTCCTAGGTAGCAGGCTGGTAACGGTGCTGGATTATGTCCACCCAGGCAAAATGCCAAACCGCAAGGCTAGAGCACCTCCACAGGCAGAGAGTGACTCTACAAGGTATTTTGCTCCTGAAGATTTGGTCTGGGTGAGAAATTATGCCAGAGGCCCCCTGAGGGTGCCAGGGGTGATCACCAGAGCGTCTGGGCCAGTCTCTTATTACGTGACTATTGAAGATGGCAGGGTCTGGCATAGGCACGTGGACCAACTGAGGCGCAGAGTGCCCAGTTGAGTTGGTAAAGGTGTGGGAGAATTGCAGCCTGAGAGTGACACTACCCCCATTAATGAGTCACAGCTGCAAGACCAGAGCAGAGATGCCCCAGGAATGCAGGTACCAGTGGCGTCAGCAAATGAATCTGCTCCTGCAAGTTCTCATGGTGCCGAGGAACAGATCAGGGACACTGAGTTGTCTGAAACCCCCTCCGTGTCAGACGAAGCTATTACAGTAGACTCTCCACCACAGACACTGCCTGCTGAAGCCCCTGTAACACCCATAGTCAGGAGATCAATTAGAAGCCACAGGGCCCCACAATACCTAAAGGATTACGTGTGCTGTGCCCACCAGGGGGGAGGGGTGTTGTGTATTGATCTGTATTCCTATTATCTGTAATTGTTTATGTGAAGTAACTGCCTTCCTGTTCCAAAGGGAACAGGCCTATTGGTTGATTCTAGTTGCTGCATTTGGATCCTCAATCCTATTGGTTCTCGCCAAAAGGCAGCTTTGTGATTGTTTGTTATTGTTCCCTCCAAAATGTATCTTTTCCTAGCCAGTCCTGGTGCCTATAAATGTAGCTCCCTCTCCCCAGTCCCTCAGTCTTGTTCTCTCCCTGAATAAAGAGCTGTTACACTAGAAGCTGTCTCCAGCCTGCTATGTCAAAGAGCTGAAATCACTTGCTGAAATCACTAAACCCCACATCACAGCAATCCTAACATGTGTTTTCTGCAAATGCTCACAAGACCATCACCAAATCTTTGGTTGTAGGTAGGAAGTGTTGAGCACATTGTTGAGTTAAGCTAGCAAACCACACATAGCAGACACATGCCAAGTTTGGGATCACAAGCCAAGGTCAAGTCAAGACCACAAATAAGATCAATAGGGAGCAGAGAATCAGTAGTGTCAAAAAAATCCAGGCCGAGGTAATAGGAGGAAATAAGCTTACTGTGTATTTCACTAGCCACAAGAGGGAGAGACCAAGATGAAGTCGATTAGGAAGGGAGGGAGGGAGGCCAAGAGAACCAAAGGTTTATCGGTAATTTTATAACCAGATGAAAAGCAGCACAGAGTTCCTATACCTTTAGAGAAGAAATTTCAGCAAGTATAGCTTTTAATGCAAGCTACACTTGCTAAAACATCTTACTCCATCCTACAATTAGAACTACAAGAACCCTTTTGTTATCCTGGTCACCCTAACCAGGAAGTGTGAGGAGTTTAGATTACCAAAGGGAAACCATTTCCCCAGCAATGTCTGCTCCTACAAATACAGGGTGTTTTTTTTAATGCAGAGAGCACTGGCAAATCCCCACTTACACACACATGAAAGGAACCAAATGCTGCTGGCAGTACCAGGGCTCTATATCTGAAGTCATGTGCACCAAGGGATTCTCCACTGCAGTCTTGCAACTCTTACAGGTAGGTTGATCTGCCGTGTTTCTTTCAGCGTAGTTGCTTTGGAAGCAGGAGAGCAACTTTGATTCTGATTCTGCTGCATAGCACACTTACGTTGGTGCAGAAGGATCCTAAGCCATCACTACTGAGGGCCTTTGTCCCCTTGAAATCCTGAGAAGGTCTGCTTCCTGGAGGGGCAGGACCTGAGTCCTCATGAGACAAAGACTTCTCCATCTGATTCGGATGACCCTTTGATAAAGCAACCAATGAGTAGCATAGTGCCTTGTTACCCCTGAAAACACAACACATTTATTGTGGAACAAGACAGCCTTGATCAGAAAAGTGCTCTCCAGCTATGTAAGATGACATATTCCATTATCCATCGGCCACATGGCCATTAGCTTTTTGTTTAGCACACAGCTAGAGGATTCCTGTTGAGGTACCCTACCCCAATTTTGATGGGGTGAGAATCCATTTCTGAAGAAGCATAAAATGTTAGCCTAGTGCAAGCATGGCTTGTGGTTCCAGCAGAGTCCCCTTCACTGCTAGGACCACAGGTTGTCTTTCTGTACCTTCTTTTTTGTTGTTTGAATTTCAGATACATAGTTTGAGTGGGGTTTTGGAGAATACTATTGATGATGCAATGAACCAATAAATAAATAGGTAAATAAATAAATAAAATGCACACAATTCAGGTGGTCATAATTATCCCAATTCATACAATGAGCAGTAGAGTCAAGCCTCTGACAAATTATAATTCCATTGGTTTCAGATTCCAGTCTTCCCACAAAGCAAAGCTATTTTTTTAACGTTGCAATATTTAATATATACCGTGTTTCCCCGAAAATAACACACTGTCGTATATTTATTTATTCTCAAGAAGAAACACTAGTGCTTATTTTCAGGGGATATCTTATTTTATTAAGTATAATATGCTTGAATGTCAGCCCTGCACACAAACATAGCCACACCCATCACTAGGTCTTATTATCAGGGCAGGGCTTATATTTAACAAATGCATAGAAATCCTGCTAGGGCTTATTTTTTGGGGAGGTTTTATTTTCAGGGAAACAGGGTATGTTGCACTAATTTGTTCTCTCTCCCCTCCTCCAGCCTAGTTAGCAGTGAACATTGTGATACATCTCCACACTGCATAACTAATTCTCATGGTGGGTCTATAAGAGCTGATGGATAACTCTGCTGCCCTCCCTGGAATCTGTTCCTATTTAAATGTGTCTAATAGCAAGGGGATTCAATCCTTTGCTTGCAGAAAGCCAACATCAAGCGAAGCCATTATCTGTACACATGGCAGCCTCTATGGCGAGCATCTGCAGCCCCTCTGAAGAGTTTTGCTTGTTATCTCTCCCACAAATAACAGTGCCAGAAAATGACAACAGAGGTGTTGCTGTGCTAATGAGCAGATACAATCTCACCAACCTTGTCATGCATTACAGCCATATGACACTCAGCAGAGCCAGGAGTAATGGAATGCCTTTGATTGTACAGCTTGATCTTTCCAGGCACTGGCTTTCTTGTGGCAATAATTATTATCTATAACCCACCCAAGCTATTTTGCTATTTTTCCTATGAAGCAATTAACATGCCACTTGAGCCCTTTCTATTTCTTGCTGAGGAGTGCTACATATCTGAGAGTTGCCCCATCAAGCTACAGTCTGGACGGCGTGTGTTGCTTCTTCAAGTGGAATTGCAAGAACTCTGGGTGTTCTTTCCTGCTTTGTGACCAGGCTAATTCCTCGTCAGAGAGTTTAATTAGCCTTTTGGCCTCACACAGATTAAGATGAACTCTGGTTCACTCCAAAGTCACGTCCTACTTTCAGCTGTGGGTCTGCAGATTTTATTTGACAATATACATTGAGAAGACATTTTTTTTAAAAAAAAAATCTCATCCAGATTCTGATGCATGCATTGAGAAAGCAGTTCTTTGTAAATCCACCCTCATGTAGGATGCTTGAAAAATGGCATAGATCTCATTGATCTCATCACAATGAATACACATGGAGAAGGGGCAGACAACCTGGTGATCTCCTGACTACAATACTTACCAGTCCTGTCTTTTGGCTGAGTTTACAGTGAATGATATGAATTGTAGTCCAAATTTCCTGGAGAGTATCTTTTATCTAACTAGCTAGCCACTTAGTAAGTACAGTGGACCCATGTATAACAAACGGTTTGTATAACATAAAATGTGTACAACATAAAAAATTCCGGAGGTAGGGGAAATTTGCTTTACAGAATCATCTATGGGGTGAATCCATGCAACATAAAAATGTTCGCGATTAAGGATTACTCTGTTTTCAATGCATTCCTATGGGAAATGTATATAATGGAAAATTTGCTTAACATAATTTCATTTGGAATGAATTAATTCCTTTATACAAGTTACCACTGTAACTTATATTCCACCCATCTGGTCAACAGGCCATTCTGTAGATTCCATTGATTCAAGAGCCCACTCTAACAGCAACTTACTTTACGATAGTAAATCACCGTTGGAGCAGGCAGGCCAGTTTGAACCAGTAGAATCAATAGAGCAGCTGACTCAGTCCCCATTGATTCAATGGGCTTACTCTAGTGAGATTTACTACACAAATCAACAAGATTTGGGCCTTGTATGTAAACTGCAACAATGTGGCCTTCACTCGTTGCTCCATTTTAAGGGTAATGTGTGTTATCTTACTGCATTACTTCAAAATAATACTTGGGGATTTAGTTTTTAAGGCATATGAGTTCTGAAAGGTTGTGAATGCTGTTGTCTGCACACCAAGGGAAATTGAAATTAGAGTGACACTTTTTTAATTTCAAAGGGGTGGGGTGATCAATGTCTATTCTATAAACTCCTGTTCTCCACCCCTTGGGTCTTTAATGCTTCAGCTATTAGTCAATTTGCAGGATATGCTATGAATAGAGAACAAACAAGGTAGGAATGCACTGGTTTTCTCAACAATCAAGTTAAACTGGCATTAATTGCAGCTGTGAACATGGCAAGTGACTAATAACAGACTTAAATCTCTGGATGATGGTAGTGCAAAGCATTGTTTTATGACATATTAGAGCAGCTTATCAGGTACAACACCTTTTATTCCTCCCTAAAACGAAAATTCAACACTTTTTTTTGCTTTGTTGAGGCTATAATTTACATTTACTGGCCTTCCACTTGAAATAAGGCTCATGAATTTCATATAAGCAGTAAGCTTGCTCTCTGAGCTACCTAGGACATTCCTTCCACAGCCCTTTAATGGAAATTATTGCAGAGACCTGATATATCATCCTTTTCACTTCTCACCATTGAACACAGTTCTCATGATATAGTAACTTTGGTCCTCCATAAATAAGGACATTTGACTTACCTATTGCTGTCTGGCATGGATGAAAATTAAACTGGGGAATGGGCAAACATTTGGCAGTGTGCTTGCACAGGCTTCTTCCACGGCAATTGTCTTGCCTATTCCCCTGCATAAATCACTTCTTCAAATATATATAAGCCAAGGCAGGGAACATCTGGCTATCCAAGTGATGGTGGACTCCCTCCCCATGCAGTCCCAGCATGGAAATTGTTGGGGATCATGGAAATAGTCTGCCAACATTTGAAGATCCAGCTGTGCTATAAGTAGCATTATGTAGCTTGATTTATTAGTTAATTCTGAATAATTTTGAAAAGTTACCTCAAACTACAGCATTTGCCCACCCAGGCTGAAATAAAGAGACAAGACAAAATTGTTAGGTTAAATATGGTCCACAATATATTAATTACAAGTTTTAAAATTAACTGCTAACTGTTAACTAACAAGAGGAGCTGTGACGTAGTGCCAGTGGGTATCATCTGTAGATGTTATTGATTAACTGCCCCTCCGTGGCTTTGGTGAGATTCCTAAACAAGAGGGAAAGATGCTGCCAAACTATTAGGCATCCCTCCAGTACTGAATCTCCTTATACCAGAACAGCCTCATTTACCTCACCTGACATTATAGGCTCATCTACAGGTGAAGCTTGAAAAATTGGAATATTGTGCAAATGTTCATTTATTTCAGTAAGTCAGTTCAAAAGTTTGCACCGAAATCTCTCAGCAAAATTAGCCCAGTCTCCAACCCAGAGCTGCACTCACAATGGGAAGATTCCAAATGTTGTCAAATCCGGAGTTGGACCTCCTTCCACCCACATGTCTAGCCAAGCGCTAGCTCGACAATGTCCTCGAAACCCGAAACAAATTGCTCCAGAGGCCTCAGTCTGCACGTGTAGGCCCGCACCCGAGATCGACTCAGTATGCCAAAATTAATCATAGTTGAATTCAGTTAAAGTTGCAACCGCATCCTAAGATCTTTTGTGATGTGGCTGCCTGATTCCTGACATACTGTCACATAACCACCATAAAATTGCCCTGCTGGGAGTTACCACTTAACATGCAAAAATCAAGTATCCCACTATATGTTGTAATTCCTCCAGGGGCACGGTGGGTGACTCCTATTGTATCAACTCATTCACCGAGTCACCATCAGAGTAACATAAATGGGGAATTAAGTGATACTCACCAGGTGTCTGTTTTGGGTACCACCCCAAAGGGGCAAACCATGAGATACGCTCACGTCTTGGTGTAATATAACCCCCCCAAAAAAAAAATCACCCAGCAGATAGTTTGCATCATTTTCCACAGGGTAGCTACACAGCCATACCTGTACTACACAGATTTTAATAAGGCTAGAGCCTGGAGTAGGAAGTAGCAAGCCACTCCAGTATTCCTGCCAAGAAAACTCCATAGACATGGGGTCACAAAGAGTCAGTCATGACTGTAATGACACAACACACACACATACACGGGGCACTTTTGTAAGTGAAGGTGAGCTTGGGAAGTTCCTCTTTCCACATACATTCTTCTTGCCTGTTCCGCTTGTTGTATAGTTTGTACAGGATAAGGCTGCATGTGTACATCCACAATTGGAGGGACGTGTCTACCTACATTGTCTGCTCCCACAGGAACCCTTGTTATTTAAACTCCCAACAGGCTAAATGAGGCTGAACCATCTGGCCCTCTCCATAGCGAGATGTCCTGCTCTCTGGACTAAATGCCCCCCCATCATAGAGTGAGCAGGACTAATAACCCAGTACCAAAGGGTCCGAGTGGTATGTCCCATTTCAAACTGGGTATGCGTGCCACCAATGTATCCATATAAATTGAAAATGGGGCACAAATTGTTCCAATGTCTGTCTGGCTTCTTGCTAATTCTTTCCTTTTGTTTCTCCTCCAGCTTGTCAAAATTTGGCTATCTACTTCCTTATTTAGTAGATCAAAACCTCCACCTGTTTGTCTCCCACATTTTTCTTTCTTTCTCTTTCTTTCTTTCTTTCTTTCTTTCTTTCTTTCTTTCTTTCTTTCT
>JAHTLZ010000348.1:17634329-17649828 GCA_023846285.1 Phrynocephalus versicolor
AGAAAGAAAGAAAGAAAGAAAGAAAGAAAGAAAGAAAGAAAGAAAGAAAGAAAGAAGCAGAACCACTGAGCATCTTGCAGTGCTATGAAAAATACCCAAAGAATAAAAATCAAAGGGGTGGCCCTAAGAATGACTAATTAAAACATGTACCTTTTTCCTTAGGGCAGAAAACTATCAGGAAATAGGAGGGCAACATGAGGCACAGAGTTAACTTTAATTTTTTCATGGTATACAACAGAACACTATCATTCCATGTATTGTCTACAGGGCTTTCAGGGAAGCAGCTGTGTTAGCAGAAGCAGAATGTAACTACAGTGACCTCTCCAAAAGCTGGGAGGCCCTAGTGAAGGTGTTGGATCTGGAAGAATGTCTCATAGGCCATATTTTCATTAGCAGAGCTTCTCTTTGTTTCCTTTCCTCTTTGATAGAAATAGAAGGCAACTGGATAGAATTACTTCTAAAATTCTTCTCCTGGGTAGCTAGCTACTCTGCACCACCCCAACTTTGGGATGTCACAAGATGGAGAGCATTGTGCAGGAAGCATTCTGGTAACCAGACTATAAATACAACTGCTTTTGCCCACCCACACCCAGAATAAATGTTGGCATTAATAAGGGCCTCTTTATTGACTGAACTTTCTTCCCACCCTCAACCTGCACAGGGCTTGCACATAGTGCAGAAATCTGGGACAGGTTCCAGTGTACCTCTTACCCCTCCCCTGAGCCCCATGGGTGATTCCCAAATCACTTGTCCAAGCTGTCCCCAGTGCATCTTGTACCCAACCGGCTTAGACAGTACTTCCTCCCAAGCCACCAAATGAGCAATCCATAAATTAAACAACCAGCAGCCAGGTCTTGCCCACCTCCGTTTGGTGAAAGCAAATATGGGTATCCTAGTTGTTGCAATATTGTATTCAAAACCACCAGATGCACTTGTTGGGACTCACAAAAACTGACTTCCGGTTCTACCCTACCACCATTGTGACCTACTTAAAACAACTCCACCATCAAATGACCGTTAACAGTCCATACATGAGCAGTATGGAATAGACAAAAGTACACCTGTTGATCTTTTTGTCAGTTGGGAAAGATAGGGCCAAAAATTCCTATTCAACCCCAAAGCAATCATGTTAGCCACACTGAATCCAGGATGGACAGGTGGGCTGTCACCTGCAAAAGGATGGGTGGCCTTGTGCAAGCCAGTCTAATAATGACTCAGCATATTCCCACCCACAGACCAGTCATGTATATAGCACGTGTAGCATCCCTTTCTCCCAGGGAGACTGGGCAAATGATCCCCGCTGGCAAAGGAATCCACACTGGCAGCGGTAAGCCTTCTTGTTATTGACACTGTTAGTACAAAGCCCAGAAAAGTTATTGGTGTTAAAATGAACAACACTGGGCTGATCACCCATTGCTAATGGTAAGCCCTGCTTTCAGTCATTGTTAGAGACATTCCCTTGTTGAAATTCAGTGACATCTCCTTTTCACTGTCTTTGCTCACGTGGATACTTTTTAAAACATAATGCAAGCACAGCTAAAGGAAATGGATAGACTGTATGTGGAGGAGAGGTGTGTTTTTAACTCTAAAACATTTGGTTTTCTTTATAAAAAATACATTGCTGTTACCATGAAACATGACAGGTTGCTCCATTTAGCAGATAATGTAACTCTTGAGTTTTTGATTGTTGTGTTTACAGGATTCTGAGTCACACAAGCATGCAGCCCAGTGTAATTTACACACAGAAGGCATCTTCATGAAAATCACAGCAAAGACTCTTATCGGTATATAAAAATTTCCAGGTTGTGTCTCTGCCAGCACGAGATGAAAAAGAACACTTGGTCCACAGGTTTTTTTTAAATGATAGCTTCCCTTTTAGCTCCTTATAATTAGATTCATAATTTTAATGCAAACACTTCACAAAACCAATTCGTAAACACAGGCAAATATACTTTGGAGACGGCGTTCTGGAAATGAAAGATGACACATCCTGGGATTGTGTAGCAGAAATTTAACTTTCAGAGAATTAACTGTCAAATGAAAAATTGGACAGAATTAAGCCGATAGTGGTAATTTGGTACAATAAAAACAAAAACAAATGAGTTTGTCATGAAAGACAGGATGGCAATGGGATGTTGGTTGCACCTGAGCAGTCCCTCATTTCAAATGGCCTGGATAAGCCATGGTGACATTCCTCCTGGGAAGATGTGGGAAAAGCTATTTTGTGCTGTTTTGCTGCAGATTGGAGGTGAGGCATCACATGATAGAATACTCTGGGTATAATAGGGAGATTCCTGCAGACAGAAAACCAGTATGTCAGAGAAAATAAAACTCAATAGAACTATTCTTGGTCAAAGTTTATTCCAGCATCCCAAACAGAAAGGGACAGACCGACCAACATTTGCTATGGGAAGAGAGTGTGTGAGCTATCTAAGGGCAGCATCTTGCTTCCTGCTACCTACTCTTTTCCTGAAATGCTACTTCTTTTCAGGACAAGGTCTCTTCTTATGTGAGGCAGCTGGTTTTCAGCTCAGAGTTGTTGTCTTTGACTGCTCAACTGTTTAAGCTTCTAGGAATCAAGGATAATCACCCTGCTGTTGAAAGGGGAGGCAAAGAACACAACCCTTTTGGAGGAACCTGTTCAGAAGAAATGGGGGAAAGGGAGACCAAATCTCAGTCGGAAAAAGAGGAGCAGCAGGGTAGACTTCCTTGATTATTTGCTGGCCAACTTACATATATCTGAAGAGCTCCTACAGTTTAAGGCTGCTGAGCACCAGTGTAAGGATTTTTGTATAAGAGCAATGGCATCAAAGGGAAGCAGGCAACAACCATGGAAGCTGTACAGAAAAGTGACAGAGTTGTAATAAAAGTCAGCAACTGTAGTATGAGAGAGGGGGGTGCACTTGGTCCTTATTCCCCAAGGTACTCCATATTTCAGCTAGTTCAAGTAGCGATGATAATGGGCTCCCTGTGTGGAAAACATGGAAATCGAATAGAAGTTTGTGAGTGAAGGGGGGAAAAAGCAGGTATTCAGGATTGGATCCTGCATGAGCATGCTGCCATCGTGTTTGAAACAGAGCTGTGACATGTTAATTGGCTGGCTAGGCTTGACTGTATAGGTGCAGATGAGAATTGGGGGATGGGGAAGATGAGTCCCAGTGGCCTGTCATGATTTCATTCCCCTCACAAATGTGCCACAGTGGAGCATGCTAGTTTTGAGTGTGTCTATTTCTAGGTAGATGCCTGGGACAAAATATTGTACCTTGTCATACTGAATCTCTGCTACTCAGCATTCTTCCATGCTGTTCTGTATTCTTTTTAAATACTTGGTTTAAATGTGCTTACAATTGGATGCAGGATCCCTTTCTCAGCAACCATGCCTGTTTGGCCAGAAGGAGTTAAAACGTTCTCCTGAAGGTCAGATAATTAAGTCTTGACTGACAAAAGTTTAGATTGTTCCAGACCTGAAGATGGTTTTCCCTTTGAAGACTTGTGCTAGAAGCCATGTTTCAGCGATTCTGAGCAAATGTTTAGTGAAAACACTAAGGGATGGGACAAACACAACTGCCATGTGCTTTTGCAATGCAGAATTACTTTGCAAGTAGCTTAAAAAACTGTATGTTAATTCCTTGGATATATATGGCAAAACATAGTTATATATTTCTGGAGGACTGGCACTCAGTTACTTTTGTTAAAGGAAGCCTGTGCTTTTGGACTCTTCAAATAGAACCTGGCTTTTGATTGTTTGTAACTGATTCCCGCCATCTTGAATTTCTGCCTGCTTGCCTGCCTGCCTGCCTGCTTGCCTGGTGTGCCTCCATCCTAGTCCTTGCCTTTCCAACCCTCAATTTTCATTCATTTTTTTCCAGTGATATTTTCCTAATTTCTCTGGATTTTTTATGCTGCTGTTTGGCAGCCTCCCTGTGTCAGCATGAATTTCTCACCTAGCTACTTAGTTTTGTTTGGTCTTTTCTTTTCTTATATTAATTTTCTGCTTCCTGGCCTGCCAGATGCTGCTTCTTGAATTCTCCGAAGAGAAGAGAAAGCACTAAGCAGTTGGCAGGAAAGAATTTTTCCTATATTTTGGTGGGAGGGTTGTTTGGTTTTTTAATTATTATTATTTTATTTTTAATGTTGTTTGTTTGTTTGTTGGGGCACCAGCAGTGTTGTGTACAGTGCACTAAAGGGAGGGAATCTTGCCAAGCAGTGCCAAGCAAAAAGGAGAAAATTGGTCTGCTAGCATAACTGCTGGTATAATGCAATGGCTCAGAGCCTTGATACTTGATGGAATGTTTTCACCCAATGAGAATTTCCCATAATACCTGTTCTTCCCAGGCTAAGAGCGCTAACACCTAGAGGGGCCCACCAAGATGAAACTCAAACTTGGGCATTCTCTAAAAACTGCAAATCTGCCTACCCTGCTCCCTGGGATTCTTCAAAAATTATTTAAAAATTGGATGTTCCAGCACTCTTAGTTTCAGATTGTTTTTTGTTTGCTTTCTTTTTAAATTTTGCTTTTGGTGCTGTTGGTTGTGTTGGTGGTGTTGGTGGTGTTGGTGGTGTTAGTGTGTTTGCGTGTGTGTGTGTTTGATTTCTGTTTGTACTACTGTGCATAGTGCATTTTCAATAAACGATTCAGCATATAATGCCACACACACACACACACACACACACACAAAGTTTACAAAATGTTTTAATATATACATATATAACAAAATAATAGTGATAGTGATATAACACAATCCAAAACTAGATGCCAAAATTTATATACCCGGAATTCTTTTCACTAGTACCAGGGCATTAATTGCTTGAAGAAACAAGGAAATATCCCAATGTTTCTTGAAGCCAAATAAGAACAAAGTTCCAGAAGCATTTATTGAATAAGGTTGAACATCCACATCATAAAGGAATCAGATTACATATGGGAATGAACCACTGGTTTGGCAGTTCAAGCCGATTTGTCTGTCATTCCGACAGGTGTTCTGCAATTCCAAGTCCCTCCTTCTCCAGCAGGTACCCACTCAGAGGCAACAGGTGGAAGAGGGAAGCCAGGGGGCTGGCTCTGAGTGGGTGCCCACTGGAGGAGGTGGGGCTCAGAACCACAGGGTGACTGTTGAACCAGTGGTTTGTGCCCATCTCTAAAACAGACACAAGTATACAGGCACCACAACCCTGAATCCCCCTCCTGGGCTATAACAGCTCCTGCCTCTCCACTTCTGACTTTTCTTAAATATAGTCTTGTATCACAGCCCCTTCCTAGGACTTCCACACCCACAAGGCTGAACCAAATAGGTTTGTGCATTTGCAGGAAACAACAATATTCCCTTAACCTTCATGAGTAAGTGTTCAGTTAAAAATGGAATTAGACAAATAAATAGAGTACTTATAAATGAACTCCTTGTTTCAAGTTAAATTATTTCTGAATATTGAATTTGGAGGAAAACCTGCTTTAGCTCTGCTGAATGCTATCTATTGTGGAATTGTATATAATTCCAGGTATGTATGTAAAATGTAAAAAGGTAAAGGATCCCATCGCACATGCTTGCTACTTGTGCCCAACTCTAGGGGCAGCACTCATCCCCGTTTCTAAGCCAAAGAGCCAGTGTTGGGCAAGTCCATGGCCACGTGACTGGCATGGCCAGATGCCTTTCTGTACACACAACACTTTGGGCTAATAATCTCACTGCCTTCCTAATGTAAATTAAATAAGTGCTTCCACTTTGTACTGTTAGGGACAGAGTCAAAGTATTTTGCAAGTGTACCAAGGTCTCCTGAAATGCCCTGTCTTTTTGTGCCTGCAGAAGAGTGTGCTCCTGAATGTTCATGAAAACGTGGACATGTAGAGGCACACTTGGGGAATCAGTAACAAGAATAGAATCAGGGCTCAGCATTCATAGGCAAGGGTTAAGACACTAGAATCTAAAAGTTTATTTCTGATTCTTCTTTACTGCCAAGAAGCACCAGCAAATATAATGCTAGCCTCTCTGTTACTTTCTCGGTGATCTCTAGCATTGAGCTGTCTAGTTTGGCAACATCAGTGCTTGTAGTAGCAACTACAGATGGGCACAAAACAATTTTTTTTATTCCGTTATTCATTATTCCTTTCATTAAGTAATGAAACGAATAACGAACCTGGTGATGAAATTGGAACAAACCAAACCGAACAAAGAAAATTAGGTTCGTTACATGTTGGTTTCGTTAATGGCGACGCGCAATGAAATGAGATGTTAAAAAATGTCCTGAATATTCGTAAAAGCCCAGTGATAATTATTTATTCTGCCTGATAATACCTACCAGGGGAGTTGGGGTCCTTAAAATGTGCATTTATGTCTTTTTCAGATTGCTGTATTTTTTTCTTTAAGGGGAGTTAGGGGACATTGACCCAAAATGGCTGCCAAATGCCTAATATTGATTTCTTGAGTATTAAAACGCCCTGGACATCCATAAAAACACAGAGATAATTATTTATTCTACCTGATAATACCTACTGGGGGGTTGGGGTCCTTAAAACATTTGTTTTTGTCTTTCTCCCATCATGGTGTATTTTTCTTTTCCCTTTAAGGATGACACATGATGGATGCCAGCCACAAAATGGATGCAAGCCATGTGATAGGAATCATGTAAATTCTTGGACAACTTCAACCACTAACATGCCCAGGTTGCAAACTGGGTAGGTCTGGCAGCCACAGAGGGCATAAAAAGCTCTGGCAGCCCCTGTCCTCCTTGCAGTTTGTGGTGGGGTTAGGTTGGGGTGGGATTGCTGTCTCTGTAACTTGTTATTTTCACTTTAGGTGAGCCAGGCAGGCGTGTGTCTCTGTGTTCCTGCTGGCTGCAGCCTGGCTCTTAGGGGAGAGAAAGAAGAGATTTCTCTCTAGCTTCAGTCTTGCAGCCTCCCTGTATGTGTACTGCATAGTGTGTACTTCTGTGTGAGTACACTCCCCTGCCCCACAGTCACTCTGTGGCTGCCTTGCACCCTGGGCAACACCCGCCGCTGCCTTGCAGCCTCCCTGTGTACCTAGTCTATACTAGAGAGGGGAATGAAATGCCAAAATGGCATTTCATGGTCGTTATTTCGGCCCTGGGCCCTGCTTCATTTCGTTTTCATTGTTTGGAGCCCCCAGCACCCACTTCATTTTCATCTATTCATTTTTTGGGGCGTGGTGGCAAGCCTGCCGGGAGAGTGTTCCCACAGCTGTGGGGAGCCCTCCCAGGGCCGTACACCGCCCAGGCGTGGAGAGAAGAGCAAGCTACCCCCTTCTCTCTCCCCTTCCCTACCCACGGGTACCCCTCGCCCACCCACCCAATGGCCTGAGTCCCGGCTTCCCCCACCACTGTTGCCGCTTCGGACCCCCTCCCTCAACTCCTGGATCACTGGGGGGACGCCATGTGGGTGTGCCATCAAGGGGCACCGGAGGGGAAGGGGCAGCAGGTGTGTGTGGTGGGGGAGTCATCCCCGGTCGCTCGTCACCCACCTGGCAGCAGCATCTCCTCCTGGGGCGCTGCTGCTGCTGCTGTGTGGGGCCCGCCACCATTCTTCCCAGTTGGCCAGGACAGCTCAGTCGGTCAGTGGGGCTCCACCCCGTGGGCACGCTGGCTGAATGGCTGGAGCCCGGCAGATCGGGGCAGTGCGAGCGAGCAAGGGGGGCACAGCGCTTCCACCCCATGCCCTGTCCGCTGCCCCAGGGGAAGCTCTTTGGAGGCGCTCCACCTCTGCTAGTGTGAACAGCAAGGAGCCCGCATGCCTGAACACCAGCCCTCGGGGGAAACGCCCCCTTTGGAGCACGAGACATTCGTGGGGGGTTTACTGGACTTTGTAGTCCCCAGAGGAGAACTTTTTGGGGGGTCCCACACTCCATGTGCGCCCTTTCCCCTACCCTCCACACACACACCACATTCGGTCGGGGGAGGACGCCGGAGCCCTCAAGGCACGTCCTTCACTGGCGGCAGCTTCCCGGCGCCCTCCCTCTGGCCATGGCTGATGGGGACCCGTCAATGTGGCCGGCGTGGAAGGGAGGCAAGCCTGGCAAAGGTACCACGACACGCAGGAGGATCTCCACACACCCCGGGAAGGGGACCCCCACTCCCTTGCACCACCAACGGCGGGGGATGGAGAGGCAAGGAGCTCTTCCCTCCAGATGAGGTGGAGGGAAGAGCCAGCTTTAAACTCATTTCCAGCCTCCGTCCCGAAGGTAGCAGAAATCAGCTGCTTGTTGCTATCTTCCGGACGGAGGCTGGAAACAAGCTTAAAGAGCTCGCTCTTCCCTCCAACACACGGGTGGAGGGAAGAGCGAGCTCTTTAAATCTCACGGGGTCTCTTCTTCCCCGTGAAGATCCTTTTAGAGAGACACGAACGGGGGTCTCTCTAAAGGGATCTTCCCTGCACCGGATGACAGCGCAGGGACTTCAGGGTTCTTCTGGCTTTTTTAACTTCTAGTTCCTGCCCGTGCTACAGCTGTAGCGCGGGCTTTTTTTCCTTCTAGTTCCCACCGCTGTGGCCCCTGGGGCCTGGTCGGTGCTGGGCTTTTAAAATATTTTTTCTTTATTTTAGGGTGTGAACCGGGACTCCTCTGGGACTGGGTTGGCACTTTTTTTCTTTTTAATTTTTTTTTTACTGCTGACCACGTGGCCGGCGCTTGCGGGCCATCTGTTTTTTGTTCCTGGGGATCCCTGAAGCCAGGAAGACTGGACCAGGAAGGCTAGCACCACTTAGTTCATTCATTGCATGAGGACATTAATGAAACAAACAGTAACAAAAATAATTTTCTTGGTTCTGTTTGTTTCATTCCTAATTCTTCACCAGAGTTGTTTCGTAACAGAACAAATAACAGATAACGGGATGAATGTTTTTTTTTTTTTGTTTCGTGCCCATCTCTAATCTATACTGTGTCTCTACCAGCATCATTTTTTTTTAAGTGTTGTTTTCCCTCTGATCTGGGGCATTGGGGGACGCCCGGACATGGAAATGCTTTAAAAAATGTGCAAAGTGAGTAAAAACAAATAACGAATTAATGAACCAACAAAATGCTTTTTTTGTGAAAATTCATGAAAAACAAAACTGAACCAAACTGAGCCCTTCAACGAAACGAAACAAAACAATATGTCAATTTTTCAATTCATGCCCATCTCTAGTAGCAACTGTTCATTGTGATCGACAACAATTCATCCAAAGAGTTGAGACAAAGTAATAGCTTCTATGATCCTGATATGGGCAAGTGTATGCAAGTATGCAAGTATTCCTGAGTAGTTTTGTGACCTGTTCAATCAACCCCCCCCCCCAATCACACTGAGGAGGAGTGGTTACCACTCGTTAGCTTACTCCATGCAGGGAGAACATGGGAACAACACCACAAGCAATGGCAGCACATAGAGGGGGACTTTTTGGATTAACATAGCTCATCTTTAAAAGCATAAATAGACCTCATATCTCTTTTTACACACACACACACACACACACACACACACACAGAGAGAGAGAGAGAGAGAGAGAGAGAGAGAGAGAGAGGAGAGAGTGCAGTGGGGATAACTGCAGAAGTGCTTTCCCCATGGTAACATTCTATCTTTGCTATTGAAATCCATTGCGTTTAAGTACCTACGTTTGTGCTTAGTGCACTGCAAATTTCTTGGCTTTACATCAGAGTAAGCCACAGTGAATTATTTATTTATTTATTTATTTATTTATTTATTTATTTATTTATTTATTTATTTATTTTTCACACTTATATACCGCTCCTACTTCCCGAGCGGGAACTCAGGGCGGTTCACATAAAATCACAAGAGGCAAAGACTGTAGCAGCGGCAGGGACAAACTTACAGCATATGGGCAAAAAAAAACAAAAAACAAAAACAAAACACCTCTAGTCATTTTTGAAGGCATCCCTAAAAAGGAGGGTCTTCAGACCTTTCCTAAAGGATGCCAACGATGGAGCCTGCCTCAACTCGCTGGGTAGGTTATTCCATAAAGGCGGCACCGCCACCGAGAAGGCCCGCCCGCAAGTACTCGTTTTGTATGCCTCCCTTGGGGGGACCGTCTGAAGCGAGAGGGCCAATGATGAACGGGTGGGTCGGGCCCAATCTAACTAACTGGGACTCCAGAAGTTGAGCCATGGCAACTGGAGTTCTTTTTCATGTGAGACTGGAATGTTTTACTATTCATCCAAGGAGCTTTGTCAGTCGGAGGCAAGTTGGTGCAAGGCTTCCAATTTATAGTTCACTGGGAAATGTGTCCTCGAATATCACAGTCAATTCCCATTGAAAGCAATGCCTAGTGTGCTTTTCTCTGGATGTATGCATAACTGTATTTTTAATATAATGGCATTTGGGTGGAATTAATAAACACTGTGACTAGCCCAGTGGTTTAGATATCTGACTAGAGAGTCCCAGGCTGAGAGTTCACTTCAGAGTCATGGGCAACTTTCACAGTCCAAGGGTGCCCCCAGAAGAAGAGAATGGTAAACCGTTTCTGTATATTATCTATCTAAAAGCCATGAAAGGGGTTGCCATAAGTCAGAACTGACTTGATGGCAACCAATTATTATTAATTATTACTAACATAAGAGCATGCAGTGTAGAACTTACCAAAAAAAAAAAAAAAACATATCTACAAAACCTAGCAAAAATATGCCATGAAGATGGAAGAGAACATTTTAAATATGCCAAGAGGATTAATTTTCAAACATCATCATTGGCCATATTATCCCATTATTTTAATTTAATTATGCTAATTCGCTTCACATTTTATTAGACACGTTTCCTATCCAACAGCAGACATAAAACGTAATATATTTCAAGTACAGCAGGGTAATCTAAGTTTCTGCATTGGCACAGGCAGTCCTCTTAATAGCAATGCACAATATACGCCTAAGGAAGTTAACAAGCAGAACAATCCTTTGGAGTGGAAGGGAAAAGCCAAAGGCTAAGGAACTGTCAGGTCTAAAATATTACCAGATTCTCCACAGGCAATTTTGAGCCAGCCATGCTGTCGGCCAGGCCAAGTCAAGTCTGATTTCAGCAGCAGGCCAGGCCTTCTTTCCCATTGCAAAGAGAGATCTCATGGAGAGGTTCCATGCCATATTTATTTTGCAGAAACTGCTGTGTTGGAGGTTTTGTGTTCCATGGTAGATGGAAGCCAGCATCCCACCCAGCTGTTTGTGAAGAGTCTCAATCATCAAGGTGGGTTTATCTGGAAATTGAGTCGTGGCAATTGGGCCTCTTTTCTTGAGAGACCTAAACATTTCACTACTCGTCCATGCAGCTTCATCAGTCTGGGAAAAATTAGTAGTGAGTCTTCCATTTTATAGCTCACCTTAATTTCACATCACCCCAGTCAGAATAGGCTCATATGTTGGGCAAAGACCTGAATAGACTTCTTTAGGTGGACAATAGCCTGAACAGGTTTGTAGGTGCACAATGGCCTGAATAGTCTCATTAGGCTCCACCTGAGGAAATGTTGGATGAGTAGCGAAATGTTTCAATCTCTCAAGAAAAGAAGTCCTGTTGCCATGTCTCAGTTTCCAGAGAGATCCCACCCAATTGTTACGAATGTGTTGAATGCATTTGAGTACAATTGGAATTGGCTGCCATTATCTCAGTAGATTCATTTTTAAACTAATATTTTTCATAGAGGATGCCGGCAATCTTATAGTAAAGAAGGGCAATTAGTAAGGATCAAGTAAAATTTCCAAGCCTGGACTTCTTGGTGTTTTTCAATTATAATTCTTAGATATAAGGAGCTTTTTTTCCAGCATTAGTTTTAAAAATCATTGTCAATACGTTCGTTTGAATGTGTTATTTCCCCAAGTTATGTCTGTGTGAGAACAAAATGCTCAGAAGTCCTATACCCAAGTTGGTGAGTCTGGCAGTTTTTCTCCCATATTATTTTTAAAAAACACCTCAGGTATTTTTTCCATCCTGTTTCTGAAGAAAACTACAAAATTCAATTCAAATGAATTAATCAAAATATTCATTTCTCGTTCCCCAAGGCAAGCCAGTTCATTATTAACATTATTAACATAATCTTCAAGCTACTTCATTACTAGAATTGAATGAAGCAAACCACAATTACTGCTACTACCTGCTCAGCTGAGCTGAAGGGTTATGTTGTCTTTGCAAAGACGTAGAGACAGTGAAGGCCTTAAAAGGCACTGGGAGAACTGGATTATGCTGGCTGTAACTCTTAAAGGACATGGGTGTGTTTTTGCTGTGTGATGTCCCCAAGTCACTAAGATATCTTTTCTTCTCTATGAAAAGAGAGTATCGTACTGCATTCACTCACCTTTTTTTCGAGCTAATGGACTCAGCAATGTTACAAGGTAGATATCAAGGTATACCAGTACAAGACAGATTGTGTATTTGTGGGGAGGCTAAAGTGGAAGACTTGGCACACTATGTATTGCACTGCCAACTGTATACTAATATTAGAAATTTCTATTTAAGCCCCTATCCTAGATGCTGGGGGAATTGGGATGATAAAAAGAAACTTGCCTATTTGTTATGTGGGAGAAATAATCATTTAACACATAAAGTTGGAATTTTTGCAGTAAAAGCAGCAATTCTGAGGAAACAGGTGGTTAGTAAAGGTGTGATCTAGTTGGATCAAGATATATACTAAATGTGAATATATCCCTTGTAGCTCTTGAGCAAGAACTATGTGATATTATCGTTTTAATGCATTGTATTTGTATATTTATTAGTATTTGGATGTGCGTGGTTTTTGTTGTTTTAATCTTGTGGCTTTGAAACGGTCTAATCGACTTATTCAATAAAGAATCTTTGATTCACTAAGATACAGAGATACAGATCAGAAAGCAGTGGCATTTCTTCCCTTTAAATTGAAGTCACTTGCGGCCCATCTGAGTTCTTCTTTGGGTGACCCAGGGCCATGGAAGCAAGGAGTCTTGTAGTGCAACAGCCAGCTTGAGAAGATGGGCCAGCAGCAGAAATTAAAGTCTTCCCCTCCATTGTGTGGCCTCCAATAGTTTGCCCATGATGAAAGAGACCCCAAGAGAGCCCCAGGAACTTTTGTGTATGTCATGGGGTGGGGTGGGGGAGATGTCGTAGGAATTCTTAATCTCGAAAAAACTGCTGTGGCTGATGATGCCATCAGTCACAGAGAGTATGTTAAGGCAACAGGTTTCAGCTGTTTGATACTGTGGCTGATCTTTGGTGCTGGTGTTTCTAACTCACTAAACTTTTACTATTTCTATATCACCTCTTAGACTTATCACATTTGGTTAGTTTTGCCATATGAAAGTGTTTCATTCCAATGATTACACAAGAAGTAGGGAGGGAAGGAGGGAGGGAGTCTGGAACCATTTGAACTGAAAACTACTTTTGCAAAATACTATCCAAAAATGTATTAGCATCCCATAAAACTGTATTGCATTCACAGAAATACTGAAGTTAACTTATTATTTCTTAATGGGGGTGTTTCTCTGAACATATCAGAGCCCTCGTCAAATGCATCTCTACATGGATGAAGCTCCATGGGAGAACCCAGCTGTTCCAAATTAACAGTGTTTTTTTTTGGGGGGGGGGGCCATATCCTTGCACAGCAAGAACAGTACACTACCAACACTACCCACCCCTCCTTCCTTTCTGCTCACCTTTATTTATTTTTGCCATTTGTATACTGCCATGTTATTCCTTCAGAGAGGAATGGAGCTGCAGAGCTGGAACTGCAGAGCTGAAGGGACCCCATTGATCATCAAGCTCAGTCCCTGTCAAGGAGGCCAACTGCAGAATGGGACTCTCGGTCCCCAGCGGCAAAGCCAGAGACCTAATCCACTATGCTGTTTCTTCTGCTGGTTTCAAAATTATATTTTATATAATCTCTACAAAAATATATATAATTTTAGAATACTGCTGTATGATTTTAATGTTAATCATTTAACTGTTTTCATCTATGTTTGCTTTCAGTGTTCCAGTTATGTGACGAAATGTATCACAAGTTAAAAAAAAAAACTCCACAAAACTTTTCAGGGAAATCTGGAAGTTGAGTCGTGACAACTGGACTTATTTTCTTGAGAGATTGAGTGGCCACGACTCAACTTCCAGATAAACTCACCTGGATAATTGAAAATCTCCACAGACATATTTTCAGGGAAACATTTATACTTATGAAAGCTCCAAAATATATCTGATATACAGAAATACACAAAGCCCAACACTACACACATAACAAAAGAGGAGTCACATCATACAGTTCAAGTGTTACAACTAGAGATGGGCACGACTAGGGAAAATGACGTTTTCGAGTTGTCGTGTGTCGGAGGCAGTCCGTTTCGGCTCGTTTCCGTTTTTCGCGAAAAACCGCAAAAATTAGTCAGTTTGTTTTTTTGTTTTTTTGTTGTCATTAGTACTGGTTTGGGGGGGGTAGTGGGCTCCTGGAGGCACCTCTGTGGGGTGGGTGCCTCCTCTGGCCCGCTATAAAGGGAAAGTGGGCTCCTGGAGGCACCCATGGGTGCCTCCTATCCTCACCCACTAGGAAGGGGCAGCAGCAGGCTCCAAGAGACCCCTCAACATGGGGGTCTCCCCTCCTCACCTGCTGCTGCAAAATGGCATGCATAACCATATATATGGATATGCATACCAGTTGCAGACAGTGAGACTGGCCCACTGGTACGACCCTCCGAGGACTGGGTCGCACCTGCCATGTCTCACAAAGAAGGGAATCGTACTTGCGTGTAGTGCAATGCAAGTAGATCTGGCTTAGGGTTAAGGTGGGTGAGTGCAAGGGCTAGGGTTAGTCTAGTGACGGGTAAGGTTACGGTGGGCTAGTGGGTTGCACCTCTGGGTGCCTCTCTGACCCACTAAGAAGACAGTCTGTGACGTATGGGTAAGGAGTCAAGGATTAGGGTTAGGGGGTTAGGGGGCTAGGGCAGGTTTTAGGGGGCTTTTTGGCACATCCCAGAAGTCTCCATGGCCAAGTGGCCATGTGATTGGTGGGATGGCTCCAAAAATTTGCATGGTCGTCCACTCCCACATGGCTGGCCATGGCCACTCGGCCAGCCCATCATTGCGCAGGTGTAAAATAAAATAAAATAAAATAAAATCAATGGAGGACAGAGGAGGAGAGGAGAGACATTTTGTTGCAAGAAAAAACCCACTGCTACTGTGAAAAATCTGGCAGTTTATAAATTTCCGCGTGTTTCTGTTGTGCTTTTGTGTTTTTGGACCACGATTTCAAAAACAATATTGCGTTTGCCGCCCCATTTTGGATCCCTTGTCCGCACCGCATGGCATGGCGACTCGAGTCCGGCTGCCCAGGACGGGGGGGAGGCGGGACCCCCCCCTCCAGAAACAAACCATCCCTCCGGTAGGTGCCCTGAGGCACGGCAGGCATTTTTCCACCTGCTTTTTGGCCCGGGAATGGGTGGGGGGAGAGTCTAAAAGTTTTTTCCTATGCGCCGTCCGTACCGTTTGCGTTTGCGGTGGCCAGCGGCGAGACTGGGCTCTTTGCGAGCCTGCGGCGAGTCCCACCACCAGACCAGAGCAGCCCAGG
>JAHTLZ010000348.1:17670599-17683197 GCA_023846285.1 Phrynocephalus versicolor
AAGTGAGATCCGCCTGGCGCCAACGCTGATGACATTTCGGCGCCAGGTAAAAACCTTCCTGTTCCAGAAATTTTTTAATTGATAAAATTTAGATTGTGGGTCTTCTGATGGCAATTTTAGTGTAATGATTTTAGTATAAGGTTTTTATTATTGTTTTAATTATTTATTGTGGTTTGATGTTTTAAACTGTTTTAATTCTTTGATTGGAAGCCGCCCAGAGACCTTTGGGTAGTGGGCGGCATATAAGTTGTAAAAATAAATAAATAAATAAATAAATAAATATATAGACCGTAGCAAGGAAGGAAGGTTGTAAGCACAAGTGTCACCTGCAAAAATTAAATCAAGGACAAGAGAATTGGTGTGACCATCCAGTGAATTGGTGGTATGGGTCATGGGAGGTGATTGGTTAATAGCAGCAGAGAAAATGTATAAATGATGCCACATGGCAAAAACTATTTCTCCTTACTTTGCTTCTTATTTGTTGTTCCTCCAACCTTAATGTATGCTGTTGTCTTGTTGAACTGCATGTGCATTCCTGACTGGAAGCTGACAGGTGAGAAGCCAATTGTCACTGTTTGGTGGTGGTGAAACTCCAGATGTTTTGAACTATGACTCCCAGAATTCCAAGCCTAGCTTGCCAGTGACAAAGGTCTGTGGGAATTGTGGTCCAAAACATCTTGAGTGCCGAAGGTTCACCACCACTATATACTGTAAATAGAAGCTACAAAAACAGGAATACAATCTCAGTCGTTATTTTGTGTTTCATGAGGACTAGCACCACAAATTAAAAAAAAACTGTTTCATCAGGGGTCTCCCTGTTTTTCATGCCCTTCAATAAACTTCCGTTGGCTTAATTCTGTCTTGAACCCTCTTGGTGCCCTGTCATAGAACTCACCTAAATTTCTTTCCTTTGTACTACACACACCTGTGACCAGTTGACACATGATTACCTGGCTCAGCATCATCCCCTGGCATGAGTGAGGGTGGGATGTGTGAAAACTCACCCATGCCCCAGAACAATTCTGGGTTTGAATCCAAAATTTTCATCTGGCACTTCTGTGACCAGCTACTCTTATCCTGAGTCCAGTGTAGATGTGGCTCTGCACCAAAAGGGAAGGAGGCTTCCTTGTCCCTGTCTGCTGGCCCGGTAGCATGTGCTTTAGTTGCCTGGGTCCATGAAAAGAAGCCACCTCCATACAAATGAACTCATTAATAGAAATGTGAGAGAATTCTGGCTGCCTGTACTTTTTAAATGGTCTTTTTAAAAACCCAGTTGAGTCTTCCAGCATTGTTTACAGACCCAGATGCAGACCGAAGAATGTAAATTTTAGGACTTCTATGAGAGAAATATGCAGAAAGGAATGTTCATTTTTCTAAAATTATGCTCAAACACACCATCAGCATCAGGTACATCCCTTAAAAGATACAAATGCATGCAAGTGAAAACGCACAGAAAAGGCTGGGGTAGAAAACCATAGTTATTATCAATATGTCCAATCTGTTTCCCTGAACAGTAGTGGGTGAAATTTAGGGTGGGATTTGTCATTGTCCAGAGTAGCTGGGTAGCTAGATGGAGCGGTATATAAATCTAATAAATAAATAAATTGTTGAAACTAGATAGCATGACTCTATGATCCAACACACAATGATAAAACAGTATACAGCTGTGGAGGAAAAAAACTGTATATTTATTTGAGAATAGAGATGGGCACGAAATGAACAATTTTTCGTTTTTGTTTTTGTTTTTTTGTTTCATTTCATAACGAAATGACAAACGAATTTTGTCTCTAAAATAAAACGAAACGAACAGAAACACCGGAAATTTTGTTGTGCGTTTTGTTTTCATTACAGCAATACAGTGAACTGCTTTAAATGCTAAAAAAATCACAAAAATTGAAATAAATGGTAACGAAACGGTAACAAAACAAACAAAAATGAAAATGATTTTTTGCAAAAATTCGCAAAAATGGAAACGAACCAAAACGGATCCTCTAAACGACAAACGACAAACAAAACACCATTTTTTTAAATTCTTGCCCATCTCTATTTGGGAACGATTTCTGCTCTTTCCAGTTATGCATATTTGTATGTGTGTCATTATGCATGTTCTTACTTACTGCATCACCAACAGCGAGAGGAAATCCAAAGGCACTCTCAGCGCTCAATTTTCCATCATCTACCAAATACAATTCTAAGCCAAGGACAGTGCTAAGCTATTCCAAATAACCTACTAAGCCCCAATACGAAAATCTCTCTGATTTACAGTTCTTTGCCCAAACTAATCCTTCAACTGTGCAGTTCCAAAGCACATTATCTCTACTCCCCCCCTCCTTTGATGTTAGTTGCAAATCATCTGATTGATTCTTTGTGGTGGATAGGATACTGATAGTATTGGCCCACTGTAGAGAAATCATTTCTGCATTCTTATTTATAGAAAGTTATAATCTTCAGTTTCCTCGATAATAGCATATAAGCACTTGATTGTTTTAATTGTTATACTGCAAAACTGCAGCATAGTTGCAAGCTGAAAAATGAATTTCTCTGCACATGTATTCCCAGTATCACTTCTTTTATATATTGTTTTTCAAGTTGAACATGTAGAAGCTGGGGGGGGGGAGCATCCTATAATTCAGTCAGAGCAATTTTCTAAGGAAACGAAAAAAGGGGGGGAAAGGATTAAAATATCAGCAAAAATATGACAATTTTACTTTCTGATGTATGATTCATGCTTTCCTATTGAGATAAAGCCATAATAACACAGAAGAGAAAACACACCTCTAATTACTGAAAATGTACCTCATTTTCTGACCGGAAAGATACAAAAAGTATATGTTTGCACAAATGCAAAGAACTAAGCAATTTGTTCTAGAAGGAAAGCCTAGACTTGTTTCTATTTCTTGAAATCATCCTGCAAGTTGTGCATTAAACTGTTTTTGAAAGAGACAGCTTTAAAAAAATGTTTGTAGTCAGGACTAGCTCTACTTTTCAGCAAAGTGTGGTGACAACCTCAGGTAGCAGACATTGCTGGTCTGCTACCTTGAGTGTGGATAGAGTAGTGGTTCCCAGGTTTTGGCCCTCAAGCAGCAGCTTTGAACTTCAGCTCCCAAGAGCTGAGCAAGCTTGCAAAATGAGCAGGGATTAGTGAATTAAAATTTGAACTATGACGGAGACGGCGGTTGAGAACCTTGTGGGAGAGGACACTATCCCATCACCAGTGTTGACGTAGGATTTGGCAGTCAGTCCAGTCAGTGTTTGAACAGTTCCCATTTTTCCATGATGAATTGCTCAGGTTTCTCCCCTGTTTCTAGCAACTATTATGACACCGCACGGTGTCTCGTAAACACTCAATGTAGCAATGCATCACCTTCTTTTTGAATAAAATAAACATATTTAAAAATAGTGTGCTCTTAAAACAGAAAGCCAGTTTCAGCCACCCTTCCCACTGGTTTTAATTGTCCAAAATAAAACCAATTTAATTTCAGTCAAAAGTAAACTTGAGGTTCCCAATGGCCTTGTTTAGATTGCTGCTCTTTGTTAATCCTATTGGCTGAAATAGAGGCTGTAGAACTGACTGGGCCTTGGGATGAAAGCCTGTTGAGAGATAAAGAAGATGGAGGGAAAGAGCATAAGGGAAGAACTCAGCAGAGGGATTTCTAGATCTTGTAGAGCTGACCACTGCTGTTGACCATCAGTAATCATGTGAGAGGAGTTGCCCTTGCTGCCACCTTTAGCAGCAAGAAATTTTGCATGGATTTTAAGGGAACCCTACAAGTGTACATTTGAGGGATCTTTCTTTCTTTTCAGAAGCACCAACAAATTATATTGACAGATAAACATACACTACTAAGTGGAATATGAATAAATTATAAAATTATCACACATATGAATATAACATGAATAAGATTTAAAAATAACAGATACTGTAACTTTCACCCAACCACATCAACACTATTCCTACTCTTGCTAACATATTTTCCTCTGTGCATGTTCAAGGGCACTGTATGCATTGTAACATGTGTGACATGATTATTCTCCACATTCACACAAGGTGTCTTCTACAGAGAAGCCCCATTTCCTTTGATCTTTGTGATGGGTCTGTGTCTTTGATAACCTGGCCCACATTTAACCTTTGTGAAAACACCTTCTTCTTTATGTTGCTGCCACCATTCACTATCTTATATTCCTATTCATAAGAAGTGGGACTGACACACACACTTGAAGTTTACTGAAGTAACTGAAATACATAATTAAATGAATTCTCTCACATTGTGTACTAAACTTATTCTTGACACTTATATATAAGCAGTCCCTAACTCCCTTAACCAAGTCCCTGACCAGACCGTCTCTCTGACAAACACTTTGCCTGATGCCAACTACTCTCTAGATGTTACTTGCTCTCTGGATTGATGTCTCTCTCTCTCTACAGTTTAACTGTAATTCCTTTTATGGGACCTAACCCCGCCCACCTTTGGGATTGGCCTTCCGTTAGCATATTCATGGGTCTCACTCCAGGGGTTCCGTCACAATCTTCCAACCCTGGCATGCAGTCTGTGTAATGCTTTTTAATACAGACCAAAATTGTTCTTGCCCAAGTGGTGGAAAATCATGTGGTTCTTCCCACTTACCTGGTAGCTCATTGCATGCCTTCTGTAGTTCTAGGGCGTCCTGTGAGGGCTGGTTTTTGGGAGGTCCAAAGGTTCTGGGGATTTTTTTTTGTTTTAAAAATACGTATTGGCTCAAATTCTATTGCAGAGTTACACAAGCAGCACAGCTCTTGGACTAGAGATGGGCATGAATGGCTTTGTGCTGGGTTGTTGAGAGTTTTCATCACAGCACCACAGGTGCTACTTATTCCCTTCCTCCTCTATCCACCAGCCATCATGTGCTACTTGTCTCCTCCTTTATACAGAACCATCCTGTCACACCAGGAGTATGTTGTTTCCCTGCTGCAACTCCAACTACACAGTCCTGCAGAAAGGAGATGAGCAGTGTGTGTTGGCTGGTGAATAGGGGGGGGGCAAATGGGAGTGGAGGGTGGGGGAACGGAACACACAATATCTAAGGTGCTGCACTGATGACTCACAACAACCCAGAAAAAAATAATTTGTGCCCATCTCTATCTTAGACACAGATTATTGTGAATTAAGAAACCTATACAGACACTATGTGTAGAATGCTAAAGAAGCATTTAAGAGATGTGCCATTTGTGTCACTGCAGCACTGCAGCACTGTGTCACTGGGGTTTCAGCAACAGCTTCTTCAACTGTTCAATTGTTATTATGCACTGTCAAGTCAGAACTGCTGTATAGTGACCCTAATAATTGTTCCAAGGTAAATGATGTATTTATGGAGTGGTTTTACCCGTTGCACCCCTCAGTGGGTTTCACTGACAAAGCCAGGGAATCAAACATAGGTCTGCTGAGTTCCAGTCCATCACACTATTCATTATATCACATTGGGCGACCACAGATTACAGTACTATTCAGATGTTAGCAGATAATGTCCATGACTATGATATAACTCTTCCTCAAGACATTTCATGTGAAATCAAGAAATTGTAAATAATTCAGCTTGTGAATCAAAACAAAACAAAGCAAACATAAACCCAAAAGTGTTCTGTTTACATATTGCCCCACAGAGCTTATAGCACTCTCTTGGTAGTTTACAAATTAATTAAGCTGGCTATAAATCCCCCCACACCACCAAGCAAGCTGTGTACTTACTCACTTTACAACCTTGAAAAGATAGAAGGTTGAGCTGGCTACCTGGGATTGAACCCTGGGACGTGAGCCCGGTTTTGGCTGCAGTACAGAAGTTTAACAACTGCTCCATGAAGCTCCTAAGCAGCTGGATTTACTTCTTCTTCTAAGAAGGAACAGCTACAGTGAGAGTAATTGGGATCAGAACAGAGCGAGCGGAGTGAAAATGACACACCCAAAGACTTCCCACTAACAGCTTGCAAACAAAGCCAAACTATAATTAGAGATGGGGACAAACTGTCAAAATGGCAGTTTGTCATGGTTCATCAAGGCCAACAAATCTGCCTCCCCCATCAACTGCTATTTCAGTTAGCTAATTTGTGTTTGGGGTGTGTGTGTTTTGACAGCCTTTAGCTGTCTTTAAAAAGAAAGCCCCCCACCTGCACCAGTCACCTCCTTAGCTTTGTTACCATTGCCAGTGCTGCTGCCAGTTCCTGATTCCAGGCCTCTGCTGATGGCTTCTGCTGCTGCCAAGATGAAGGTAGAGAGGCAATGGGGGCAGCGGAAAGGGTGCTGGCCTTCCTTCTCTGCCTATGGTGATAATTGGGATGAATAAAAACTGGCAAACATTCATGCCTTCATATTTTTTGGATATGAAGAAAGAAATATTTAACAAATCTGTGATACGTGTTGAATATCACAATTCGCTTTTTGTTTGTCTCTGCAGCTACAAAGCTCATCATTACTGCTGAAATCATTTTGTTTTTTTCCAGGTAAGTGATTCAAGAAACAAAGTGATTCATGTGCATGAGAAATCAGAATAAAGTATTTCAAAGCTAACACAAAATCTGAAATATAAAAGTAAGTTACAATTAGAATCCTATTTAGTCTGCTTGGATTGAGTGAGTCAACTTCCCTATAAGTTCCATTTATTCAGTGAGCCTACTCTTGTTGCAACTGGATTTCAGCCAAATGGTCATGGATAATAGAATCAAACAGCCATAGAATAAAAGATGTGGAAGGGACCTATAAGGCCATCAAGTCCAACTTTGCTCACTGCAGGAACACAAATCAAAGGATATCTGCCATCCATTTATCTTGACTGCCTCGAGTGTTGGAGCACACAGCATGTCTCGAGACCATTGATTCCAATGTTGTACTCCTCTAACAGTTAAGATGTTTTTTTTCCCTGATATTCAATTGAAATCTGGCTTCCTATGAGTCCATTGTTGCCTGTCCTACAACCTGGGCTGATCAAAAACAGATTCTGCCCTTCCTCTGCATCAAACACCTTCAAGTATTTGAAAAATTCTATCATATCTCCCCCAATCTTCTGTTTTCAAGGCTAAACGTGTCCAGTTATTTCAGTCTTTCCTCATAGGACTTCATTTCCAGCCGCCTAATCCATCCTTTAACTTGTTCCAGTTTGTGAGCATCCCCGAAGTACAGTGTCCAGAACCCCGTTGGGTATAATAAACATCCTTGTTTTTCCCCTCTGTAGAACAAAAACAAACAAGAAGAAAAATGTCAAACATGCAGTATTTTGATTTCGGCTAGCCAGTGAGGGAGCACACTTGTGCAAAACAGACAACTGATAGTCATTGATACCCTTGTTCTCCATGAACTTGTCTAATCCTTTCTTAAAGCTGTCAAGGCTGACAGAGCTGTCACCACTTCTTCTGGCAGGGAGTTCCACAGACCAGTGATCCTCTGGGTGAAAAAGTACTTCCTATTATTTTTTTGAGGTCTAGCACCCAAGAATTTCATGGAGTGCCCCCTAGGTCTAGTGTTGTGTGGTAGGGAAAACAGTTTTTCCTTATCTACTTTGTCCACACCGTGTATGACTTTATAAACTTCAATCAGGTTACCTCTTAGGCACTGTCATTCAAGAGTGAAGAGGCCCAGTCATTGAGCGTCAGAGGGTAAGGAAAGTTTTCCAGTCCCCTAATCATTCTGGTTGCCCTCCTCTGCACTTTTTCCATAATATCTTTCTGTGGGTATGGTGACCAGAACTGTATACCATACCCCAGATGGGGCCTCAACGTAGATTTATAAAGAGGCAAAATGACACTTGCTGACTTATTTTCTATACCCTTCCTAGCATTGTGTTTGCCTTTTTCACTGCTGCGGCACACTGAACATAAGGACATAAGAACATAAGAAGAGCCATGCTGGATCAGGCCAACGGCCCATCTAGTCCAGCTTCCTGTATCTCACAGTGGCCCCACCAGATGCGTCTGGGAGTGCATGAGACTAGATATCTGTTTCGTGATATCACTCCCCGGCATCTGGCCCTTGAAGTACCCCGGTTTTAAGCCTGGAGATTACACATCTCCATCATGGTTTGTAACCTGTGATGGATTTTTCCTCCAGGAATCTGTCCAATCCCCTTTTGAAGGCATCCAGGCCAGATGCCATCACCACATCCTGTGGCAGGGAGTTCCACAGACTAACAACGCGCTGAGTGAAAAAATATTTTTTTTGTCTGTTCTTACTCTCCCAGCCCTCAATTTGAGTGGATGTCCCCTAGTTCTTGTATTTTGGGAGAGGGAGAAGAGCTTCCTTCTATCCACTTTACTCATGCCCTGCATTATTTTGTACGTCTCAATAATATCCCCCCTCAGGCGCCTTTTTTCCAGACTAAAGAGCCCCAAATGTTTTAGCCTTTCCTCATAAGGGAGGTGCCCCATCCCAGTAATCATTTTAGTCACTCTCTTCTGCACCTTTTCCAGTTCTACTATGTCTTTCTTGAGATGCGGTGACCAGAATTGTACACAATACTCCAGGTGGGGCCTTACTATTGTTTTGTATAATGGCATTATAATGTTGGCTGTTTTATTTTCAATCCCCTTTTTGATAATCCCTAGCATGGAATTGGCCTTCTTCACCGCTGCCATACATTGGGTAGACACCTTCATGGAGCTGTCCAC
The DNA here is from genome assembly GCA_023846285.1 of Phrynocephalus versicolor. NCBI lineage: Eukaryota > Metazoa > Chordata > Lepidosauria > Squamata > Agamidae > Phrynocephalus > Phrynocephalus versicolor. Next base: position 17,679,229 of record JAHTLZ010000348.1, read on the forward strand.
CAAAACACCAAGATCTCTTTCCTGATCCGTCACGGATAACTCAGAGCCCATGAGTTGATAGATGAAGTTTGGATTTTTTGCCCCAATATGCATTACTTTACATTTGACTACATTAAATTGCACTTGCCATTTTGCTGGATTGACACATTCATTGAGATGTCCACCAGGACACCAAGGTCCCTTTCCTGGTCTGTTGCAGAGAATTCTGACCCCATCAGTTTACAAATATAATTGTGTTTTGTTTTGTTTTTTGCCCCAAAGTGCATCTCTCTGCATTTACTAATGTTAAAGCATTTTTCTTTAACACATACACACACACCTGGCTTCCTTCTAGCATGACGAGAAACAAGTTTCTGGACTAGACAGGCCTTTGATCTGATCCAAAAAATCTGGGTTATTTTCTATTGGAAATATAGCAGTTGAGAACAGTATGTATTCAAAGGAGAACGTGTGGTGATCACTTGATGAAAAGCTATCCGCTAATAGTTTTTGGCCAATTCGCAGTTGAAGGTCTGTTGTTATAAGCTCTAGATCTGCAGATTCTACAACATTCATTGGGCAATAGGATTTTAATGGCTGTGGTTATGCCTGTGCAAAGATAGCATTTTGAATTCTCCAGGTGCATCACAGTGGTGCATTTTTTTCAGTAGGGATTACACAGATGCATTCCTACTATACAACTTTGATTTGGCACTGTCTGCCTTCCTCAAGCTTTTAAGGCCAATTCCATAAAGGTTTTACCTTCTTTAAAAGGATCCATTACCAAACACATTTGCTTTTTTAAGTCTGAAAAATATTGTCATTGCTATTGCTCAACTCTTTCTGGAAACTACAATTACTATATCACCAGTAATAGTGGATGTAACTCCCCTTTGCTAAAAGAGGTAACTCAAGACAACATAATTTTCATGGAAGTTGTCAGAAGGCACCAGTTGACAATTTGGACTAAATAACACAGAAGTACATCTTCTCTCTAAGTAATGCCACATGAAAGCTTTTATTGTAGAAAAACACTTGCACAAAAGAAAGAATTGTGCAGTATTTTACCTGTTTAGTGCATTATGGCTTTTGAGAAATTAGAGCACTTCACCAGACTTTCCAGATGTTAATACTAACAAAGCTACTAGAATTATTGGCTGAAACCCAGTGATAAGTTGAAATTAATTTAATTTGAAATAATTGAACTTATGGTAGAGTGGCATTATCAAATCCCCATAGATTCAATGGGCCTACTTTCAAGTTACTGAATGATTTCAACCATTCTCATCTGCTTATTTTAAAAGAGATTGATCGTTAAAATGCATGTGTGACACCTGAGTTTCAGTATTACTGGCTTCTGAATCTCAAAATTATATAGCCAGGAGTTCTGTGCCAAATCAACCCGAATTATGAACCAAGAAAGGTAAAACTACACTTGGCCTCTACTTTGTATGGTAATGAGTAATACACTTTCTTGAGATCAGGACCTGCAATACTTGACATACCTCCAACATCTATTTCCCTCTGCAACCAAAACCTACTCTGGATGATACCCAGCTTTTCAGAACAGCTTGTTAGAGGTCATTGTCCTATGTTGGGGAGAGGCGTTGCAGAGGTTCACTTCTCCATGTGTGGGACCAGGGAAATTTCTTCCATCAATCAATTGATAACGCTGGATCCAAATCAAAGCTTCAGCCATGGACATTCTTTTTCAGTCTGTTTCATGGATCTTACCTTTCAACAGGCATTGCAAATGCAATTCATTTTTTCTCTCTCACTCACTCTCTCTCTCACACACACTTAGGAATTTAACTGTTAATAGGCAGCTAACATATTCTGCAGTTTAACAGTCACTCACAGAATTACCATAGCTACATAGTCCTGAAGGAAGCCAAGAAGAGTTACTAAAAATCATGCCAGTAGCCTAGTCTAATAAATATTGGCTTATTTATAAACATAATTTTAAAAATCTAAAATTTATCTGGCAGGCATTTGTCAGGTGTCCTGGGAGAATTGCATTTACCATGACCCTCCTGCAGCATGGTGACTCTCTCAGGAAAGAGGGTAATACTGGCCAAGGAATGACTGTGGCCTCTCGAAAAGAGCAGCTCAAGAGAGGGAGAAGTGGAAGGATAAGAAAGAATGAAAGTTCATCATTATTTTGGAATGAAACTTGAGGCAGAAAAGACTTTGGGACCACGCCCCTCTTGTTGTTGTTAAGCAAGCATCATACAGTGAGGACCCCTGTATTCACTGATTTATTATACACTGATTCTGTTATCCATGGTTGGCTGAGGAAAAAATAAATAAATAATTCAGTAGCCGCAAAGCAAGCTACTGTCACAAACAGCAGCCATAAAGCAAGCTACTGTCACAAAACAGACGTTTTGGGGCTCTTTGGTGTTCTCTCTTATCCACGGTTTTCATTATCCATGGGAAGTCCAGGAACCAATCCCCAGCGGATACCGGGGTCCTACTGTAATTCCTATTCTGAGTGAAGAAATCAAGAAGCACAGTGACATTCTTAACACAGAAACAACTGTTGCTGTCAAGGATGTATATGATTTGGGTACACTTTAGATGTAAGGTTGTCTTCCTTTAGCTTTTGCATTCATTCATGAAACATCATCAAAGCTATTTATAACACTTGCCTGTAAATTCTAATGTATTACTCCTCCAGTTGCCAATGCCATAAATTGTTCTTGTATATCTCCTGCTGACATCTCTGTTGGTGCTGAGGACTCTTGATGATCTGATGAATGCCTTGGCAGATTTGAAAGCCACAGGTGCGTAGTCGACTCAGTTATAAGTAGACTCAAATTGCTCAAATACATTTGCTCTTTAAAAAGTATATCCAATAATGATGTGCTTTCATCTTAAAAGTAATAGAGTTGGAAGCCTTTGTGTTATTTCCAGCAAAATTGCTAAAGAACATTTCAATTTTCCTGTTAATGATCTTACATTAAGCAACCCATTCAAAATGATTATATTTTCCACAGTTAAAAATGACAACATGTGGGTAGGATGAACGTCTTGGACTACAGCATTGATTTGTCAAACCTGCTCTGGATCCGTGAAGCAGGAGGCAAGACAGGCACAAAAGAAGAAACATTTGCAGCCAATAAAAATCAACCTCCTACATAAGACAGACCTGCAAGGCAAATGACCCAGAAACTTTCAAAAGGGTCAGGGATCCAAACCTGCAGGTGAGTATGCTGCCCTACATCTGTTGCACTACTATTCTGCAGAGCTGCTGCACCCTGAGCTCTCCTCTGGTTGTAGTATGGTGAGACAAGACAAGTGTGAAAGGTTGAGAATGGAATCCCCCCTTGGGATTTTTTTTTATAAAACTTTAATCCAATAGAGAGTAATATGACGGTGGTGATGGTGAGGTTGATAAAAATGATGATTATCTGTTTTTGAAAAATGGATCTTCTTTCTCTAGAAGACATTTTGTTCTTCTGCTTATTAAAAATCTTCATTCTGATCCAGGAGAAATGATGATGCTGTATCTTTATCTATATCCATATATGAAATATGTTGCCCAACTTGCCGGGTTTATGGAACACCCCTGCAGAGTCCCATTTTACCTAGGCATGGATGTGAATGTCAGGTCAACAAGTATAGGTTGAGTGCATTAGTGGTGAATAAATAGCCTTAAGGGTCTGCAGGTGAGGCGAGCCCACAAAGAAATGGTAGCTATATAGCCCTAAACAACTTCCATCAAAGTAACATAAGAGACATGAAAAAATAAGGAAAATGTTGGTTGCTCCCCCAGACAATGCAAATGCTGGAAGAGGGGATACCTTCATTGGAGCGCTAAAGAAAATAAAAAAAAAACAAAACAAAGCAAGAGCAACAGCAGGAGCAGCAGGAGCAGCAGGAGCAGCAGGAGCAGCAGGAGCAGCAGCAGCAGCAGCAGCAGCAGCAGCAGCAGCAGCAGCAACAACAACAACAACAACAACAACAACAACAACAACAACAACAACA
>JAHTLZ010000348.1:17683207-17711342 GCA_023846285.1 Phrynocephalus versicolor
AACAACAACAACAACAACAACAACAACAACAACAACAACAACAACAAGCTTTTGATGATCAAGCTTCAGGCTGTGCACCTGAGATAATCCAAACTCTGATTGAGGTTCACCATGCTTCTGGTTAGCCATTTGCAGGGAATCTTAAGCAGATGGAGACATCTGCTTGGGAATACCCTGAATCAACTGGTGAGCCGCTGTGTGAGACAACATGCTAGACTGGATGGGCTGTGGCCTGTGCCAGCAAGATTGTTCTTACTTCTTATCCTATTTTCCTTGGCCAAATAGAAATGCTTTGAGTTTCAAAATCAGGTGGCAAGAGGAAATGAGGGGGATCAGAGTATTTGGCTGCCCTTTGTTTTAAGTGGTGAGTGATAAATTCCAAACCACTGGCTGGGGAGGAAAGGTTTGAAGACACACCGTCCTCAACAGCTGTTTCTATCTAAGAATGTACATCTGCCCCTAAAAGTGGCCATGGGACTTCGGGACTTGAATAAAACATAAAATATTGGAACTACCCGCTAGAAACTAGGTGTGATGCACAAGCTGAATAAGTGAATTGTTGTTGATTTTTAGTTTTGTTCTGTTATATTTAAAATGCTCCAATAAACGTATTACTTGTTCCTGCATGAGAGGCATGAGTAAAACCCTAGCCAAAGAGTCATCTTACATAACAGCTGTCTTTTAGAAAGAGAAGCCAGATGGATTTAATCATCTTTTGCTTTTCTGCCAAAGAATTATCTAGAAAAAGCGAGCATGCTAGAAGGGTCTACCTGTTTAGTAAATCATAGAATCATGAAGTTGAAAAGATCATATTGGGTCATAGAGTTCAACCCCATCCTCAGTGCGGAATCCAAATCAAAAGATATCCGCCATGTAGTTGTCTAAATTTCTCTTGAATGCCTCCAGTGTTGAAGCATCATTCCATTCTATGCCCCGTCTCTGAAATAGCCAGGTGAGAAGACATTTTATTTATTTATTTATTTATTTATTTATTTATTTATTTATTTATATTTCTATACTGCCACCTTAGTGCAAACGGCACTACCCAGGGCGGTTTACATTCATATAATACAAGACTGAAAAGATACATTTGGAAATAAAATCCAATTAAAATACTGTTAATACAGGTAAAATCCAATTAAAAGGTCTTATAAAACACATTTAAAGCAGCCGTTAACAGGACCCGTTAGATGGCAAACACCTCATCCTGCCTGATTTCATTGGGGATGGGGGGGCAAAATAAAAACCATAATAAAAAGTGCCCGGTCTCAGATGGGTGGTGGAAAGGGGGGGGGGAAGAGGAAAGAAGAACAAGACAAACAACAACAAACACCACTAACTGGGGAAGGCCTCTGCAAATAAAGAGGTCTTTGGGGCCTTCCGAAAGGTCAGAAGCCTGCCTTGTCTCTTCTGACAGGGGCCTCCACCAAAAAAGGCATTGTGTCTTGTTGTCTTTTGGCCTGCCTTGGTGTAGCCACCTGCAACATGAAGGACTGGAACAATCACATAGACTGGGATGGATTGCTGGGGAGGGGGGAAATACACTCCACCAGCTACTGAGGTCCCAGGCCATGTAGAGTTTTGTCAGCCCAGCCCAAAATAAAGAGGCAACACATGTCTTGGGTTAAAGGGCCACAATTTATTATTAACAGTAATTAACTCTTAACTTTATCAGCACTGGAACTCAAAGAGGGCCTGTGACGTAGTGCAAGCTTATTGGTGGATATTATACCTTCAAGGTCCCTCCAATAACAGAATTTCCTGCGGCATGTTAAGATGCTGCAGATTGGATGCCTTACAGGTCTTTGGGCATCCTTTTGTTCTGAATATAATTAATCTTTGGCAGCCCTCTTGCATGTGATAGGGATTGTTATTTAGTTGGAGCTATAGCTACTTCCTATTCTAGCTGTTTATCTGAGGGCTGCCAAGCACCTTGAAGATGCAAAGTGAATGAGGGACTAATTTAGTTAATCAACTGCTTGCTACTAAAGGCCAATTGTGACCAGTCAAAGGGAATTATAACACCCACCGCCAGGTTGTAGATGATGGGATGGGTGAAAACACACTGCCACTCTCGGCCAATGTGAGTGACAGTCAAAAATTCCCATCCAGCCCTGAAGCACCAGCAAAGCATCACCATCCACAATTAAAGGAGGTGGGAGGTTGGGGAAGTCGCTGACTGTGGAGGCTCCAGAGGGGAGCATGCCAGGATCTTAAATAGGCATACTCCCCTTGCGTAGGCTACACAAGCAGCGTAGCCAACCGGAGCCTCCATTGGGCGGTCGACAAAGATGTCCCAATGCCAGACAGAGCCAGCGCAGAGCAGCCGTTATATGTTAATGTCAACATCTTGAACTTTATGCAGAACACAACTGGGAACTAGTGCAGCTTGGTCAGGGATGTGGTAATATGCGGAATTTTTTTTTACACCCGTAACCAACATGGCTGCAGCATTTTGCATTGTCTGCCACATCTGCATCAAATCCAAAGGCAGCCCCATGTAGAGTGCATTCCAGTAATCTAATTTGGAGACTATCAATGCATAGGTCAGAGCCTTTAGAGAGTCCCCATCCAAATAGTGTCGGGCTGGGTAATCTACTTAAGTTGGCAAAAGGCAGACTTGACCACAGCATCCACCTGTTGTTTCCAGCTGATTGCTGGGTCAAGAAGGACTCCCAGACTCTGAACCCAATCTCTAAAAGGTAGAGATATGACACTAAGAGCTCTCATCTACAGACTCAAATATTTGCATATGATACCTCTCCAACTGAACCCATCAGATTGCTCTTTGCCCCTTCCCTGCATGCAGTACCACCCTATTTTGTATGAGATGATCCCATATTTCCATCTCTTCCCTCCTTTCCTCCGAGTTCATGATTAGTTACAGAAATAGGGACTAGAGCTGTTTAGAGTTGTGCGTTGGGCAACAATATGTAGGTTGTGCTTCCCAAGAATTATTGAGGGTGTAGTCCGTTTGAAACAACTCAAGGTCTTATCCTTCCACTGTCCATCTTCCTATTGTCTTTCAAGAAAAGAACTTTTCTTTTTCATGGTTGGGTATGGGAAGCCACCTTTGGTCCCTCCCATCAGCTTCATGACTCATGACTGGGAGTTCTGATCTCTTCAGCCTCATGGGTTGTGACTGGATAGCAGTCCTTTTTATTTGTCTTCACTCCCAACCACCAATCACAACTGAAGACAAGTCATGAGTTTATTTTGCCATGTTCCGTCCCTCCCTACCCCTAAGACTATTTACCACCCCATTAGTGCAAACACTACTCTGGGTGGTTTACAGGTTAAAATTTAAAACCCCAAAAGATTTTCTCATGTGGCAGTAGTTCTGGTTTAGATTAACCTCATGGGTGATGATACTACCACTGTGCAAAATCTGGGGCAGTTTGGATCAGTGTATTTGTCCTAAAACATCCTTCCCTTGGAGAATGTCCCTGAGAGTCTATGTGTAAGAACAAGAATAAACCAACTTGACTCCATTGTTGTACAGAGCTGGCACATACCTGACTGACCAGACCATCACGAGGATACACGTGTGGGGCTAAGGCAGGAGCTCTCACTTCAGTTCTGTGACTGTCACCACACATGGTTGAAGGATTTTGAGGCCACAACTGTACAATAGCAGTGTGTGGAAAGGAATTGGAGGGGGAGGAAGGCAATAGTCAAAGAACTGGCACAGCTGGGAAAGGCGAGGGAGGGAGGGAGGGAGGGAGGGTGAATTTTGTTTTTGTTTTTAATGTGCCAATGTGATGCTGGTGTGTGTGGGGGGATGCTGGATGGGGTATATGGAGGAGGGAATATGGTCTGACCTGGCCCTGAAGTCTTTTGTGCACAGTCAATGTCCCTGAAGTTTCCTGTGCCACACATCTTATAAGCAGTTTTCTGCCCACAAAACAACTTCTCTGAAACATTATAGTCAGGAAAATGCTGATGGTGTAACAATAAATTTAATAAAGACATTGATTTCTTTTGTTCCTCTGTAATGCATAACATTTAAACAAATTGTCCTTCATTGCCTACTGCATGTCACATACCCCAGTATGTCTTTTGGAGATAAAGTACAAATATTCTGCCAAATTACAGCACAGCTTAGAAACTGACAAATCAAGAGAAACCCATTTTGCAGCAAGTGTTTGGAATCAGCCGTCTTTGTTGTGCACACGCCATTCAAGATGAGGAAGTAAGAACATAGTACTTCAGGGTAGGAGCAGAACCCAACATGTTTCATAAACTTCAAGTTGTGATGACCATATTGATTCTCACTCTGGACTTCTCACCAGAATATTTAGGCTCTACAAGAGGTTGACTGGACTTGTTCTACTGCACCTGGTGCCACTTATATAACAGTATTATTTTCTTCTTATCTCTATTGTCTTGCTGAAATACTCACTATAGCTTTTGCAATCACCTAGAGGAGGAGCATATATGCCTGTCAGCATGCTCCACCACAGCACACCTGAGACTCCATGGATGCATTGTTTGCATGAACTGTTGAGGAAGATGATGATCAATTGCAGATTATAAATGTGGAATATAGGCTTCTGCATCCATGTTTCAAAACACCAGAAAATACCTTAATGTTTCTGCACAACATCAGGCCAACACTGCCAGCAGGAAAAAGGATGCCAAACATTACATAGCTAAGGGTAACCTGAATGTTGACAACACCAATGGTCAACATGGTCTACAGGACACCTTCTTGTGCTCACAACCACTCACAAAGTCAAACCAAGCAAGGGAAAATCCCAGAAGGTGGCTCCTTTTTTCCTTAGTTAACCACTGCTCACTCAAACACAAATAAATTACAGTGATACCTCACAAGACAAAATTAATTCATCTTGTGGGTCACTTTGTTTTATGAAAATTTCATCTTGTGAAGTCCTGTTTGCCATAGGAATGCATTGAAAACCAATTAATCCATTCTGTCAGTCAGAAAAAAGGCCAAAACGGGAACAGATTACATTGGCCTTTTCCCCTCTTTGGTGGTGTTGATTTTTTGTCAGCCTCTGATTGCAAGGAGCAATGGAGGGGTGTCAAAAACTTTCTGCCCCAAAAGATAGGAAAGGGCCCCCGTAGACAGCAAAAGCCATTTCTTGTCTTTGGGAAAGGGTTTTTGCTGGCCTGCCCAGACCCAGCAGGGGGGTGACTTGCCTGCTCACCCACTCATCCCCTTGCAGTGTCGGGGCATCCAAGAGCCAAAAGCCTTGTCCAAGCAAAGCTTTTTAAAATACTCACACTCATGTGCCATGCAAGGAGGGGGCTGGGCATGGGTCTTTCGAAAAACCTTGCTGGGTTGAGGCTGCTGGCTCCTGGATGTCACAACCCAGCAGGGGGTGAGCAGGTGAGGGATGAATCAACTGCTAACCTGCTAACCCCTCTGTTGAGTCGGGGCATGCCTCTCACCTGCACTGTAAAGGAGTATAATTTAGACTGCATATGAACCTGGACAAGATGGAGACACAGGTGTTTGTGCATTAGGAACACCCCTCTCTCTCTTTTTAAAAAGGACTGTATTCTTTCCATGGTGGCCTAGGTGACACCTGTGGTCCGGTCAGCCTATTTTTATGTTAGTGTAAGTTTCAAGACTAAACTACTATAATGGCCTCTCCATATGGTTACCTTTGAGACTGATGATGCTCCAGAACATAGCAGCCAGGTAAATGACCCATGCTGGCCACACTGCTCTGGTTACTTGTGCACTTCCAAGCCCAGTTCTAGGTTATGACTCTTGCATATAAAGTTGTAAATGGGTTGGGACCATCCTACCTGACAGAATGCTTTGGACCACCAGACCCTGCCCATTGCTCTTGGTCCTTTCAAACTGGGTGGGCAGCTAAAACAGGTAACGTCTAGGGAGGTGCAGAAGGATGAGATGATGCACCTTCTTGGTTATAGCCCCATATCTTTGGAAATACCTGCCACCTGCTCTCTGACTTGCCCCGTACTTGGATTCTTTTAAAAGGCAGTTAAAAACATGGCTTTTGGACAGGCTTTTCCTGTGTAATTTAGGTCATAACTAGAGATGGGCACTTTTTCCCCCCATTTTTGTTTTTTCATTTCGTTACATAACGAAATGACAAATGAATTTTGTCTCTAAAATGAAACGAAACAAACAGAAACACCGGAAATTTTGTTGTGCGTTTCGTTTCCGTTACTGCAATATGAGTGAATTGCTTAAAATCTTTTTTTAAAATCACAAAATATTAAAATAAATGGTACCAAAATGGTAACAAAACAAACAAAAATGAAAATGAATTTTTTGCAAAAAAAATCATGAAAAATGGAAATGAACCGAAACGGACCCTCCAAACAACAAACAACAAACGAAATGCCATTTTTTTGATTCGTGCCCATCTCTAGTCATAACAGCCTGTTCAGCCAAGCCATCTATACCCACCATCTGAAGTTTTAAAATGTGTTGTGATATTTGTAATAATATTATTAATGTTTTTTCTTTTTTTTCTTTTAAGATTACATAATTAAGATTACATAAAATGTGTTGTGATATTTGTAATAATATTATTAATGTTTTTTTCGTTTTTTCTTTTAAAATTACATAATTAAGTTTGTTTTTATTTTATTCGTGTATATTGTTACTACTTTTTGAATGTTGTAAGCCACCCTGAGTGACCTTTTATGCCAGATGGGTGAGATATAAATGTCAGGAATGTAGTGTCAGACATGTATTCAGTTATCGGGACAGCAAGATAGTGATATCTCACTTTTAAAGAGAAAACACCCAAAGAACGTGGAATATAATGTAACTGCAGAAAAATTGTTCATGCTTTAACCTTAAATGTAACCATGGAGTTTTAATAAATAAAACTAATAAAGTGTAGAGTTCACTGAAGAACTGCCAACACCGCCTCATCAAAACACCCACCTCACAATTGTTCACTAGAGATGGGCAGAGACCATTAAAATGGTGGTTCAATGTTTGGTGAAGTCTATGACCAATATCTCACCTGGGGGAAGATCCAGATATAGTGAAAGTCCGGCTTTTCTTCTTTCTTGGTCACATGAATCAAGATGTGGGATCTTCGTTCCCACGTACATAGATTTTTTTTTAATAAGAGTGCCGTTCAGCCCCACGGCTAGCAGGCAGCGCTAGGGGGAAATGGATAATAATAATAATAAAAGTATGGACAGCCCGAAGTCCAGCTGAACAGCACTGGGGGAAAATTTAAAAATTTAAAAAGTGCCAACCAGCCCCAGGACCTGGTGGGGCTAGGAAAAAATGAAAACAAACAAACAAACAAACAAAAACAGTGCTGACAGCCCAAAGGCCAGCTGATCAGCACTGGGGGGGGAGAATTTTTTAAAAAAATTTTTTAAAAAGCATCAACCAGCCCCAGGATAAGCTGGTCAGGGCTAGGGGGAAAAAGCAGAAAACTGGATCATATGCAAGCTCCCACGGACTTCTGGCTCACATTTTTTACCCGAGCAAAAAATTTCCGACTTCTCCGGTAAGTCATGGATAACTCGCTAAAGTGGGCAGAACCAGGTTTTTTTCAAAAGCCTGGTGGCCCTGGGGCAATATTTTTGGAAATGCTTTATCTTGAAATTTAATCAGCACTTTAAAGGACTAACAAACCAGTGATTTTTCCATGAACTTCATTGTTCTTTGTTTGATTCTTGCCCATCTCTGTTGTTCACTGACGTGAAAGTTATTACTGCAATATATTAATTCATATTTTTCTTATCCTTGATGAAAAATGATGTCAGAAAACAAGACACACTTTTAAAAATTGTAAGCTGCTGTGAGATTTTTTTGTTCATGTCTAACAATTAAAAGAGGAGCACTTTTTTCAGCAATATTACTGAAAACAATCATACAAGGTGTTAAATGTGTGGCATCACCCACCCCCGACCTTATATTTTGTGCAAAGGTTTTGTTGCAAAAATATATTTTCAAAAATTTATAAATTATTTTTATACTTTATTTTTATACTTGATTTTAAAAATCTTAATATATACACCACATTTTTCACCCCATAAAAATATTAATATATACCATATTTTTCACCCCCCCCAACAGTAGAGATGGGCACAAAATGAAGGTTTTTTTGTTCCGTTTTCCGTTATTCATTCCGTTACGTAACGAAATGAATAACGAAAATTGTGATGAAATTGGAACAAAACGAACAGAATCACGAAAAATTTTCCGGTTAGATTCGGTTGGTTAATGGGGAGGGGTGGAGCGGAGATGTCTCCTACCTGCCTGCCTGTTGCTGATCCGGGGAAAAGCCGACTGCTGCGCTCCAGCCACGTGGTTGGCAGCAGTAAAAGATAAATAATAATTAAAAAATAAAAAATAAAAAGGAGTGCCAACCGGGCCCCAGGAGTGGTCTGGTTGGCACCCTAAAATCTGAAAAAAAAATGATTGAAAAAATCCCAGTGCCCACAGGGCCCCAGGGGCCGCACTGTAGGCTCTGAAAGAAAGAAAGAAAAACAAAATAAAAGCCCACCCCTGCACTACATCTGTAGTGCAGGGCCAGGAAACCCGGAAGTAAAAAAAAAGGTTCTGACGGAGGCTGTTAAGCCCCACACACAGGGCACACACACACAAACAGGGTTCAGTTCTTTGCCAAGATCTTTAGTGGAAAGCCAGGCAAGTTCAAGTCCTTTGCCAACAATCAAGTGCCAGATAAATAACAGAATCGAACTCCCAGCAATTACAAGTCCAAGTCAAAACCAGAATATCTCACGGAAACCAGATGCCAAACCCAAGGGAACAGATCAAGCCGTTGTCCAGGAAGCCAGTCCGAAATCAGGAAACAGAGCCAAGGTCATAGACAGGAACATGGTTGCAAGTTCAAATGATGAATTGCTCCCACAGAGAGCTCAAGGTGAGCTTACCAACTTTATCCCAAAACAGGGAACACACCCTTACTTCTGGAAAGGCTCCTGCTAGTACTCAGGGCTTCCCGACCTGATTCCCCGTCTAGCATCAAAGACCCTTTCCCTAGCTCTCCTGGTAGCATGCCTTTGCAGAATCCTGCTCATAGCCCTTCTAGGGGGAGAAGATATGTTTTCAGCTGAGTCATCAGACCCAGCTGCCTGCTGACTTGAGCTGCAAGGCTCCTCCAGCAGCTCTTCACCATTTAACCCCTCAGAGACAGATTCTGTGACAGGCAGGGTCCTGGCAGAGGCACTCGAAGAGGAGGGACTGCTGCAGGAAGGACTTCTTGACTTTTTCCTTCTCCTCGGAAGGTGACTGGCTGGTCTGGAAGTGTGAGCACAACTCGGGGCTCAGTGCAGCTTGCCCTTTTGGATGCCTTGGATGCAATCTGGCTTGGCAGTGCCGGCGGCGGTGGTGGCGCCTGCCATCAGGCTGGCTTGAAGTGAGGATGCGAGATGGTCAGTAACAAGGCACCCGCCCCTCCCTGGGACTGGGAGTGAGAGAGGGGTTCACCCCCATCAGAGGAGCCACTGCCCGCCTTGTAGGCATGTTGGCGATTGGTGAAGGCTCCTGGCTGGTCGTGTTTCCCCGCTTCAGGGGAGAATCCAAGGCTGGGAAACGCATGGGAAAACCGCCGGAGGGTGTGCGTGTGAGGCGGAGGATCGCCCCTGTTGAGCGCCTCAGCCTCAATAGCACACAGAGGAATCCATGCCCGGCTTCAGGCAACCGCGTCCTCCTCCTCCTCTAGCCCATTGGCGCTCTAAAAAATCCCAGGTGCTAGCCCCAAGCCAGCACCTGAAAAAGGCCCTACTGTCACTGCTGGCTGACTCCGCTGATGCCTTAATGCTGCCAGTCCAGTCTGTGCAATGATCAAGTTGTAAATTTTTAATTTTTTAAAAAAGTTTTCCATCTGGTCTGGGAGAGGGGTGGGACGCCCACATGCAGCAAAGTGGTAAAAACGACTAACGAACTCCCGAACCAATGAAACATTTTTTTAAAAAATCACGAAAACGGAAACGAACCGAAACGGACTCGCAATGACAAACGAAAAACCAAAACACCATTTTTCCTATTCGTGCCCATCACTACTCAACAGTAAGGAGAAATGTCTGTGCATCTTATGGGGTGACTGCACCCCTGCTGGGAAGCTCCAGAGGAGCTATGACAGAGGCCTCTGGATTCCATGAAGGTCCTAGCCACAGCAGAGACTTCCCCACCTCATTTCCAAATGGAGGCACAAGTTGTCAAATCTTAATATTCATCTATAGATCAGATCAGGGCATTTCCCGGCATCTGAACTATTTCTTTCCTTCTCTCATTTCTCTATTTAGTAAATATATTGAATTGAAAGCTAGGGCTAAATATATGTTTGGAATAGTCTACCCATGGCTTTTTAGCTGACCTTCATCTTCCTCAGCAGCCACACCACCACTCAGAAAACACTCTTGCTGCTGCTGTTGGACTGGGCCTGGAGGAGCCGCCCTTGCTCTCCACCTCCTCCTTTCTCTGCTACTCTGGTGTCGGTGAGAGAAACACTTGGAGGAGCAGAGCCGGTCAAACACCAGAAGGGAGTGGCTGAAGAGGAGGGATTCCCACCCAAGGCTTTCTAGCTGACCTTCAGCTTCCTTGGCAGCCACAAAACCACCCAGCAAACACTCTTGCTGCTGCTGACGGACTGGGCCTGGAGGAGCCATCCCTGCTCTCTACCTGCTCCTTTCTCTGCTACTCTAGTGTTGATGAGAGAGAGACATGGAGGGGCAGAGCTGGCCAAATACCAGAAGGGAGGGGACAAAGAGGAGGGAATCCCATCCAAGGGCACTTATAACCAAGCTTTGGTATCTTGGCACCCCTTGGCACAGACTATTGCATGTTGCATGGATATGATGGGAAGGTGGGAAGGTAGGGGTGAATGGGTGGATATTGGTTGCCATCAAGTATAGCAGATAGGACCCACAATGGAACTGAGAAAACGGGAAGGAGGGAGGGCAATGGAGGGGGCAGCCATTAAAATTTTGTTGGGTAGGGGAAGGTAAGGTGGTAGGAGTGGAACGTGCCCACGTAGGAGAAGAGAGGTTAGATACCTTACATCTATCCCCTCTTCTGGTTCCACCCCTAGATGAAAGGTATCAGGTGACCATATTAGATATCCCACAAGCCACACAGTGCTGTTGTTGAATCCCAGGTCAGTACAAAATAAGACCACCATCATCCATGATGTCATTCTGGATGCAGGTACCAACTTGGCATGTATTACCAAGATCTGGGTGGGAGAGGATGGTGGTGTTCCCCTCTCCCAGCTATGCCCACCTGGGTACTCGGTCCAGCACCAGTATTGCTTGAAGGTTCGGTGAGGGGGAGTTGCTATAGTCTATAGGAGTTCTATCTCCTTGACCAGACTTCCTCTCTCCTTGGGAGGAGGTCTGGAGGGTCTGTATTGTGTGTTTGGCTCACATGACAGATTGGGGATCTGGTTAGTGTACTGCCCACCCTTCTGCGTACCAACAATCTCCCTGCCTGAGCTGATGGAGGTGGTATCGGACCTGGTGTTGTGGACCACCAGACGGTTGGTACTGGGGGATCTCAACATCCATGCCGAGGCAGCATTGAATGGGGCAGATGAGGACTTCATGGCCGCCATGACAACCATGGGGCTGTCTCAATATGTCAACGGTCCGACACATGAGAAGGGCCATACTCTAGACCTCATCTTCTCAACGGGATTGGAGGATGGTGGTTTGGATGTGGAGGGGTTGGTTCTGACTCCATTGTCATGGTCCAACCACTTTCTGGTCAAGTTTAAGCTATTAGCTTCTTCTACCCTCCCGCCCTCAGAGACTAATGGATCCAGAAGGTTTTCTGAAAGCTCTGGGGGATTATCCATCTGACATGGTCAGCACTCCTGTCGAAGCTCAGGTCACCCTATGGAATAGGGAAATGTCCTGGGTGGTTGACACGATCACACCTAAGTGTCCTCTCCCCATACGCAGAGCCCAGACAGCTCCTTCTATGGGCAATGAAGCAGGAGGGGGGATGGCTGGAGCACAAGTGGAGAAAATATCACTGTGAGTCCAATTGAACACGGTTTAGAGCCCATTATCGGGCCTATTCTGTGGTGATACGGTTGGCGAAAAGGCAATATTTCACCAACCGTATTGCTTCCTCAGAGTGCTGTCTAGCAGAGCTGTTTCAGGTGGTCCAGAGCCTTCTTCAACCAAGAAATACGGTGGAGGTTCTGGACCACTCATCAGCCCATTGTGACGAGTTTGCTGTTCACTTTGAGGGGAAAATCACTCAGTGGCTAACTACCGACCAGTAGCGAACCTCCCTTATTTGGGCAAGGTGTTGGAGTGGGTGGTGGCTGGGCAACTCCCTGTGCTGCTGGATGAAATGGATTTTCTGGTTCCATTTCAATCAGGTTTCAGGCCGGGTTTTGGTACAGAGACTGCCTTGGTCGCCCTGTATGATGACCTTTGTCGGGAGAAAGACAGGAGAGTGCAACCCTGTTGATACTCCTGCACCTCTCAGCAGCTTTCGACACCATCAACCATGGTGTTCTTCTGGACAGGCTGGACAGGTTGGGGGTTGTAGGCACTGCTTTGCTAGGGGACAGTTCCTCTGCCCCGTGGCGTTTATGTCACAGGGTTCGTCAGGGCTCCATGCTGTCTCCCATGCTGTTCAACATTTACATGGTACCCCTGGAAGAGGTCATCAGGAGGTTTGGGCTGAGGAGTCAGCAATATACAATGTAATTCAATCTTTATTTATGGCCATAGGCCCAACCAAGAGTCAGCAATATGCTGATGATATTCAGCTCTACCTCTCAGGTGAGGCGATTTCTGTGCTGAACTTGTGTCTGGGCCAGATAATGGACTGGATGAGGGTTAATAAATTGAAACTCAATCCAGACAAGACAGAAGAGCTGTTAATGGGTGTTTCGCTGGACAGGTTAAAGGGCCATATTCCTGTCTTGGACAGGGTTGCACTCCCCCTAAGGGACAGGGTCCGCAACTTGGGGGTACTCCTGCACCCTGGTCTAACTCTGGAAGCCCAGGTTGACTCAGTGGCCAGGGGTGCTTTCTTTCAGCTGTGGAAAATATACCAGCTCCGCCCCTACCTAAATGAGCAGAGCCTCATGACAGTTATGCATGCACTGGTAACATCCCATATTGATTACTGCAATGTGCTGTATATGGGGCAGCCTTTGAAGATGGTTTGGCGATTGCAACTGGTTCAGAATTGTGCAGTGTGGCTGGTAAGTTGTGGGGCTGCCAGGGGTCACATCACGCTGATCATGCGTAACCTGCATTGGTTACCAGTTGCTTCCCAAGCCCAATTCAAAGTGCTTGTTTTGACATATAAATCCCTAAATGGCTTAGGACATAGATACCTGAAGGACCGCCTCCTTCCATATGAACCTACCTGGCAATTAAGATTGAGCCAAGGGGCCCTCTTGAAAGAGCCATCCCTCAAGGAGGTGAGAGGGATGGCTTGTAGACATAGGGCCTTCTTGGCAGCTGCCCCCAAGCTTTGGAATGCACTCCCACTGAGATCCTCCTGGTGCCAACATTGGTGACATTTTGGCACCAAATAAAAACCTTCCTGTTCCAGAAGTTTTTTAATGATACTATAAAGATTGTAGGTCTTCTGATGACAAATTTAGTGTAATGATTTTAGTGCAAGGTTTTTATTATTGTTTTAATTATTTATTGATATTCTATGTTTTGACTCTTTTTTTTTTAAATTATAGGCCACCCAGAGACCTTTGGGTGGTGGGAGGCATATAAGTTGTAAAAATAAATAAATAAATAAAAATAAATACTGAACTATTCTCTGATAAGGTAAACCCTTGGGATAATTGGGTTGGCCACACTAACCTGATTAAGAACATGTTTAAGGAATGCTTTGAAAAGGAGTTTATTTTTATCTGTATAGGTTTGTTATCCAAGTAACCTAAACATAGGAGTTGAATACTAAAAATGCAAGCAGTAGAATATAGACAAAGTGTGCCTGCCAACTTATACTAACTTGCAGGATGGGCAGCACAAACACTCCAGTTTGTCACATTATATAATGCAAAGTACAATCAATAAGTGCTGTGTATAGTGCTTCTGACATTTTAAGCTTATCAATCATCCAAGAAATCATTTTTCCTTTTCTTTTTCCTTTTTCTTGCCTAGATCCTATTATTATCTTTCATTATAGATTACAATCCATCTGTAAAAGTTGTCTATTTTTATACTTGATATAATATACACACCTCTATTTCAGCGTCTGCCAGTTTTAGGGGGAGAAAGGGGGATTTGGAGACTATCTCTGCCGTGCTCAGATTGTTGACATGATCTACATTATCTCCCAGTTAAATTCAACAGACTCTTGGGTCCCAAACAACTGCTTCTATCTCCTATCTAGGCAATATCTAGGGTTTGTTTGTTTTTCAGTTTATTCCTTTTTGCTGTGTTTTCCACAAGAATGGCTCTGGGAGCTAGAGAAAGCAAAGTACTGTCACTGGTTTAATCCAGCCAGGCCCTTTCACAAGTCAAAATTCCTGCTCATCTGCTCCTGGATGTTCTGTTTCACTGGCAGCCCTCATTACACCCAGGGCTGACGCGTCCATTAAGGTGAACTAGGCAGTTGCCTAGGGCGCCAAAATGGAGAGGGGGCGCTGGCCAACCTGTGCCCCCCGCTGCCCACCGCCACTGGCCACCACCATCCATCCCCCTGCTGCCCGTCACCATCCACCCACCGCCCCTGCGCCCATCACTGCCCCCGTGCCTGTCGCCATTCCCCCCCACCCCTATCACCGTCCCCCATCATCCACTGCCCCCTACCGCCCCACCCCTGCTGCCACCCTGCCCCCTCCGCTGCTCCTCACCCCACATTTAACTTCTGGGGTAGGTTAGAGTTATCTGGTTATGAACTCCTTATTACAAACAACAGTCAGCATGTCTTGTGGAGATTCTCAGTCTTCCAGGTGAGGTTACCTGGGAGTTGAGTCATGACAACTGGACTTCATTTCTTGTGAGATCAAAACATTTCAGTACTCATCCAAGTAGCTTCTTCAGTCTGAGGAAGTTTGGTGGGAGGCTTCCAATTTATGGTTCCCCATGGTTTTACCCCCAGCCTGGTATGAATAGGCTCATTAGATAGACAAGGTAGCACTTTCAGAAGCGCTGCCTGTTCCTCGTGGGAGACTTCCAATTGATCATTCACCTTGGTTGAACCCCACCCTAATGACCCATATTTAATGGGTGTTGAGAAGGGCTGCATAGGTTTTCATGCACCCAAGGACCTTGTCCATCTCTCTCAGCAGCAGCTCTGCTTGGGATCACACCCAGGCTCAAAATGGCTGATGCTGACCTTGCTCAGGGGAAAATAATTAGTCAGGCTCCACCCTCTGCTCAAAGAAAGGATTAGACCATACTTCCCTTGTTTGAGGAAGCTTCTAGCTGCTTCCTTTGTTTGAGGAAGCTTCTAGCTGCTTTCTTTGTTTGAATAAAGGTGGATCTTTGCAATTTAAATTAGCAGTTTAAATTAGCAGAAGGCTCTAAAGCAGCTGTAGTCCAACTGCTAGCAGCCCAGAAACTTACCAGCACTCACTTCTTTCTATTTGTTTGTCTCTCTCAGCAGCAGCTCTGCTTGGGATCGTGCCCATCTCTAATAGACAGTGAAAAGACGATCAGGCCACAAAGGAGAACATAAGTGGAAAAGAACTGCAGGGACAGCATTAGGAAGGCAAAAGCTGCAAATGAGTTAAGGTAAATTTTAGACACTAAAAGCAACATAAAGCATTCTTCATGTATATATGTAGCAAGAGACAAAGAAAAGAAGCAGTGGCTTGGATACTCAATAGAGAAGGGGGGAAATGATAACAAATGACAAAGAAAAGGCAGAAGTGTTCAGTTCCTATTTTAGTTCAGTCTTTACAGATTATGACCCTCTAGGCAAATGTGGTGTGTAAGTAGAGGGTATAGGATTGAAGCTGGAGAATAAAAAAAACAGTCAATTGATACCTTATTACATTGAATGAGTTCAAATCTACAGGACTGGATGAACTACATCCAAAAGCATTGAAGGAACTGGCTGAAAAACTCTCAGAACTATCGCCATTATTTTCTTGAAATCATGGGAAATGGGTGAGGTATCAGATGACTGGAGCAGGACTTATGGTGCCCCTACTTCAAAAAGGGCAAAAAGGAGGAACCTGGGAACTACAGACCAGACATCTTAACATGAATCCCAGGGAAAATTTGTGGGAAAGTGGTCAGGTCACTATGCAAGCACCTAGAACACAATGCAGTGATAACTAGAAGCAAGTAATGATGGTCAAGAACCAATCCTTCCACACTAATCTGATCTCGTTTTTGATTGGGTAACCTCCCCAAATAGAATAAATGCTGTAGACATAGTATATATTGACTTCAGCAATTTGACAAAGTGCCTCATGATATTCTGAATACCAAGCTTAATAGGCATGGGATGAAAGAGACAACTGTCAGGAGGATGCACATCTGGCTGCACAATTGTACTCAGTGGGTGACAATTAATGGCTCCTTCTCTAAGTGGGAGGAGCTAACAAGTGGGATACCCTAGGGCTCAGTCTTGAGGCAATTGCTCTTCAACATTCATATTAAAGCTGCCAAACAAGTTCAGAGGAGGTCAACAAGGATGATTAGAGGGCTGGAAGCCAAGGCTTACGAGGAAAGAACTGGACAAGTTTAGCCTCCAGAAAAGGAGACTGAGATATGATAGCACTTTTCAAATACCTGAAAGGAGGAGGGGTAGGATTGCGTCTCAATCAGTCCAGAGTGCAGGACACATAACAATTTACTCGTTACGGGAAGCCAGATTTTGAATGAATACCAGGAAAAAAGTCTCAAGAGTAGTAGGGCAATGGAACCAATTACCTTGAGAGGTGAGGAGTGCTCCAACACTGGAGGCATTCAAGAGAAACCACCTGGCAGATATCCTTTGATTTGCCATCCTGCTTTGAGCAGGGAGTTAGACTCAGTGGCCTTGTAGGGCCTTTCCACTTCATTATTCTATGATTCTAGGAATAGTGGTTGTTGCTGCATTTCCAACAGTTCTGCTAACTCTTTGAGAATTTTGGAATTCGGAGTCCAGAAGCTCCCAAATGGCTCTTTTCTAGCTGTGGTATCCATCTTTCAAGAGGTCCCCTGTGTATGATATTGTTTCCAAAATACAGCCTCACAGGCTTCAGAAAAAGGAGGATGTGGCAGCCCCTGAATAACTGCTGCAACTGCTATAGTCAGTCAGCCTGCCACCTGAAACTTTGCCCCGAATCTGCCCTCACTCAAATAATCCAAAAATCCCTTTTCCCAGTCTTTACCCACCTATGAATATTTGGTAATCAACACAAGAAGTCTTTTACAATAGTGCTACACAAAGCAAAGTATCACACATACGTCCAGCAGCCTTATCTGCAACATTTGAAATTTGGAAACATTTCCAGGACATACTGTAAACCATCCAGTTATATTAGACTAGAAGCAATACAAAACTGGATGTACAAATCGTATACTCATCATGCATACATTCTTATTCTTACATCTGCTATATGTTCCTAAGCCAGCTGAACTCCAAATGTGGATGCTTAAATATCTCTTTTCTCAGTTGCTCATCTGATATTAATCGATGAAGCTGTCTGAATTCATCTTCGAAGACTCCTAGGACTTAATTGGACACAACACCTGTTAGTGATTTTTATTGATGATACAAATATTTGTATAATTAACCTTCCCTTTAGTCCTTCTGTCTGTAGTGTTATTGTTCTCTCTCTCTCTCTCTCTCTCTCTCTCTCTCTCTCTCTCACACACACACACACACACACACACACACACACACACACACAGAGAGAGAGAGAGAGAGAGAGAGAGAGACTATAAGGTGGTGTGGACAACATCTGGGTAGGTCCTCCGCTTGTTCTGGGATATCATGCCAATCATTCCCAGCCAGCATGTGCAATGGATGGCCACGCAGGAAGAGAAGACATTTTCAGATGACACTGGATTGCCCACCACTGTTATAGTGGATCTTTAGAGAAATATTTTTTAAAGTATTACATCTGCACTCACAATATACAGTATTAAGTTTGTGGATGGTACATTTGATTAGCAGATTAGCAGCTGTAGCTCTCTGTGTGGGGCTGTATGTTTGTGTAATACATTATTGCTGCTTAATCTGCAATTGCAGGTGCATTATTTCATTCAGGAACCTGATCTTGTGTCTTGAATCCAGGTAATTGCCATGTTTTAGGGCCGTAGGGCAACCCCCCAAGCCATCTATGATTAACAAATAAATGTCACATTCAGATGGCTTCATTCAAATCTGTCTAGGATGCACAGTTTCCCAGCCTAGGCCTTTCAATAAAACATGTCACCATAACATTGCATGTGATTTTGTTGGAAAAGGAAAGTCATAATAAGAATATATTAGTTTTGTTATAGCAAATGAAGGGATTTTCATATGCTGCATTGTACGGACACAGATGAAGGCCAGAAAAATGGGATTTCACAGTACAGCAAAGTGCCAGCTCCAATACAATGTCTCAGCTGAGTTTACTTGACACCCTAAGAAGACTCTGTATTTGACACACTCTGCAGGCAAAGGTAGAATTTCATGGATGTCTTTCACATATAAGTGTGATAAGCAAATAGACAACCCGCAGCCAAATGTGTTGGACAATGTGAGAGTGTATCCCCCCCACCCCCCTTAGCCACTTCTTTTGTGAGGAAAAATGCAATTAAAATAATCTAGGATAAAATGGGTCTGTCTCAAAAGAAATGCATTCGTAACAGAAGCCTGGGCTAAGCTTTTCATCTCCAAAGGGATTCTGGCTGTCAAAAGAAGAGGGGAGGGGAGAAGCATCATGCACCATCTTTGCTACCTTTTGTGTTTGCTAAAAGGTTCTGCCATCAAGACCTGAAACTTGCACCCTAAATAGCCAGAGACCTGAACCCGAGTCAAATCCAATGTGACGCTATGGACAATACTAGCAGTTATGGATACCATGATGCAGCTGGTTTTTATCATTCTAAAGAGTGCTATGTTGTTAAGGGGAACAAGACCACCAGTATATGGGGAAATGAGGGCTTTGGTAAAAGGTGGAAGCAAAATATACCACTTTTTCCCTTCTCCCATATTCAGCCCAATTTATCTCTAGAAGAATATGAAGATGTTTGTAAATTTTCATATATTTTCATCAAAACTGATCTGAAAATGCTCCTCACCCCTAATGTGCATTGGCCAAACAAAATAAAATATAGCTTTATAGAAGGTTGGCTGGAATTGCTTACTGGTTAGGTATATGGCTGCAGAGCCACAGGCTGAGAGTTTGATCCCTCACAGTGCCTTCTGTGAACAGAGCCAGCCTATGTGGCCTTGGGAAAGCTGCATAGACCCAGGGCAGTCCCTGAAGAAGCTTGGCATCCTATAATCTTAGAAGTGCCAAGCTGGAAGGGATGCGATGGGGCATCAAGTCTAGCCCCTGCCAAGGAGGCAGAATTGGGGATTCCAAATCCCAAGCTCTGGCTCCACAGCCAGAAACCCAAAACCATGAAGCTATCTAGCACTTTCTCCCTAAAAGTCTCCTGAGACTAGCAATCCTCCTAGCAATCCCCGATCCAGCCTCCTACTCTTTCTGTCTGCATCCCATTAACTGCTTGTGCTACCCCACAAACCAGCCTTGGGTCCAGAAGAACACCCAGGCTGTGAACCTCATTCTGAGAGGGGAAAGTGGTGCCCCACAAAGAGAGGGAGCTTCCCAACATGCAGACAGCAGGGACCTCACATTAAGAAGAACTTCTGTATTGTCTGGGTTCAGTCTTAGCATATTTATCATCATCCATTTCAGTATGGTGTCCAGGCAGCCTTCAAGGGATGGAACAACATCCAATGCAGAAGGTGGAAAGGAGAGGTAGAGCTGTGTGTCATCCTCATACTGGTGACACAAAGCCCCAAAACCTCTGATGACCCATCTGAGTGGTTGCATATAGAAGTAGTCATGGGCACGACTTGGCGAAATTCTCGTTTCCGTTTCCGTTCCTCCTTTCCGTTACGTAACGGAACGAAGAATGACAATTACTCCGCCAGAACTCGAACTCGAACCGACTAAAGAAAAATTGGGTCTGATTTGTCGTGTTGTTGTTCCTGGCATCGCAGCGATCGCGCGATGCCAAGCGGCACAGAAAAAAAGTTTTAAAAATAAAATAAAAACCTGATACCCGGCCAAAAAAGCAGACGAAAATATGCCTGCCTGAGTGAGTGCACCTACTGAGGGGTGGTTTCTGGGGGGGGGGGTCCCCGGCCTCCCCCCTCTCCTGTCCTGGGCTGCTTGCACCAGGCTGGGGGGGGTGTCATCCTCGTCATCTCGCCGCCAACTTGCCAAGCGGCGGCTGTGACAAACCCTGCAGACAAGAGTGATGAATATACAAATCATCAGCCAATCCCAGCAGGAGGGCGGGGAATGGTAGGATATAAAAAGGGTGGAGCCTATGCAGTTCAGTAAGAAGTGCAGTTAAGTTGAGAGTGAGTGCTGGGAGAGCACTGCTCTCTGAGAGTTCTGTCAGGCAGGGAGGGCTACACTGTTTACTAGCTATTTAAGGTAGGGAGGCTTGTGGAGCTGATTAGATCTGTTACAGTATATGTTAAAGGCAACGCATACCAACCTCAGATATTGTTATAGTTATTATCTTCTCAATAAACTTCATCATTGTTTTATTATATATCTCTGAGTCAGTCCCAATTCATGAGGCGACAAGTTTAAAAGGTGGCAGCATTATTAAGGAAATAAAAGGTGGCAGCAGTACCAATCCCATCACAATTCAGCCTCTGGAAAGGGGGATCGTCACAGCGGCACAGAAAAAAAGTTTTAAAAATAAAAAAAACCCCCCTATTCCCGGCCTGAGAGAGGGCACCTACCAGAGGGGTGGTTTGGGGGGCGGTCCCCAGCCTACCCCCCTCTCCTGTCCTGGGCTGCTCTGGTGGGGGGGCATCCTCGTCATCTCGCCAACTCGCCATGCCATGCGGTGCAGGCGGGGGATCCAAAATGGGGCGACCACACTATTTATTTTGAAATCGTGGTGCAAAAACACACCAAATCACCACAGAAACATGCGAAAATAGCTATTTTTAAACTGCCTGAATTTTTACAGTAGCAGCAGTGGGTTTTTCTTGCAACAAAACATCTCCATTGATTTTATTTTATTTTATTTTTATTTTTATTTTTTTACACCTGCGCAATGATGGGCTGGCCATGGGAGTGGACCATGCAAATTTTTGGAGCCATTCCACCAATTGCATGGTCACTTTTATGCCCGACTGCGATGTGCCAGTCGGGCATAAAAAGCCCACTAACCCTAGCCCGAACCCGAACCCGAACCCTAACCCTAACCCATACGCCAGTACACTGTCTTTCTTAGTGGGTCAGAGAGGCACCCAGAGGTGCACCCCACTAACTCACCCTAACCTTACCCGTAAACCCTAAGCCTAGCCCTTGCGCTAACCCTAACCCTAAGCCAGATCTGTGTACTCGCATTGCACTACACGCAAGTACACTTCCCTTCTTGGTGAGCCATAGACTGTGCCCAGAGCGCTTCGCTCCCAAGTGCACCGTACTGCCAGTATGCCAGTATGCCATCGTTCTTAGTGAGTCAGAGTAGAGGCACCGAAAAGAGGTGTCTCTGCCTGCCACTGCAACTTGGTATGCATATCCAATTGGCTATGCGTACCCTTTTGTAGCGGGCCAGAGGAGGCATCCACCCCACAGAGGTGCCTCCAGGAACCCGCTTTCCCTTCATAGCGGGCCGGAGGAGGCACCCACCCCAGAGAGGTGCCTCCAGGAGCCCGCTACCCCCCCAAACCAGTACTAACGACAGATAAAAACGACAAACGAAACAACAAATTTTTGAAAAATTTTGTGAAAAACGGAAACGAGCCGAAACGGGCTGGCTCGGACACATGACAGCTCGAAACGTCATTTTTCCTGGTCGTGCCCATCTCTATACAGAAGTTAAAAAATATTGCTGCGATTAGAGATGGGCACGAAATGAACAATTTTTCATTTTTGTTTTTGTTTTTTTGTTTCATTACATAACGAAATGAAAAATGAATTTTGCCTCCAAAATGAAACGAAACGAACAGAAACACCAGAAATTTTGTTGTCCGTTTCGTTTTCATTACGGCAATACATTGAATTGCTTTAAATGCTAAAAAATAAAAAATGAAATAAATGGTAACAAAACGCTAACGAAACAAAACGAAAACGAAAATGAATTTTTGCAAAAATTCACGAAAAACGAAAACGAACCGAAACGGACCCCCTAAATGACAAACGACAAATGAAACACCATTTTTTTTATTTGTGCCCATCTCTAGCTGCGATGATTGACCTCTGTCAAAGGGGTGGATTGCATCTCACCAGTCTCTATTCTCTGGAGTCAAGCCTCCAGGAAAAATCAGAACCACTGATACCCAACTCAGAGAGCCTCCCCCGGAATATGCCATGGTCAATGTTATCAAAGGCTGCTTACAGATTGAGGAGGACCAATAAGGACATTTTCCCCCCAAGTTCAATTAAAATCCACTTATTTTCTTTGCCAAGTGCCAATGTGACAATTTAAGCTGAATACAGTGGTACCCTGGGTTACAAATGCTTCAGGTGCTACCCTTTGGGAAGCAAGGATTTAAGAGCAGGTTTTTGAATTTTACGTGGTCACAGCACCCTCACTGTGGCCGCAGGAAATTCAAAAACTGGCTCTTTGATCCTCACTTTCCTGAAGAGTAGCACTCCATCTGCCTCTCTACCCTGGGCAGAGAGGCAGATGGAGTGCTACAACATTGGTAATGCCAGGGGGGAGTGGCGGCAGCTTGTAGGTTCATTTGAAGTCCCAGTTTACTCTCTAGCCATGTCACTCTGGGCATCCCAAAAGTGGTGTGGCTGGAGAGTAAACTGGAGTTACAAAGAAGCCCCCAAACTTCTGCCTCCCCTTCACCCGGTTGTCTGCACAAAGTTGTTTCAAGACCACCCCAATGGCTCCATGCAGACAGCTGGGCAAAGGGAAGGCAGTGGTTCGAGGGCTTGTTCGTAGCCCAGTTTACTCTCCAGCTGCGCCACTTTTGGAATGCCCAGAGTGGCATGGCTGGAGAGTAAATTGGGGCTGCAAACAACCCACAAGCCACTGCCACCCCTTTGCCCTGCTCTCCGCACAGAGCACAGTGGTGTGCTCTAAGCAGAGGGGGAAGTGCCATGGCTGTGAGGGGGCTATGTTGCATGCCCTCAGAAAGGGTTCTTCATGTCACCTTTGGAACTCATGCCATAGATTCGTCAACACTGATCTAGGATGTCTTCCACTAACCATTCCGGAAACTGGTCCATCAGTTCCTAGCTAAGATCTTAAGCCACCAATTAAAGGATGCTGGCATAGGTGGAGAATGATTTTGTCACATAACTTGAATGTTAAATCCTTTGTTTGGCAAGCTAGGTTTTGAGAGGTTCTTATAAGATATCTCACAAAAATTCCTTAAAATTCATGTGGAATGGACTGGCTTTCAGTACTAAAGGAGTATCCCATTCAGCAGTAGGAACAGTTGAGTAAGCTTATGAACCCCACCCTTGATCCCATAATCAGGAAGAGCTTTGGTAGGTTGTTCCATTACTTTAGGCCAAAAAGAAAGAAACCAGTCAGGGAACCATCAAATGTCTCTGGTGCTCTCAGTGAATCTTTGCACTGGGGAGGAACAGGGAAAGATAACTCTTGGTCAGTGTGAGAAGTAGGTTTGGACTTCTGGACAGTCATAGTAACAAGAAGCTGGAAGACAAAGCAAGAATTGCTTGATTCTTTATTCTTGTCAGAAGCACCAAATTATATTGACAGATAATCATACACTACTAAACAGATTATAAATGACTTATTATTACATATAAAAAGGTATATAAAATTAATACGTTTTAAAAAGAAAGCTAAATGACATTTGCTCAATACTGGGCAACATCAACAGCATTCCTTCTTGTGAACATAAGGTCTTTCTCCATGAATGTTGAAGGACATCATATGCATTGTAATACATGTGTGAAATTGTTGTTCTCCTTCTCATTCACACCAAGTGCCTTCTAGTGGGAAGCCCAATTTTTCTCTGGTTGTCTTCCCACCCTGGCAGAGAGTCTGTTTAATGCTTTCCATATGGACCATGGCTGCTCTTAGCCGGGTGGAGGAGAGTCATGTGCTTTTCTGCCCAGTTACCCAGTAGTTCCTTGCTTGTCTTCCATAGTCCTAGGCCAGTCTGTGGGGTGTGATTGTTGGGAGGGGCAGAGGTTTTGACCAAATACATTTTAAATGGTCAAACCATATTATGCATGTGTACATTTTGGAGTATCACACTGTTTATTTTCTCCAGAGTGAAATTAAATTTCATAAACATGCAAACAGTTGACTGCACCATCCTCTCAGTTCCAGTGTTGAGACTGATACATTATTTTGTGCATAACCTGTCATCTTTTGTAAAATAGTCAGCTATGAAATTAGTGGTTTTGTTTTCATGAAAAGGATAACCTTAGTCTTTACCTTAGTCATTATTATCCAAAAAAGGTGAGTTCTGATCAAAGCTCTATTTGATTGTGTTAGAATTCTGTTTTAAAATTTCTCAGAACCAAGTTTTCATTTTGATGCCTTTAGATGGTTATTCTGGCTGA
Source organism: Phrynocephalus versicolor (assembly GCA_023846285.1). Lineage (NCBI taxonomy): Eukaryota > Metazoa > Chordata > Lepidosauria > Squamata > Agamidae > Phrynocephalus > Phrynocephalus versicolor. The sequence continues at coordinate 17,707,828 of JAHTLZ010000348.1, forward strand.
CACAGACATTATTCAAATTCTGGTAGCCTCAGGTTGTAGAGTTTACCATTTGAGCTGGGTTAAAAGAATCAATTACCTGTCCTGCAGAGTGTATCAATGTGAAGATAAGACCAGTAATAATAATAATCACATAAAAGGAGCAGATTGGAATGGAACAGAATGGAAAGGCTAAATGGTACAATATTATAAATCATACTTTTTCTAGAGAAGCCTTTTACAGTAAGTGCTAAAATCATGACTATCATACCAATAAGCAAAGCCTTCATTATGATGAAGGCATATAATCGCTTTAGCGGAGTAGGTGGCAACTAGAGTAACTTCATTGGAATTTGTGAAACTAATGGATGAGTTGACTCAGCAAATCCCCACAGATTCAATGGCCCTACTTTCATGTGATTAACTATACAAAGCTTTACCTTTACCTGATATCTAGTCATCTCCTTTTAATTTGGTTTGAACTGCAATTTAACATCTTCAACAAAACCCAGCTTGCCTGGTGCTTTTCTGTTCTGTGGATACATCAGAAACTTTCTCAATTAAAATTACTGTAGTTTATTATTTTTATTGAGTCTTTTGGTCACAGGGAGGGAATTCCTCCAACAGACATGTCCTATCTACCTAATATAAAGAAAGATGAGGCAGTGGCAACAAGTGTACAAGTAAGGCCCACTCACCTCTTGCTGTGGAAGGTACTTACATCCTTACAGGGAAATTAATGAGGGGTTGGGAAGAGAGAAACTCTTTTGGTTAATTGAATGATAGATAGCAGTGCTTTACATGGCTTCTCTATAAACAAGGAGTAAAGGTTAATAGTCCTGTGTATTTCACATTTTCATCGATTGATTAATATAAAATTGTTGTTGTTGTTGTTGTTGTTGTTGTTGTTGTTGTTGTTGTTGTTGTTGTTGTTGTTCATTTGTAATATTTTCTGATATTTGCTTGGAAATTCCATTCATGTAGTTGAAATTAGATACCCCAGAATAGCTTTGCACAGTTTTCATGCTCTAATTAAACCCAAGGAACCTATGATTTCCCTGCAAATTGGCACTCATGTTTTTCCTCCCATTGCTTCCCATAGCAGTGAAATATTCCATTGGGGAAAATAAAAGAATACACACATGAACATTATTCTTCCTCTCCTTCTGCCCTAACTTAGGTGCTAAAGTTGCTTCTGAAGGTGTGCATTTCTCCATATAGGGGCATATACTTACAGTAAATACTATATTAGCAAAAGCAGTCTTAAAAGCTCTGCATGATTCAGTAGTTTCAAGACAGTGCACCTTAACATTTTTACCTACATGCTTCTGCTTTGTTACTCCTTTTTTGTCTGCAAAAGAAGCTTTGGTTAATTTTTATCACCACAAGCACATCTATCAGATAACCGTGGCCAAAACAATCAACTGATCAAACAAACAAATATTATGGAGACTTCGTCGATATTCAGCAGTAGAAATGGGCATGAACTTTGGCTTGGGGGTTCATGCTGGTTCATATGCAAGGCAGCATAGGTGCCACACACTCCCTTCCCTGTCTCCCTGGCCAGTGAAGTATATGTTCCTCTCCACTTCCTCTTTGGCTGATCCACCAGTCCCCTGCAGCACCACAGGTTTGCCGGTCCTGCCACTTGGTCTGAGTTGCAATCAATCAGCCAAGGAGATGAAGCTCAGGCTCCTGCTGAAGATTAGTTGAACAGCCAAAGAAGAGGAGAAGAGAAGTGTATGCCAGCTGGTGAGTGAGGAATCCAGCCAGGGAGTGGGTGGAATGGAATGTGCAGCACAAACTTCAAAACTGAGGTTAATGTCCATCACAGTTCAGGAAGCAATTGGTCAAAGCAGACAGTGGCATTCCATGAAAATAAGAACATAGGAAGAGCTTTGCTGGGTCAGTTCAAATGACTTTCATATCTAGCATTTACACAGCAGCCAACTAGAAGGCTCTGGAAAATCCACAAGCAGGATGTGAGTCTTTCTTGAAAAAACATAGAGTGATTGTATCAGGCGAGGAACATCCAATGAAAGAACTTTATTTCACCCTCTTCTTCCTGTTCTTCAGTCAGTTTCTGATCTGTGCAAGGAAGTCTGCTTTTATCTCATGACTGCTAAGTTTGGTCAGGAGTCTTTAGCAAGAGATATTCCCTAAAGCTTTGATTACGGAGTTCTGGAAGCCCAAGTAAACATCATGTGATCCATCACCACAGTTCGCTATTGTGATCTAATTGTACTCCCACCTAATCCTGCTCCGGGGAAGGCACATTTCCATATTTACTGCATTCTCTCCCTCTTTCACTCACTTCATTTTGTGTCTCATAATTCTTACTTAGTATATCTTCAGGCAAGATCTGTCATAATTTTAATTATATACAGCACCTCATTATCTAGTTAGGCAGGAACAATAATAGTAGTGGTCTAGAAGAAATGCTATGCTGCAAGAGATCATCAAATTAGTATTAAAACTTTATTATAAAATCAATGTACAAATATATACAAAAGAAAAATCATTAGATAACATGTATAAAGTTGATTAAATAATATATAGTTTGTAAAAGGTGGAAAGCAAGAGAAAGAGTATATATTTTCCACTGAGCAAAGATACATAGAGACTCACAGATAATCAGTAAATATTTATGAGAAAAACACAAGGTTAAAACAAAGTCCATATGCCTGTGGATGACAGTCCACTTTCAAGGCATCAGATATTTCACTCTTTTGGTCAAATTAATGGATGACCTACAGTCAAAACGGCACAGGGGCAGCATGTCTCTGTTGGTTCTGAAAGACCTCTAGTCACTAAATTTTGTGTAGCTCTTTCCTGTATTTTCTGTTTGAGTCTGAAAAATAAACATTAGTAGGCATTCTGGAAGTTGAGTCATGGCAACTGGATTTCTCTTCTTGAGAGAGCAGCCTGAGACCCTGAGTTGATGGAAGATCCTGGTCATTCCATATATGGCTGGAGTGTCTGAAAAGCTTAAAAGGATTTTTAGCAAACACCACATTCCTGTTTACTTCAAACCCACAAACACACTAAGGCAGAGGCTCATCCACCCAAAGGACCTGACACCAAAACACAAGAGGAACAATATAGCAGTATATAAACAGCCATTAGACAGAAAGATGGCCCAACATAGGAGGGGCACCAGCTCACAGAATCAGCAGTGTTCTTCCGTTTGAAGGAAAAGGAGCACTCATTCAATGATGAGGATGCACACATATTAGATAGAGAATAGAGGTGGGCATGAACCAGAAAACCCATGGTTCGAGTTCATCTGGTTTGGGTCCACCCTTGGTTTGGTGCGCGTTTGGGTTCGTAGGATTTTTTTTTAAAAATATACAAACCTGAACTGGTTTGGGGTTAGGGTGATTTTTACCGGTGGCGGAGGAGGAGGCTCCCCGGCGGCGACTCCTGGCCCCTGCAGCAGGGACTTTTTGAGGCACTGGCATGGGGCCAGTGCCTCTTTTTTCTTTTCTTTTTCTTTTTTGAGCTTCTGCTGCCCAGCAAGAAGAGGGCTTGGAAGCAGG
>JAHTLZ010000348.1:17712342-17733359 GCA_023846285.1 Phrynocephalus versicolor
CTTTTTTGAGCTTCTGCTGCCCAGCAAGAAGAGGGCTTGGAAGCAGGGCTGGCTGGGCAGGTGGGCGCCTTCGGTGCCTGGTGGTGGCCAGCAGGATGGTGGGCGGGTGGAGCTTGTCAGGGCACAGCAGGGGCTTGCCGGGGGCTGGGCATGAGTACTCTGGCGCAGTCCGGTCAGGCAAGCATCCAGTGGGGTGGGGGAACTCGGAGGCTGGGTGCCGGCAAGGTGGCCTGGGAGAAGGATGATGAGGCGCTGTTTGTGGCCTCCATGGGGCACGCTTGGCGTCGGCTCAGCGGCAGACCCGCCTGTGGTGCTATATTGCGGCGACCAATGCTTGGGCTGTCCGCTCAAAGACACTGCTGGCTAGAAGAAGAATTACCCTGAAAGTATGAAAAACAAACCAAAAAAAGTCCCGCACTACAGCTGTAGTGCAGGGCCAAACCCGGAAGTTCGGGTTGCAGCAAACAAAACAAACTGAACCGAACCAATTTTTCTCAGTTCGGTTTGTTAAATTTTCCCCCAGGGTCGTTATTCATTTTGTTACATAACTGAGTGAATAACAGATAACAGAACAAAAAACTTTCGTTTCGTGCCCATCTCTAATAGAGAAGATAGGTGGTTCAAGAGATGGGTCAGGGAAGTCATTCATGTATGTATTGAAAATCCTTCTCTCAACAGAGGTGGGGGACTCAGAAATAATCTGCCTTTGTTTGGGGATTTAATCAATCCCCAAACAAATCAGAAGCAATTCACACCTCCACCAGCAAGGGCGTAGCTAACGACCCATACTTAATTGGTGTTGGGAAAGGTTGCATAGGTGGGACTTTCACACACCCTAGGCCATTGTCCACCTAATAAGCCTATTCAGGCCATTGTCCAACTGATGAGCCTATTCAGACCAGAGTGATATAAAATCAAGGTGAACTATAAATTGTTGGACTCACTATTAACTTTCCTCAGACTGACAAAGTTTTTTTGGAGGAGTAGCAAAATGCTTCAATCTCTCAAGAAAAGAAGTCCAGTTGTCATGACAACTTTCAGATAAACTTACCTGGATGACTGAGAAACTTCACATGGATAGGCATTAAAACACTGCTGAAACAACAGATCTGGTGGTGGCCTAAGAGTTTTGCACAGTACTGTATATAGTGGGGTGGCTTTCATTTGCTATTTACTTTAGTTCAATATTAGAGATGGGCACAGAACGAACATTTTTTCGTTTCCGTTATTCGTTAGTTGTTCCATTACGTAACAAAACGACGAATGAAAATTGTGATGAAAATGCAACGAAACGAACAGAACCACGAAAATTGTGGTCATTAAGTTTCGTTTCTGTTAATGGCAACGCACAATGAAATGAGCTGTTTTAAATCTTAAAAAACGCCCTGGACATCCGTAAAAACGCAGTGATAATTATTTATATTGTCTGATAATACCTACCAGGGGGGTTGGGGTCCTTAAAAGGTGCATTTATGTCTTTTCTCAGATCGCTGTATTTTTTCCCTTTAAGGGGAGTTAGGGGACATCGACCCAAAATGGCTCCCAGATGCCTAATATTGATTGATTTCTTGGGTATTAAAATGCCCTGGATATCCGTAAAAATGCAGCGATAATGCGATAATTATTTGAAATTATTACCTACCAGGGTGTTGGGGTCCTTAAAACGTTTGTTTTAGTCTTCTCCCATCGCAATGTATTTTTCTTTTCCCTTTAAAATGGATGTCACCACCAGCCACAAAATGGAGGCAAGCCATGTGATGGGATCATGTTCAACCAATAGCATGCCCAGGTTGCAGACTGGGCGGGCAGGTCTGGCAGCCACAGAGGGCATAAAAAGTTTTGGCAGCCCCCGTCCTCCTTGCAGTCCCTGGTGGGAGTTAGGGTGGGATTGCTGTCTCTGCGACTCTAGCTTCAGTCCTGCAGCCTCCCTGTGTGCGTGTGTGCATACCCCTCGGTGAGTACCCTCCCTTGCCCCTCAGTGCAGTCACTCTGCGGCTGCCTTGCACCCTGGGCAACGCCCACCGCTGCCTTTGCAGCCTCCCTGCATACCTAGTCTATACTGTGTCTCTGGCAGCATCCATTTTTTAGTGTTTTCCCTCTGGTCTGGGGTGTTGTGGGATGCCCCCGCACGGAAATGCTTTAAAAATCGCACAAGAAGCGGGTAGAAACGACAAACGAAAAAACAAAAACTGGAAATGAAATTTTTCCAAAAATTCATGACAAACGGAAACGAACTGAATCAGACCTCTCAACGACAAACAAAAAAAGAAACACCATTTTTTTGTTTCGTGCCCATCTCTATTCAATATACTAAGTTCAGCTATATTCCTAGTAAGATCCACCCTTCAGATTTCTTTAATTAAGTCTACAACTGTACCATCTGATTATCTAAATTCTGATTATAGACTCTCTAAGATAAACCATTTTGCGGTGGGTCCTTTTATTGCAAGAAGGGTAAGATAAAAAATAAAAATAGCTAAATAAACATCAATTAAATGTTTTGAAATATTGGGTATCTCTGGACAAAACATAAAAAGTGTAATGTGGAATCAAAAGCAACTGAAACAATCATTACAGAAACAACAAAACATTTTAGCAGTCATCTAGTTACAACCTCTTTCCCAGAAGAACAAAACCAGAGTACTTCAAGGGCCAGATGCAGGGGACTGGTATCAGGAGACAGATACCCAGTTTCGTGTGCTACCAGAGGTATCTGGCAGGGCCACTGTGATATACAGGAAACTGGACCAGATGACCCTTTGGCCTGTTCCAGCATGGCTAGTCTTATGTTCTTATGTAAGCAGTTATTGAAATTTCCAACACTTACTTTAAGGAGGTGAGGGGAAGGGTTTTATACAGTGATAGAAGTCTGTCAGAGAGGGATGACATGGAACTCCCTAGGTAGATTTTCTCCTGTTTCACAGCTCAGACTGGGAGAATGTGGTAAACAGTACAGGATTTGCTGTGAAGGTAAAAATAGAATTTATTTTTCTTTGGCACTGATTTCATAACACAAAGGCAAATGCAACTCAGTCCAGCCCATTTTGCTTCCAAAGCATTATCCCCACCACCACCACTGGGTGTTTCCACTTTATATATAAGCTGTTCAGCATAGCACCAGATCACCTTACCATGCACTGATATATTAGTTTATTCCTAGTTCACCTTTGCATGGACAAACAAACAGAAAATCAAAAATCAATATGAAAGAGAAATAATTTCAATGAAATAATTTCAGTCAGGAAATAATATTAAACACATTATTGGTTTACAATCCTGACCCCTTCTCTTCCTTAAAGTACTTATTTCTACTACTATTGTCTATATCCCTCACTTATGCCGCTATCTCACCTGGGGGAAGATCCGGATATTGTGAAAGCCTAGCTTTTCTACTTTCTTGGTAACATGACTGAAGATGTAGGACAGGCCTGCCCAAAGTCTAGCCCCGGGGGGGGGGGCAAATCCGGCCCGTCAGGCCATTCTGAGTGGCCCGCAGCTGGCTGGCCCACCCCTCCCTCCCCCTCCTTCACCCACACATTCCCCTGCAGTAGCCACGGCTCCCTGTGCTTCCTTTGGTCCCCACCTTCCTTCCTTCCTCCCTCCCTCCCTCCCTTGGTCCCCACCTCCCTCCCTTCCTTGTCCCCCACCCTCCTTCCTTCCTCTCTTGGTTTCCACCTCCCTCCTTCCCTCAATTGGTCCCCGCCTTCCTTCCAGCAGGTGGGGTTGCAAGGGGTCAGTGGGTGGCGCTTATGGGTCAGTGGGTGGGGCTTGCAGTGGGGTGGCAGGGTCGGGGAGCAACCGGCCCCTGACACGTTCTCAGCCACCAAATCTGGCCCTCCTTACAAAAAGTTTGGGCACCCCCTGATGTAGGATCTCTGTTCCCACGTACAAGGATTTTTATTTTTTTAAAAAAATCACTGGCCAGCCCCAGGGCCAGCAGGTGGAGGTAGAATATTTTTAAAAATTAAAAAAACAGCGCTGACAGCCCAAAGGTCAGCTGATCAGTGCTGGGGGCGGGGGAGGGGAAACTGATTTTTTTTTTTTTTTTTGAAAAAGCACCAGTGAGCCCCAGGTCAGGGCTGGGGGGGGGAATCAGAAAACCAGAACATATGCGAACTCCCATGGACTTCTGGCTCATTTGTTAATGGAGCAAAACATTCCCAACTTCTCCGGTAGGTCTTGGAAAACTTGCTAAAGGAGGCATAACTGTTTTTTTTTTTTTTTTAAGCCCAATGGCTGTGGGGACAAGATTTTTGGAAACACTTTATCTTGAAATTTAATCAGCAATTTAAAGGATGTGTGATAGAGCCCTAAGACACAAGTTGGATTACCTCACACACACACACACACACACACACACACACACACACACACACACACACACACTGTCTCAGGTTGGTGCTTTCCTGCTGGATCCTCTCAAATTTCCATGTGACAATTTCATGCCACCATTTGTCAGGGGCTGAATTAAAGCTGATGAAAGGTTTCAAACAAGTTTTCATTGCCCCCCCCCCCCCCAGTAAAATGCCAGAAAACTTGTCTGAATGGTTGTTAAGTATTTACAGCTCACCTTATCTCTTTACCTCACAATGGATAGCTATGTCCCCTTGTTGCATTCATCTGTACAATATAATAGTGAGATTGGTGACTAGTACTAGTCCCTTTGCGCTGATCAAGAATTAAAGTTGAACACAAGTAAATTAAAGAAGATCACCTAAGGTCAGCTCTGCACATGCTACAATTTCTTGCATGACCATCAGTCTGACTAGTAAAATCCAGCAGGCTATGACAAATGGGGAGAACAGACTGAAAAGTGACTATTGATCATGGATTGAAAATATCTCCTCATCATTTCAGTTCTGCACATGCTACAATTTTTTGCATGACTGTAAAGTGGCTGTAAAAAAAATGAAATGACTAATAATGGAATAGCAACAAAGAAAACAGTGACTTCAGTAAGAGAACATAAATCCTTGATGTTCCTTTGCCTTTTTTTCTGATGCAGGGGGCACCTTTGTCAGAAATGAAATAATTTTAAATTATAGTAGAATAATCAATCAACTGCAGGAACTGTTCTCCAGTGCAGGCTTGCTTATTTAGGATGTGCATAAACGGTCCAGTGCCTTCAAATCCAATCTAGACACAGGACATCAATGCCCCAAATCACAGACTTTTTAATACCCTTGTCGTAACGTATGTTAATCATCTGTTCTTCCCATGGACCTCTGAATATCACCAGTTAGCTTACAAGATTTACAGACTGCAGTGCCTTGTAGACAGTACATTTTGTGCTTTGGGGGAGCTGAGTTTTGGTTTAAGTTCCTCTGTTCAAACATCTGTTGCAGTGATTAATTTATTTGGTTTATTTTCAGACTGCTGCCACATTTTCTCAATAGCTTTGCACTCAGAAGCTGAAACATTGCAAGTGAAGTCAAGCTCTGTGTTCTTGATTCATATGGCTAATTATTCTCATATGGCTAAATGTATCTTTTTGTGTGTGCATGGATGAGTGCATGTGTTCAGATGCCAGTTGCTATGAAACAACAAAGTGTACCCCCTCCCCGCCACACACACATACTTCAAAAAGCATTTGGAGCTACTGCATAACATTCGGAAAATGCTGGAATTGGTTTTAGTTATTAGATTTATTAAATTAGCAAGTATGTCTGTTTCTAGTTCTCTGTTTTAGTAATATCATGACACAAATGATATAATCTAGGCCCTAAGCTTCTAGGTGTTGATCGTTCCAGGTTTCCTGGTATAGACACCTATATAATGCAATTTTAGCTTGCAGAGCAACTGGAAAAGGAATGTTTTCTATTGATTCCGTAAAACTGCACAAGTAATTCAAGATGCTTTGAAACAAATGGTAAGGAAGGAAGGAGAACTGCGTGTAGATGCAGATTACTGTATCTATATGATTTGGTATGGAGGCGTAATGTAATACCAAAGCCTTCAATGCAGCCTACTGTGACAAGTTGCCTTTTCATAAAAACATGATGGGATTATCAGGATTAGGTGAGTGGATGATAAGAATTAAGTGAGTGGGTTGGAAGAAATGTTCATTGAAGAAGGAATGAGAATGTGAATAAAGAGTAAAGAAGCATAATAATGCAGAAGGTAGAACATCCTGGCTGAAGACCCTCAGTGACTTAGGGCCTTTTCACACGACCCCTAAGATCCGCTGGCCCCTTAAATTCGGACCAGAGATCTTGGGGGTTCGTTGCTGTTCCTCCATCCTCACCCCTCCGCACTTCCTTGCTCCTGTCTGCGTGAGGGGAGGGAGGGAAAAGGGGGACAAAAGAATAAAGGCTTACCTCCTCGTGCCAGTGGATGCTGCTCTGAGCCCGTCACTTCCTGATTCCTTCTCTTAAAGGGGCGGGAGGCAAAAAACAACAACAAAAAGAAGCGAGGAGAACTCGGCACATCCGCATCAAGGAATTTTCACCCTCTAAGAGCAGGTACAAGAAAAGTGCGCTGGGACGCACTTAGGTGGGCGGGGTCGCACTTAATTTCCTGTAAACTCCGGAGCTGGTGGGGAAACATTTTTAAGCTCTGGAGCTGGGAGCCATTTGCCCCAGAGTTTAGGGGTCGTGTATAAACAGCCTTAGATGCAGTACATCATTTTGTTTTAGGTTTGTCACATTCAAAATCAGTTCAGTCATGGTGATGACTAATGCAAGGGAGGTAGAGGAGGCAGGAGTGGTTCTTTATAACATTATTAATCTCAGGAGGAGTAAAATAGATTTTATTTCCACAGAGAAATGTAAAATAAATTCTTTGGATAATTTCTTTTCCACCCTTTGTTGACAGTGAATTTCATTTCAAACTGTATTATTTACTGATTTGTTTAGTATACTTATATCCCATTCTCACACAAAGATACAGCACATAAGTTGGAGAACAAACATACTTAGGCTAAAAATGAGTTTTTAGAATATTTTCTTTTTAAAAAATTGAAATGCATCTCATGACAATGCCATCAAAACCATAGCAACACAAGTAATTTATTTTGTAGAAATAATCACTAAAAGAGTTTAACAGGCTGACTTGAAGAAATCTGTAGAATTTGAGGTCAACATGAAGGAATCAAAGTAGGACTTTAAAAGGTGGGGGAGTCTAATCCCCCTTCCAACCTAAAATCAGTTTTATTCAATCTCTTTCATGACTCTAAAAACATGAGCTTCATAAGCCATTGTAAGAAAATTTGTGGGGTTTGTTTTAGTTATATTTTTCAATTGAAAAAACATGGAAAGGATATACATAAGAGAAAAAAGAAAAAGGAAAAAAGAAAGAAATAACAAAAATTTAGAACATATATAAAATAATGCAATATAACATATCTCGTTTGTTGATTCTCTGTCATTGACATTATACTATCTCTTCATCCTTCCTCCCACTTTTTTATTTTATACTACAATGTTTTAGCCTTTCTCCAGTTATAAAACAACTTGAGGAAATCTGTAGAATTTGAAGTCAACATGAATGACCTGGCAATTGAAATCTTCAGTAGGAATTTGAAGGGGAACAAGAAAAAAGTCTAATCCCCCTTCCAACCTAATAAAAACAGTTTTATTTGATATCTTTCAAGACTCTAAAAACAAGATAACGCATTGTAAGAAAATTTGACAGAACCCCAAAGTCAAAAGGAAAAAGCTGCCAAAGCTGTTTGGATGAGCAGCAAAATGTTTGAATCTCTCAGAAAAGATGTCCAGTTGCCATGATTCAACTTCCAGATAAATTCACCTAGAAGACTGAGAATCCTCACAGTAGTTCAGCAACTTGCATGGCAGTGTATTTTCCATTCAAAACAAAGTGATCCATGATGTTAATTAAGATGGATTCAGCCAAATGGTTGAGTTCATTTAGGAAAGAAGAAGAAATGATGCTACAGTGTGTGATTTGTTCTAGTAGTTGTTGTGGCAGTTGTTTATCTGCTCTTACGATACCAAGTGAATAAAAAAAATCCCAGCAAAATAGAGTATTGATCCCAATAAAGCCACTTAATGCTGTATCCTGTTAAAACCTATTAGCACACATAATTAGAAAGTGACTGTTAAAGTATGCAGAATGTTCCTGAGGGCCACATGTCCTTGTGGTAATCTCCAGTCATATGACAATAATGTCCGAGGCAGAATCAAATGTGGGTAGTGCATGGCTAAAGTCAAATGTGGAAAGTTTCACCCCTTGCCTTTCTCTATTTACCCATCAACAGATGAAGAGAACATTTGAATGTGCTCTCTCTGCACACGTCTCTATTTGCCTTCAACGGTGAACATGGGCATCTCCATCCAAACAGTAACAAGAATAACCTTAGAACTTCAGAACTGGAAGGGACCTGTAGATCATCAAGTTCTGTCAAAGAGGTATAGTGGAGAATCAAACTTCTAACGATTGTGTTAATCAGCAGCTCAAGGCATCAGATGGTTGCTTATACTTGTAGCTGTCTCCTGATGGCACAGAATCATCAATATTTTCCACAGGCAGGAAACAAAGTGGGGAGTGGGGAAGGATTACTTGCCACTGTCCCCCATGCTACTGAGCCCTGCAGCCCCTCACCCTGGCTTTTCATTTAAGAAATAAATCCTATTGCTACTTGACCTTCAAAGAGAGTGTTCCTAAATAGCATAATGACTGTGTTGAGACATATAAGGGTAAGGACTATGTTGTCACTGTATCAAGGTATATATAGAGTGGTAAATTTATTTGTTTGTTTGCTGATCATCTGACTAAAGTTCCACTCTGGGAAATAGTGCCAGTAAACACTCAAAGCGGACAATAACTTGGTGAATTCAAATGAAATTAAACATAAACAATAGACTGATAACAATAACTAACAGTTACTCAATGAATTAAAAATAATAATAATGAAGGGGATAATTCATTTCTGGTCTGGCAATTGCCTTTACTACCTCATCCAAGTGGTTGCCAGAAAGGTGACTTAGAATAGAGAGAAATGTTGCTTCCTACTGAGCTATTCCAGCCCATAAGGAATAGATCCAAGGAGCAAAAATATCAAAAAGGAGTTGAAAAGTGTATGTACTTTCAATATTTTCAAGGGGGAGGGAATTTGCTGAGGGACATTGGCTAGTGTCCTAGAACCTGTTAATAACCTGCTTTAAAAATCATGGATGTATCATGGCATGAAGCCTTGTTCCTCAGAGTGGTTCTACTTGCGAATAACGACCTTGTGTTGAAGCAGCTGCTCAAATAAGCTCAGTGTTGAAAACAGAAAACCTGTCTCCTTCCCCATGATGATGATGATGATGATGATGATGATGATGATGATGATGATGATACCTTCTACCCATCGTTACCCACCATGACTTTGTGGGAGTGAAGCCTGACAACTCAGGGGCCACCTGTTTTCCATCTCTGCTCTGTGCTCTCTGCTTATCTCATCCTGGAAGATGTGCAGATTTTTCTCCCTAATCATTTCACAGAAGCTTGTCAAGCATTATTTAAAATCCCACGTTCTCTGGGGTAGAACTTTAGTGGAGCTCTTAGGAATATGCTTGATGACAATATTATGATTACACTGGGAAGATGACTCTGCCATTCGTCTGGGGACTGCTGCTGTTAATATGTTTAATTCAAGCCAGTATTGGAAAAGGTCATCTCAAGCTTCATGGATTGAAAAATAAGCCTTTTCCCAGAATTAACATGTTAACAGCTAGTGGAAAGGCACTTCTCTGATCAAAGGGATTAATTTAATAGCCGCTTTGATTTAACAAGGGAGAGAAAAAGTGGAAGGCAGCTATTGAGTACAATATTTCTGAGATGAAATTACACAGAGATCCAGAGCTCCTATGTGGCAGCTTCCTTCCTTCACAGTGCCTGGGATGGACTATTAAATGTAGGGCCCATATTTCAATTTCCTCAAAGCTTTTAACAAAATCCTGGCTACGTCTCTCCTTACTGGTTTTTCCATGAAGCTAAATCATGCATTCAGCAGGCTGTAATAATTATATGTAATAATTAGAAAACTGCTTTACAGAACAAAGAAAACAAGATTCCTATCATACTTTGGTTTTTCACTGCCAGAATAAATGGGATTATTTCTACAGCCCCAACCCAGAAAGAGGTTGGAAATAACAAGTTACTAGCAATACAGTTACCTGTAATGAATTACAAGAATATTATAAGGGTATAATGTTGCAACAGGAGTCTGCTAGCAGTGTGCACGATATAGAGAAGCTCTTGCAGCTTGCAGCTCTACCACCACTATCTCAGCCTGCCCCAAGCGTGGACAACCCTGCCACTTCAGGGGACCACCCAACCACCAAGCCCATGACTAACCAGCAGGAAGTCCACTTGCATCCACAAGATGAGATCACACACCCATAGGCCACGTCACACAGGACTTCTACATGGCCCTGGGGCCACAGGAATGTTAAATCCTTCGTCAGACCATTGTTTATCCACTGGGCTGATCACTGGCCTACACATGACCTTCCCTTGCAAGATTCCAAAACCATGGGCCCCTGCAGCATCCGTGTGGACCTGGATGTCTCCTTTCAAATGGAGGTCCATTCTCCAAAAGGAAACCCCATTTAAGTTTTCTAGGAAAATTAGCCAAACCCTTAGGTCCTTCTTTAAGTCAGCGGATAGTCACTTCCTATGGTGGGGCATTCTGAGGCCTTTTGTGGCATCACAGAGCTGCCTCAGGAATGGCCGACCTGGTATTACTACTCTGCAAGCAAAATTAAGGTGGCCAATAATTTCCTGAAAGTCTCTCAAGGATGCCTTGTGCCTGGACAACAGGCACATGAGGCAGTGTCTCAAATTACTCAATATGTCATGGTGCAGGTGGCTAGCTTGTCGGCAGATATTGAGCTCAATACTTAAAAATGTCAGCATGGTGGTTGGCACCTCTGATTTTTCTTTTGCAAGAGAAACTCCCAAGTCCTGCACCAGCTTTGAAAAGGTTGCAAGTAGTTTCTGGCATTGATTTGATTCGATCCTGTCTCCCTGAACAGCAAAAAATCATCCAAGTAATGGACATCATGATGTAGGCCTGAACTTTTCTTCACACCCCATTCGAAGAACATGCTAAATGTCTCAAAGGCAGCATAGGAGACCGAGCAGCCAAAGGGCAAGGCCCTGTCCACATAGTATTTGCCCTCAATGGCGAATCCCAGTAATTCAAAATCCATAGGCTGCAGAGGCAGGAGCCTGAATGCAGACTTGATATCCCTTTTCGCCAGCATGGCATCCATGCTACAACTCCTAATCAGGTGCACCACCATGTCGAATGAAGTATAGTGGATGGTACACAGTGCTTGATAATAGAGATGGGCACGACTTAGCGGTATTCCCGTTTCCGTTTCCGTTACTCGTTTCCATTACTCAACGGAAACGGTAACGGGAATTACTCCGCCAGAACTCGAACTCGAACTGATGAATGAATAATTTGGTCTGATTTGTCATGGTTGTTCCTGGCATCGCGCGATCGCACGATGCCAAGAGGCACAGAAAAAAAGTTTTTAAAAGAAAAAAAAACCGATTCCCGGCCCTAAAAGCAGGCAAAAACTGTCTGAGGGCACCTACCAGGCCAGAAGGGTGTTTTATTTGGGGGGGGTTCCCCGCCCCCCTCTCCTTGGCTATTGCTACTGCTGCACTGCTGGTACCAGGCTGGGAGGGCGCATCCATTTGCCATGAAGTGCGGGGGGATCCAAAATGGTGACCGCAATATTATTTTTTTGAAATTGTTGCCCAAAACCCCACCAAAGCACCACAGAAACATGCAAAAATTAGCTATTTTAAATGCTTGAATTTTTACAGTAGCAGAAGTGGGTTTTTCTTGCAAAAAAAAAAAGTCTCTGTTGATTTTATTTTATTTTATTTTATTTTTTTACACCTGCGCATTCGCAATGATGGGCTCGCCCATGGGAGTGGATCATGCAAAGTTTTGGAGCCATTCCACCAATCGCATGGCCAGGTTTTGCTGACTGTACCAGGCTGGGAGGGCGCATCCATTTGCCATGCAGTGCGGGGGGATCCAAAATGGCGACCGCAATAAATTTTTTTGAAATCGTTGCCCAAAACCCCACCAAAGCACCACAGAAACATGCGAAAATTAGCTATTTTAAATGCTTGAATTTTTACAGTAGCAGCAGTGGGTTTTTCTTGCAAAAAAACCGTCTCCGTTGATTTTATTTTATTTTATTTTATTTTATTTTATTTTATTTTATTTTATTTTATTTTATTTTATTGCACCTGCACATTCGCAATGATGGGCTCGCCCATGGGAGTGGACCATGCAAATTTTCCACCAATCGCATGGCCACTTGGCCAGGTTGACCACAGAGACTTCTGGGATGTGCCAATCGGGCATAAGCAGCCCACTAATCGTAGCCAAAACACGAAGCCTAAGCCTAAGCCTAACCCA
This sequence comes from Phrynocephalus versicolor, assembly GCA_023846285.1. NCBI lineage: Eukaryota > Metazoa > Chordata > Lepidosauria > Squamata > Agamidae > Phrynocephalus > Phrynocephalus versicolor. Next base: position 17,724,734 of record JAHTLZ010000348.1, read on the forward strand.
TATGCCAGTACACTGTCCTTCTAAGTGGGTCAGAGAGGCACCCAGAGGTGCACCCCAATACTCACCCTAACCTCACCCGTAACTAGCCTAACCCTAGCCCTTGCGGTAACCCATCTTAACCCTAAGCCAGATCTACTTGCATTGCACTACATGCAAGTACATGAGATGCAGCGGGTGCAAAGAGTCTGCCAGTCCGTCACTTGTGGCTCTGGCTGACTCCTGCAGCTGCCTCCAGGAGCCCGCTACCCCCCCAAACCAGTACTAACGACAACGAAAAAACAAAAAAATGAACCAACTAATTTTTGCGAATTTTCGCAAAAAACGGAAACGAGCCGAAACGGGCTGCCTCCGACACACGACAACTCGAAAACGTCATTTTCCCTAGTCGTGCCCATCTCTACTTGATAATACACCCACTCATTTACAGAGTGACCCTCCAGGTATGACAAATGATGAATCAACCTAAACTCCCCTGGCTCTTTCTTAGGCACTAGCCTTAGTGGATAAACCCGGAAGAGTGCAGTAGATGGCATGTCAAATGGTCCTAGTAACCTGCCTAGGCCCACTTCCTTCATGATCTTGTCTTTAACAATGGCCTTGTGGCCCCTTAGGATAGTCAAGTTTTTAGCTCACCTAGCTATTCATAAACTGATAGCTGGTATCCTAAATCCAAACCTAAATCCATTCCACAAATATTGAGCTGCCTCCTGGTTGGCATATTTACACAGCCATGAGGCCAATGCCCCTATCTTAATTGGGCTGGGTCCTTTTGTGTAAGGGGGTACTGCCCTGGGAATTCCTTCTGTGGTTAATGTCTTTGCCCCCTATACCATTATGATTGCTTCTGGGGCAGGCAGTGGCAAAGTGAGATCTGTTGCAGTTTGGGCAGGTGTGATGGTACTTATAGGTCATGTGGATACAAAATCCATTATATTCCCAGCAGGCCAGGTGCAGTTGATTCCCAGCAAGCAGAGGGGGTAGGCTGGAATGCAGTATCCTGTGGACACTATCAAAATGCTCTCCCATCTGAGGGTGAGATTATTTTTATTAAAAAGTAAAAAAAAATGATAAAAAGTCAAAAATATCACAGTACAGTAAAAATAAGGCAAAGGCAAGGCAAAATAGATACAGCTTGATGTCTAAGCAATTTCAGGAAGATCAATCTATTAAAATAATAAAAAATAAGTAACATATTACTATGAACTACAAAATCCATCTTTGCTGAAATGCTGCAATGTCTACATTCTCTAAAATGAAGCCATCTTGCAACCCTTGGAACTCCCCCTTCTAACACACGAAGAAGCATATTTCATTAGTAACAACTTCCCCCTTCCTCATCCCATCTCTCAGGTGACAACCTATCACAATGTAGCAAATATCTATATTCATCAAACTTCTTTCTCCATTCTCCACCCAGAGTTCTCATGGGAGAATGTCCTTTGTTTAAGCCCTTAGGAATGTAAATGTAAATGTTATCTTCCTTTAGCTGCTTCTCCCTGGTCTCAGGCGATAACATTGCACCTGTGGAAACTTAGGAGAGAACTTGGGAAAGTACTACACAAACCAGTCACTCAATTCCTTGACATGAACTATAAATTGGAAGCCTCACACCAACTTTCCTCAGACTGACAAAGCTACTCGGATGAACTGCGAAACATTTTTATCTCACAAGAAATGAAGCCCAGTTGCCATGACTCAGCTTCTGAATATTCAGAAATGGCTTCGCATTTTCTTATGGGGGTATTTTAGGGTTTTGCTGCTTGCCCAAGCCTATCCAGAATGGCTGTTCTCCATGGAGGGTACAGATGGGAATCAAACTCCAAATTTCTAGCTCTTCAATCAGGTACCTAGTTCATGGAGCGATCCAGCCAGCCTTATCATACAGCCAGGCCAGTGCCGGGAGTATTAATGGACAACACAACAAACCTAGAGTAAGCAGATATGCTTTGCACTTCTCTCACATGTGTTGCAATTTCCTTTACTCCTCAAATACTACATATTTTTCTAGCTGGGGATAACAAATAAATTGCCATCTAATTGTGCAAATGGGAGAGGTGTCAAATGCAAATGGCAGTCAGCCCTTCCTCCATGCAGAAGGCTACTCCATGTTGTGCACTATGGGGGCATGCTACTGCAAACACAAGGTGGGAAGACCTCCATTTTCCTATGCCTCCTTAATGAACAGATGTCAATGTTTTGACATCCAGTCTTCTGCTTACCTGCCTAGGCGCTTTTGCCAAAGGGAAATTAATAGATTTGCAATGGTATGCTTTTCCCCCAGAAATCTCTCTTCATAGCTTCCGAAAATGCAGTTCTGAAAAGGAAGAGCTGTAGGTGGTTAATACATTAGATTCTATGACACTGCCGTACAACTCACAAAAAGAGACACTTGTGTCATACAAGTATTAACGTTCTTCAGTGAGCCTTTTTAAAAAATACATCAAGAAGAAAAATGGATAACAACAATCCATTCCTTACATACCGTATTTACTGAGCACTGAAGAAAGTGGCAGAAACACATCAGTCCTGTGTTATATAAATATTTCATGGCATTGATTTTGTTTTCTTCAACAGGTCTTCACAGGAGCTTGTTTATTTAATCGAAAGAGCATCAAACACATTGACAAGCCTTATTAAATAATCAGTGGGAACTAGACATGGGCACGACTTAGCGAAATTCCCGTTTCCGTTTCCGTTCCTCGTTTCCGTTACATAATGGAAAAGGAAACGACAATTACTCCGCCAGAACTCGAACTCGAACGGACTAAAGAAAAATTGGGTCTGATTTGTCGTTGTTCCTCGCATCACAGCGATCGCACGATGCCAAGCGGCACAGAAAAAAAGTTTTTAAAAGTTAAAAAAAAACCCGATTCCCGACCAAAGAAGCAGGTGGAAATATGCCTGCCTGAGTGAGGGCACCTACCAGAGGGGTGGTTTCGGGGGGGGGGGGTCCCTGGCCTCCCCCCTCTCCTCCTGTCCTTCCTGGGCTGCTCTGGCAGAGTGGCGGCCGGCAGGCATCCTTCCTCGTCGTCCCGCCAAAGTCGCCGCCTCGCCGGCACGTCGCCGCCATTCAAGTGGCACAGAAAAAAAGTTTTTAAAACCCCGATTCCCGGCCAAAAAAGCAGGCGAAAATATGCCTGGCTGCCTGCCTGAGAGTGCACCTACCAGAGGGGTGGTTTCGGGGGGGGATCCCCGGCCTTCCCCCCCCCTCCTGTCCTGGGCTGCTCTAGTGGGGCATCCTCGTCGTCTCGCCAACTCACCTGCCATGCGGTGCGGGCGGGGGATCCAAAATGGGGCGGGCGACCACAATCTTTTTTTTTGAAATCATGGTCCAAAAACACACCAAAGCACCACAGAAACATGCGAAAATTGCTATTTTAAAACTGCCATATTTTTTATAGTAGCAGTGGGTTTTTCTTGCAACAAAATGTCTCTTGTCCTCCTCTCCATTGATTTTATTTTATTTTATTTTATTTTATTTTATTTTATTTTATTTTATTTTATTTTATTTACACCTGCGCAATGATGGGCTGGCCATGGGAGTGGACCATGCGAAATTTTGCAGCCATTCCACCAATCGCATGGCCACTTGGCCAGGTTTTGACCACAGAGACTTCTGGGATGTGCCAATCGGGCATAAAAAGCCCACTAACCCTAGCCCGAACCCTAAGCCTAAGCCTAAGCCTAACCCATACGCCAGTACACTGTCCTTCTAAGTGGGTCAGAGAGGCACGCAGAGGTGCACCCCAATACTCACCCTAAACTTACCCATAACCCTAAGCCTAGCCCTTGCGCTAACCCTAACCCTAAAGCCAAATCTGTGTACTCGCATTGCACTAGACACAAGTACGCTTCCCTTCTTAGTGAGACACAGTGAGAGCCCGCATTCTCTCTCACCGACTGATGCAGAGAAGGCACCCCAAAGAGGGGTGCCTCTGCCAGTCCAGTGTCACTGTCCACTAAGCAAGTCTGCAACTTAGTATGCATATCCATATGGCTATGCATGCTATTTTGTAGCGGGTGAGGAGAGGAGGCACCCAAGGGTGCCTCCAGGAGCCCGCTTTCCCTTCATAGCGGGCCAGAGGAGGCACCCACCCCACAGAGGTGCCTCCAGGAGCCTGCTACCCCCCCTAAACCAGTACTAACAACAGACGAAAAAACGACAAACAAAATGATAAATATTTGAAAAATTTCGCGAAAAACGGAAACGAGCCGAAACGGACCCGTCCCGAAAAAAGACAACTCGGAAAAAAAAATTCCTGGTCGTGCCCATCTCTAGTGAGAACTGCCATTTTCTGTGATGTTTTAAAACTACAATACATAAACATCTCAAGCCAGCCATTGGCTCTTGTACATTTATAAATGCGCTCTTTACATACACATGCTTTGCTTGGTGGAATATTATCTATGCAAGCAGCTACTGGGTGCAATTCCTCAGCCTGACTAAATACCCAGGGTGGATGGGGGGAGCATATTTAAAGCTACCCAAAACAAACAGGCTAATAAGGTGGACCAGTTCACACTGGTTTGACTGGCAGAAGCTCTCTAAAACCTCAAGCAGCTGTCTTTCTTTGACACACTACTTGAGATTCTTCAAGACTACTTGAGGTTTTACATACAGGACAAAAAGTTCTGGCTCTCCTTTTTATTTGTTTGGATATGAGAGCCACAATCTGAATAAAATTTCTTACCCACTGAATGCTATCCAATCAGTTGGTGAAATTCAATTTTCCTCTTAAGGTGTTCATGGCCAGTAACAAATAAAAGGTCCTTTTTCAATCAGCCTGGTTCCTAAGGACACATGACCCTATCATTAGCTGATCTCTGGAACCCAACTTCTGCTATAAGCTTTGCTACATCTGTTTTTATCAGTTAAATAACTGTCCCAAGGCTATTTCAATGAGGTCCTTGCAACTACTGATGTAAATAGGGACTAGGCTTCAAAGTTCCATCCCCAGATCTCCTGTAATAGAACCCTTCTCTCCTTAGGATGGTTTGTACTACCCTAAATTTCTTAAATTCTGGGTGTTTAGCAAACTCCAAACCAGCTCCACATCAATTCTCCTTTTCCCACCCACCTCACTGGGGTTTTTCCATCTGGTTAATACAAGCAGATTGAGTTCCCCATCACCTTTAATGACAGCATTCCTCTTTGTTGGTCAGTGCCTGGTAGGTACCCATAACCCCTCCAGTGAACAACATCAGGGTGAAAGGATTAGGAATCTATTATTCATTCTTCTCAAGCAGCTCAGAACCTGATGCTCACACAGCATTAAAACACCACATCTTGATAGAACTGTAACTCCAAACCTCTGGCTTGTCAGATACTGTTCTCATGCCTGTTGCCTGTTTAGGACTCTGATGCACCACAGGAAGCAATCAGAAATGAAACATTTATAATAGTTGCCTCACAGTAGTGTAGGAACTTGAAATTTGGAGGGGGGGGGGTTCCAGCCAGATAAATCAAACAGCACTGGTTTGTATTTCACACAAAAATGAGAACTGACTTAAGTGAAAGGTGTAAATTTTGCCTCATACCAAACTTCCCTCCCACTCCTCAGAAGTAAATGGAGTGTTAAACCAAAAAACATATTTTCAAAGGTTTGAAAGAAAGGACACAGTTACCTATTTTCCAGCTTTAAGAATTAATGGAAAAACAAGGACACATCTTTTGACACATTCTGCAGGTGTGATGTAATGAGAACATCCAAAAGATTTAAAATGGTGTATCTAAATGGAGATGCATATTGCTGAAAATGGCTGAGTGGATCCTTGGATAAGAATTCAATTAAGGGTTCCTTTTTATGTTTCTTTTTTCCCTTCCTGCATGTTTCCCCTCCTGTTTTGTTTTGGTGGAAGCATTTCTCAAGTCTTCCCTTCAAAGACTTGCCTCCCTCTTTTAAGTATTAATATTTTAAAAACTTCCATTTAACAAATGAAGGAAAAGACCAAACTAAGAGCTTACCTCTGTCACTCTTTCTCATGTAGACGGAAACATGGAGCAGTCTCATTAACATTTGTGGAACGAGGAACAGCTTAAAATGCTGAGCAGTAACTGATGCAAACATATGCTGGCGCTAAGATGAGTTCTAAATCTGATTGAACAGGTGACAAAACAAGCAACTTACGTTTTAGTGTCCAGGATTGAATGTAGGGAATGGGAGGTATTTGAGGTCCCATGGGCTCATTGCAAGGTCCAATATGTAGACTCAATGTGCATGTCCAGAATCTCTGGGCACACCCTTCCCCTGAAACATGTACATTTCAAGTGTGTGCAAAACATTGTTTAAATATGCTTTAATTAATAAGAGGGATTGCACCCAAGCTATGTGTCAAGTTTAAAACATCTACCTAAATGGCAAAAAAGTAAAGAAATGGAAGGAGGTAATCTTGTTAAGCCACCACCATCACTACCACTAGTCAAACTGGCCGCATGGGAGGGGGGAGGATGTCAATATGCATTTGAAACAAATGCATATTCCTATTTAAATTTCAAACACAGACAATTCTGCCCCCCCCCAAACAAAATGTGGGCGGCGACAAAGCAGAATGAAACAAAACACTGTTTTTCCATGTCATGCTCATCTCTAACTACAACATTCATTTAGATGCACTAGTTCATGAATTCAGACTTTCCCTGTAATCTATAGTAGTTTATAAGCCTCTGCACACACTGATAAGAACATTCCTGAAGGTGGTTGCTTGTGGGCTGTGTCTCATTATGGGAGATAAAAGATACAGGTTAAACTCTTACAAAACCAGTATTCTTTACAAGCCCCAAATATCAGTGTTTGCCTATGAAATCCAAATGTAATGTTGAACAGGGATGTCTGAGGAATTTCCAGATCTTCAGAACTCTTCCCATGTCTACCTTTTTTGAGACATGTTATTGTTCAACTGAGAACTTTTTTTCACATTTAAACCCTTGTGAACATCAACACAGACTGCAGCTGTAGTTCTTGTTCAAATTTTGTTGTGTGGCAATATGATGTTGAGCATTAGTGCATGGCTTTCCCTCTTATCAGGTTGCTTACAACATTCAACATTCTGAAAGTTCACTGTGTTCCAAGTGCATTTGGCAATGAGTTATAACACAGGAAATGTTATACTGTCAGCGCTCTGACTGGTGTCTATTAGTCATAACAGTGTGGCAGGAGTTTGTCAGTTAGGGAAGCCATCTCAAGGTTTGGACCAAAATCTTACTGGGAAAACCACACACCTAAGGATGATCCAACAAGTTTGCTTCCCTCTTGGCTTGCATCAACTTCATGATCCAATGTATGGCCAAGCATGTGGCTCTTTTCCTGATCCTACAAAGAAGAAGAATGTGGCAGTGGGACACCCTGGTAGGCTTGTTTGTAATTATGCTAACTTACTCTGAAAGCCTGTCATCATTCTGGTCTTTAAGGTCATTGGTGGTTTGAAGGTGGGGACAATATCTATACATTGGCTTTAAAAATACTGAAAAATGGGATCTATCTCATAGATATTTGCCATTCCTTTCTTCCTGGGATGCTCTGACACCATATAGATTGCTGTGTAGTTTGCGCAAGGCCAAAAAGTCTATCTCTTCTCCAAGAACACATAGTGGGGAATTGAACTGCCAACCAACTCTCTTTGGCCATGTGATCTGACTATGTGGTCTATTCTAGCATTTTGCATTTGTGTTTTGTGGTGTCTTCATCATTTGTTTTAGGACTTATTGGTTGGTAACCTTCTTTATCCACTCAATTCTTACCATCCTGTGATGAATCAACATTTTAATTGTTCTGCTTTTTTAAATACTTGCCTGAATTAAAACCCATGGTTCCATGCAATCCAGTAACATCAAATGCACACAACATTTCCAAAGCCAGTTGTACATTTTGCGTTGGCTATTACATTTTTCATCTTAAAGAAGCTGCTTTATGCTGCCTGTTCTGAAGTCTGTTGTGTGGCTAGGAACCTATAGTTCATTCAGTTGTATTTTCCAATGTGCAGAGGTCCCCAGACATTATTTGTATTTGAAAATTAGGCATGCATATTTGGTATCATCTGTTCTCATTAGGGGGCATTATAACCCATTCTGTCCACAGATCTGTAATGTTATCTGGATTTCCATTACAAAAGAAATGTCCCTGAAAGCATATGGTAAACAGAAACGGCTAGAACCCTTGAGAGTGGAGTGGGGGCTACAAAGGGCTTAAATCTGTGGCCTATCGATGTGGAAACTTTAGAACAATCACAGAATCCCATACACACATTCATTGCCAATAATATTTTGATAAAGTTCAGTAAACTACTGTGAGAAAATAGAGGAAAAGAACATTCCAATAGACAAAAAGACTCTCTCTAAACAGAAATTGTTTCTTTAGGTCTGTGAAACTGGCTTTAGAGCATATGATGATGGCAGTCTGAGCCCTACATTCAACTATCACTCTCTTCTGCCTAACATGGTCCACTATATGGGTTTTGATTTCCTCCTTTCTCAAGTCATTGAGTTCAGGATCTTTGAATTTTTATTTTTATTGTACGTTTATTTGTATTTCATTTCATATTTCTGTATTTCTAGTTCAATCTGCTTGTCATTAGCTCTAGGATTCTTCTTCTTCTTCTTCTTCTTCTTCTTCTTCTTCTTCTTCTTCTT
>JAHTLZ010000348.1:17773195-17788639 GCA_023846285.1 Phrynocephalus versicolor
CACACACACACACACACACACACACACACACAAATGTCTGTGGAGATTCTCAGTCATCCAGGTGAGGTTATCTGGAAATTGAGTCATGATAACTGGAATTCATTTTTTATGCAGTCAAAATGTTTCACTACTATCTAAGCAGCTTCATCAGTATGAGGTAAGTTAGTGGGAAGGCTTCCAATTTATAGTTCACCTTGGTTTCACCTTGCCCTGGTCTGAATAGACTTACTAGGTAGAGAGTGGCCTGCATAGGCTCGTTAGGTGGACAATGGCCTGAATAGGCTCATTAGATGTACAATGGCCTGGGGTGTGTGAATGTCCAACTTATTCAACCCCTCCCAATACTCATTAAGAACAAGTCTTTAGCTGTTAGCTTCCTAGTGGAGTGTGAAGTGCTTCTAATTTGTCTAAGGATCAATGTCCTCCCTCAGTGTTCATCAAAGGGCTGAACTTACTCATATTCCGTTCAAGGCGTGGAGGCAAGGCTGAAAATGGGGAAGGCCTGCAGGAGAAGTAAATGTAAAATTGGAGGTAGAAGGGAGGGAACATGCTATACTGTGGAAACAGAGAGAGGTATCTTACCATGCAAGATGCAGAGTTTATCCTTATTTGGATTAGGTTCAAGCAAATATTGAGTGTGCCATTCTGGATCTGTGAGTAAAACGGATTAGAGTTCCCATCCACATCAGTCCGAACCACACATCTAATTTGGATGTGTTCTTTGTATACTACTGACAATTGCTCCTTGATTCCTTCTATCATTTTACTATTCTCACTCAAAATGGTTGAGCAATGTAGTCTTCTAATATTAATACTGTACAATAATACAATAAATACAAATGCTCATTGGATGTAAACCTCTAATATTTTCATTGGACCTAAGAAATGAGATATACAAATGTTCTAAAGAATGTTTAGGTCAAAATGTAACTATCTGGTAACTATCTTCTATAACTGTATCTATAATAGCTATAATCAATTGTGATTAAAGCCTTTACAATATTTCCCCAGAACATTTTTAAAAAAGCACAGGAATATGCAGAATTACATATCAAAACACGCAAAGATGACACTGGGAAAAATGAGCCCCTTCTCTTGCTTTAATTTAGGGAATAGGGATTTGTGATAGCAGCATAGAAGCAGATACAAATGAGCAGGATAAATAAATAAATAAATAAATAAATAAATAAATAAATAAATAAATAAATAAAACATACACTGCTGCCAGGAAAGCATCAAATGCCATTATATACATGCACCATTACAACCTAAACCTATCATGTAGAAAGCCCAAGCATAAAAACCAATGAAGCCAAAGCATATGTAACTAATTTATAGCTATGGTCCCTCTTTCTCTCTTGCTTTTAAAGGAACAGCTAGATGAAGGGAATAGTATGAATCCAAGAAGAAGTTTTATTTCACACTTTATGGAGGTACTGTAATAATTAAGGTGCACGACATCACCTATAAAGATGATTGTCACTTTGCTAGTTTATGAAATGCATTAGCTGATCCCATTAAGTGCTAATCCATAGAGCTAATGGAAGGTATCAGTACTTTTCTTTGGTAACAGTTCGTAAAGAAAGGCTTCTGAGCAGAAATCATAAGTTAAGTTAATGTCAAGGCATTCTCCTTAATTCAGGCATTCTCCTTAATTCATTCTCCTTAATTCTCCTTAATTCTCCAGATTCCATTCCTTCCCTGGAACAATAAGAAAAGTATTTGGGTTTAGGACTCTTCACACAATGGACATACTTGGAGGGAAGCATCTATCCAGTCCCCCTCCATTGTTCCTGAAGAAGGTTCCTGTGTAGGATCTACACACAAGCACAAATTGGGAAAAGAGTCCTTGTTCATGTTCAAGACTGGATCTGAATTTCCCCCCCTCGCAGAGCAGAGTCCTCCGGGCCTTCAACCCTTTGACATGGGCTATCTTACACCCTTGACAGGTGCCCATCAAGTCACCTTTTAAGATGCTTACCTTCCATCACTACTTGTCAGTGTGACCAGTACATAAAACCACGCCAAACCCAGAAAAGCAAAAAATAAGAATGGGATGGGCAAAAATGCACCTGTCCAAACAGCCAATTAAGGGCAGTTCAAAAATTATCATCCGGCCCTGAAGTGACTAGTTAGACTCATTCTTAATGCAGGGTGGTGGTGGGGTGGGGCAATGATCTGAAGAAGAGGCAGCTTAACGGTTGGAGCTCCCTTAAATAGGTAAGCTCCACAGGGCCCCAACAGGCCACCATACCTGCCTCCTCGCACTTGCCTCCCCCCTGGACTTGCGGGCAAAAGGACTCCTGAACTGCATTTGTGGCCACGGGAGAGCATTCACCTCATGACATACTCTCTTGGAATAAAACTACAGGATGGGATAATAAGGAGGCTGGCAGTAAGGCTGCAGGAAGTACTGGGCATTTTAAGACAAGACTCTCACCTATACTCATTCCCCACCTCACATAGAAGTTAAGGACATGAATCCTGCAAGTCTCACATGAGATTCTCTCTTTTATTTCTCCACTTTTGGAATTCTTTTGTAAAAATGAATTGCTTCCTCACAAAGTGGATGAGAATGATAAACAAATAAAGGTGACATTTCATCACAGGACTAGTTTATATCCTGTTCAAGGCCTAATTTCACACATTAAAACATATTGTGGTTATATATATATAAAAATAAACTACTCCTGTAAACTACTCCTTTGAGTATGGTTTTATATATATAAATGCCCCAGCGAGGCTTTTTTTGCACTCCAAAGAAATTCCTGCCTTTTTTTTTTTACCCCATCAGAAATCTCATCTTTATTCCCACAGCCACATATTTTTGGCTCTCCTTCTTTCTGGCATTCATTTCAAGGGGTTATTTGATGCTGAAATGAAGTATGACAAACTATTCTATTTCACAACCCAATGACTTTACGCACATGCTCTGCTCAGTGTTCCCCTCTAGCCCTATTTGACAATGACAATACTTTTTCGTAATCATTCCCCACCACCAGGGCCACGGAACACTGATTTCATGGGACTGTATGTTTATTCCAAGCCGCAGAAATACGTAAACTCTTCTAAAGCCATATTGTTTTTGATAGTTAACTTTAAAATACTTGCCTTCTAGCATATGCTGGATTTACCAGAGCAATAAAATTTCCGATGTGACACTCACTTTTAATGGTGAAACACCAGCTAAATTAATTTCCAAACTCTTTCTCCTCTTCATCTCTTTCTCTCTTTCTTTGCAAGCAGGATCATTTTTTTTAACTCTTCCCCAATCAGAAATGCTTTTCACATTACTCGGGGTTGGTCAAGTTAACAAAGGACGGTTTTTATGTGCTAGATAATTTTACAATTGTCTGCAGATATCCACCTACAGTACATGTTTGATCATGTGCCTCATGCTGCAGTGGCTGAATGACTGTACTGCAGCCAAACTCTGCTCATGACCTGGAATTCATTCCCAGGTATCTGGCTGAAGGTCGACTCGGCCTTCCAACCTTCTGTTGCCAGTAAAGTGAGTACCCAACTTGCTGGAGAGGGGAATGTGTAGTCTGCATAATTAACTTGTAAAACATTGTGCAAGTGCTTTAAGTGCTGTGGGACAGTATATAAGGGGCAGACTTTGCTTTTGCTTTCTGTGCATTTATCTGTGTTTAAACAATGTTGTTTTCTGCAACTGTAGAAGTATCATTCCTGGAAAGAGTAGGATGATCATAACTTAACTGTGCATCATTCAGACAATTCTGGATGCCAATTATGGCAACCCTTTTCAGGGTTTTCTAAGTAGAAGGTTCTCAGAAGTGGTTTACCATTGCCGGGCCAGGTTGAAAGAAAGAGGCGACACACGTTCCGCTTGGGTTAAATAAGGGCCACAACTTTATTAACTACAGTAACGAATTTTAAATTACTTATCAATGAACAATAACTTTAGGAGGGCCTGAGCCGTAGCGCATCATCAAAATGGTAACAACAAATTGCTTAGGTCCCGTTACTCCACCAATTTCCTCCAGCCCATTGAACTGCCGCAGTGAGGATGCCCACGAGATCTTTTGGCATCAACGCTTGATTAAAGGTTGGCAGCCCTCCTAGGGTTTTGGGTTATTATTATTATTTGCTCCCTAACTAAATCCTATTGGGTTATTAATGGAAGGCTGCCGAAGACGTGAAGATGTAATTAGCTTCGGGACCTAAATGGTTAACTTTTTATGTGCTACCTGCCAGTTGTGACCAGGGTTATTACCTACAACACCCACCGCCAATATGTGAATGGTGGGATGGGCGAAAAAACACCACCGCTCAAGGCCAATCAGAGAAATGGTCAAAAATTCCCATCCGGCCCCGAAGCGACCAGAAAAGCATCACCAGCACATAATAAACAGTGGCGGGAGGGTGGGGAAACTGGCGATTGCGGAGGCAGGCTGTGGGGAGCGCGCCGAGGACTTATAAAGGGCGCGCTCCCCTAACGTAGGCTACGCCAATAGCGGAGCCAATAGCCGCCTCCCTCAACCGGCCGGCAAAGGTGCCGCTGCTCGGCACGAGGCCGGGCGGAGCAGCCATTGCCGGCCAGGTTGAAAGAAAGAGGCGACACACGTTCCGCTTGGGTTAAATAAGGGCCACAACTTTATTAACTACAGTAACAAATTTTAAATTACTTATCAATGAACAATAACTTTAGGAGGGCCTGAGCCGTAGCGCATCATCAAAATGGTAACAACAAATTGCTTAGGTCCCGTTACTCCACCAATTTCCTGCGGCCCGTTGAACTGCCGCAGTGAGGATGCCAACGAGATCTTTTGGCATCAACGCTTGATTAAAGGTTGGCAGCCCTCCTAGGGTTTTGGGTTGTTATTATTATTTGCTCCCTAACTAAATCCTATTGGGTTATTAATGGAAGGCTGCCGAAGACGTGAAGATGTAATTAGCTTCGGGACCTAAATGGTTAACTTTTTATGCACTACCCGCCAACAAAGAGGCGCACTGCGACTCTTTACCCCACAGCCGAACCATTCGGCCCTCAGGCCCTCCTTAAGATTCTGAATAAGGATATCCAGGCCCTTGTCCAATAAATGCACACCATCCAGACAAATTAAGGTGTGATCCCCAGCAGGGATGTTGGAATGCCAAAGGGCAGCTCCTGCTTCAGCCTGCACAACGCGGGCAACTAGCTCGTAGACACCCTTACAGGCCTTGTGCATGTTTGCGGATGGTGGTACGAACCCCAGTTCAACCGGGGAATGATCGCAGATCAAACGACACGAACCAATGAGCGAGTACACTGGAACGCTCTCAGATCAATGATGATCTTGAGAATGAGGGACTTGCCCGCCATGCGAGCCACCAATGGGCGAGTACGATGGAACGCTCCCAAATCGTCAATGATCTTGAGGACGCGGGACTTACTCGCCATGCGAGCCACCAATGGGCGAGTACGATGGAACACTCTCAGATCATCAGTGATCTTGAGAATGAGGAACTTGCTCGCCATGCGAGCCACCAATGGGCGAGTACGATGGAACGCTCTCAGATCGTCAATGATCTTGAGAATGAGTGACTTGCCCAACCTGCGAGTCAAGTCATTTCCTCCCAAATGGACAACCACAATGGTCGGCAAGGTGTCAGGAGGGGGGGGTAACTGAGAGCAACAGTAAGCCAGGCGTGCAAGGACATCCCCCTCTTGCCCTTCCTCAGGAAATCAGCCCGTTGGCCCAGGCCGAGATCGCGGCCCCATCGAGACTGGATAGCAAACTTTGAGGCCCAGTAAACAAAACTGTGGCCGTGAACCAACACCCGAGCACGGCTCCCCGGGGTAGAACCTGCAACGATAAAAGAAAGAACAACTGGCCCGGTTTGACCGGTCCGTTAGTGGTCGTACGTAAGTTTTAACTGTCTGGATCTCCGTCGCCCGATTCGTTGGATGCCAACCGAATCAATGTCAATGGCAGCCGCTGTGGGAGCAGCGCCCGTCCGGAACGAATGAGTCCCCAAAATGCAGGTGTTGAAATAGGTACCCCTGATACTTGGCAACGAGCCAGGCATACCTATATCACGCTATGACAGGACAAATATGGAGCACAGAGCACCTACAAAGGTGTATCGTGCAGCCCTTACCTTGCTGGTAAGTCTTCGATCTACACATATGCAGAACGACCTGCTCCTGCTCGAGGGCCATATCTGACCAAAGTAATGCAGAAGCTATGTGTCGGTTTTGGATTGGCAAGCATCTCGCTAGCACGTGAGGCGGCGAAAAACGGTACCCAAATTAATGCCATTAAATTTGAACAAAACTCGAGCCAGATACACAGATCTTCCTTAATTTCGGCCAAAATGCGGCACCTATGATGAGGACTATGAAGTCCCACAATACTATAGCACAGACTGCGCAAGCTTGGACGACCGGGTGCCGCAACTCCATAACGAGTGAGTGCTGGACTGCTGGAGCCGACTTACCACGTGAAGACACAGCCTAGGCTGAAACAAGGGCCGGAAGCAATGAGTCTTCAGCGCCAGGCGGGAACGTGACTACGTTGGAAGACACAGCAACCGGGAGGGGCTGAGCGGAGCATGCGATGATGCGGCTACTTCAGTAGTCAGATGGCGTACCTGCAGAATCGATATTGGCAGATCCCGCTAAAACAGACACAAGAGAAGAAATGCATGTCATCATTAACCATCATTAGTTTACGCTCCGCCCTCCTCTGAGCCTTGGCCTTACCCGTAGAAAGCCCACCCCCATAAGACACGGCCGTCCCCTGCCTTTCAGCGCGCACGCGCTGCTAACGGGATAGCTTCTTCCAAGCTGCCAAAAGACTAGGCGACTGATCACCCGATGAAGAGGACGGATTAGGAAGGGGCTGCTGACTAGGCCTTTTCTTGGCAGAGGCCTTACCCTTACCCTTCCCATTAGAACCTCCCTCCTCAGACGGCATCGCCGAATATTAGAGGCAAACAGGTGAAAATTGACTCAGTGGCGTGGGCGAGGCACAAACCAAAACGGATTCAAGGAAAATGAGAAGGGTGGCCCTGGTATGTAACAGCCAACCCAAATCGTGGTGTGTAACAGCCAACACGATTCGTGGCGCCTGACTTCATGACAGAGTACCTCGGGCGGATTCCGCTGCCTGAGCCGCCCCTCTTAACTAAAGAATTAAATCAAATACGGGTTGAAAGAGAGGTTTTAGGACTAATCGGTAAATTGAAGATTGACAAGTCACCGGGCCCAGATGGCATCCGCACACGGGTTATTAGGGGATTTGAACAGGTCAACAGGCACGTGGATTTGGATGAACCGATGGATATAGTCCATCTGGATTTTAAAAGGCTTCCGACACAGTCCCTCACTAAAGGCTGCTGAGAAAATTGCACAGTCAGGGGACAAGAGGACAGGTCCTCCTATGGACTGAGAATTGGTTGAGATCCCGGAAACAAAGAGTAGGTGTCAGCGGGGAATTTTCACAATGGAGAGAAGTGAAAAGCAGTGTGCCCCAGGGCTCTGCCCTGGGACCGGCGCCTTTCAGTCTGTTCGCAAATGACCTGGAGACAGGGATAAACAGTGAGGGGGGGGGAGTTTGCAGGTGACACAAAACTTTTCTGTGTGGTGAAAACCAGAGAAGATTGTGAAGAGCTCCAGAAGGATCCTTCCAAACTGGGGGAATGGGCTGAGAAATGGCAAATGTGTGTTAATGTAACCAAGTGTAAGGCAATGCATATTGGAGCAAAAATTCAAACTTCATCTATCAACACATGGGCTCTGACTTATCCGTGCCGGATCAGGAAAGAGATCTTGGTGGACAGCTCCATGAAGGTATCACCCCAACGTGTGGCAGCAGTGAAGAAGGCCAATTCCCTGCTAGGGATTATCGAAAAGGGCTGGAAAACAAAACAGCCAACAGTATAATGCCAGTATACAAAACAACAGTAAGGCCCCACCTGGGTATTGTGTACGATTCTGGTCACCGCATCTCAAGAAAGACATAGTGGAACTGGACAAGTTGCAGAAGAGAGCAACTAAAATGATTACTGGGTTGGGGCACCTCCCTCATGAAGAAAGGAGTAAAAAATTCGGGCCTCTTTTGTCTGGAAAAAAGGCGCCTGAGGGGGGATATGATTGAGACACACAGAATCATGCAGGGTATGAGTAAAGTGAATAGAGGGAAGCTCTTCTCCCTCTCCCAACCTACCAGAACTAGGGCATACACTCAAATTGAGGGCTGGGAGAGTAAGAACTGACAAAAGAAAATATTTATTTATTTATTCATGTATTTATTTATGTTACCCAGTGCGGTGGAAGTCTATGGAACTCTCTGGCACAGGACGTGGTGGCGGCATCTGGCCTGGATGCCTCCAGAAGGGGACTGGACAGATTCCTGGAGAAGCAGTCCATCACAGGTTACAAACCATGATGGAGAAACCAGGGTACTTCAAGGGCCAGACGCAGGGGAGTGGTATCAGGAGACAGACAACTAGTCTCATGCCCTCCCAAACACATCTGGTGGGGCCTAGATGGCATGGCAGAACATAAAGGCGAACAGGCGACAAGTAACTCAACCGCGTGGGTGTGGCACAGATCCAAGATGGATTCCAAGAGTATCAAAAAGATGGCCCTAGTATGTGACTGCCGAAACAAATCGTGGCATGGGTATAACAACCATGAGGAAAGAGGATGGATGCGGATTACACCCACCCTCCAAACACACTGAAAGATGATGTGCACAAAATGGCCGAACGAGTGGGTAGGCAGGCCACCACCGAAGTTGAAAAATTACTGCCAAGTAACTTCAGATGAACAATACAAATACGCTAGACTCCACTAATAAGTCAACAAACGGACAGCGGGGTTCAGGGCCACTCGGAATGTCCAGCCGGGCAGATGGATGTAGATCAATGCCTAAGGGGTGAGCCCATGTGGCATGGCCAGAATGGCCACCGGGTACCAAACCAATTGGCATCCCTGGGTCACGCCCGATGGAAGGGTGTAGTATCCCCAGAACAAAGCTAAAAGCCCACAGCCCAGGATAACTGGAGGTAGGTAGAGCCGCCCAGGGCGCCCAGCCAGACGGATGGGCATGGATATAAGAGCTAAGAGTAGGCCCAGAAAGTCCAACCAAAATGGCCGCCGAGTGGCAAAGCAGAAAATGGCCGCCCAACCCAAAGCACAGGTTACCAACCATGATGGAGATATGTAATCTCCAGGCTTAAAACCAGGGTACTTCAAGCGCCAGATGCAGGGGAGTGGTATCAGGAGACAGATATCTAGTCTCTCCCAAACGCATCCGGTGTCGCCGCTGTGAGATACAGGAAGCTGGACTGGATGGGCCTTTGGCCTGATCCAGCATGGCCCTTCTTATGTTCTTATGGTCTCATGTTCACTGCCCTAAGCCACACTTACCCAACTAAGGTGATACTAAGAGAAATTTGGGTGGCCAGGAGGAACCCCAAAAGACAATACCCCGGGCAAGCGCAACCAGCTACCGCCCAGGACTAAACTTGCAAATTCTGTCTAAATGATCACCCCACAAGGCTAGTAACACCAGCCAGCCAGGAGCTGGGGCTCACCAGCTCAGCCGGCGCTCAGCAATCCTGCAGGCTTCACACAGCCTAAAAAGCCGGTTGAGCCACTTCCCTAGCCAGCCCCTGAAAACAAGCCCTGACAGGGGCTCGAAAAGGCCGGTTGAGCCACTTCCCTAGCCAGCCCCTGAAAACAAGCCCTGACAGGGGCTCAAAAAGGAGGCAGAACGCAGCACGAGATACCTTTACTAAATGAAGGGAAGCGCTTGTCAGCGAGCTCAGCTGCTCGCCGGGAGCTCCCCGACAGGCAGCTGGGAGAAAGGGAGCGAGAAAGGCTCCGACTGCTCACTTCCACCCACCCCCGCATGCTAAACCACCCGTCTCCCGAACCACCCCGGAGCGACCACACCTGAGGAGAAGGAGGTCTGGGAGGCGAAGGGACAGCTGCTCCCGACAATCAGCTGATTGTTGGGAGATGAACGCAGGCGGCAGCTTGCAAAGGTGCCAGCCGCTTCAAGCGGCTCCAAAGCCGCAAGGCGAGACCGTGAGGGAACCGCTGCTCCCGACAAGCAGCTGATTGTCGGGAAGCGATGGCAAGCGGTCCCTCAGCAGTCGATCCAGAGCCAGGGCACGCAGGCGTGAGCTCCCGAAGGTGTGCGTCTGGCTCCAAAAGAAACCGGCGATTGCGGAGGCAGGCTGTGGGGAGCGCGCCAAGGACTTATAAAGGGCATGCTCCCCTAACGTAGGCTACGCCAATAGCTGAGCCAATAGCCGCCTCCCTCAACCGGCCGGCAAAGGTGCCCCTGCTCGGCACGAGGCCGGGCGGAGCAGCCATTCCCTTCTTCTGGAGGTGCCATAGGACCATGAATCTTCCCCATGGCTGTACAGGCTGGCACTTCTGGGAAACACAGTGGGGGAACTGAACTAGTTACCTCTGGCACCACAGCCAAATACCTAACACACTAAGCTATCCAGCCTGCTGAGCACCAATTGCCACTGAGTAAAAGACATGAATCCGGTATACATGGAAGCATATCAGGTGGCCAGAATATCTAAACATGTGGGCTTTTCCCCAAAGACTCCCCCCCCCCGTGTTTTCTTACAACCTTGCTTCCAAGAGGCACAACAAACATTACTTTGAGGCTCAGACATCCACATCAACATTGCTTTAAGGATTAACCTTTCAAAATCTGCTTGCAAGGCAGCTATTTGAAGAAGAAGAAAAACCCCTAATGATAATACTACAGTTACTGTGCAAATATGCCAAGGGTTTTATGTTGCAATCCAAATGTCCTCCCTTCCATCCATGGAAATAGCTGCTGACTTTTGAGTCTTGAGAGATACAAGTTTGAGAGCCCTCTCAGCTATGGAAAGCTTTTGGGTCGCCAGCCTGCCTCACCTCAGGCCAGATACACTCTCTCAGCTTGAACTACCTCCTGCTGTGGGGAACAAAAGTGGAAAAGAACAAAAAAACCCTATGCTCGCCATCTTGATCTTGGGATAGAAGGTGGCTCAAGAAAATAAAATGGATGATCGACGGATGGGATTATAGATGGATAGCTACCCAGTACCCACATATATTGTATCCTGCCGTGCCTCTGCATTTCTTTCCCTCCTCTAGTGCCCTGTTTTAGTTTTGTCTCCCATCTTGTGAGTCTGAAGATCGAAACAAGCAGATGTGCACTAGTGATGCTAACAGACAGACAGACAGGTATGCAGTTCTGAAGCTAAGCCATTGCCCCCCCCAAAAAAAAATGGTACCAGAGCTAAGTGGTTCAGTTCCCCCACTGTGTTTTCTAGAAGTGCCGGACTGTACAGAAATGGGGAAGCTTCATGGTCCTATGGCACCTCCAGAAGAAGGGAATTGTATGTGGGTTAAAATTGGGCCACAATTTATTAATACAGTGGTACCTCTACTTACGAATTTAATCCATTACGAATGCATGCTCATAAGTAAAACAATTAGCAAGTAGAGCAGCGGTTTCCAATAGGAATGCATTGGAAATTGATTAATTCATTCTGGAGGCTTGGAAATAGACACAGAAATTAGATATTTTTGTGCAAAACTCTTTATAAGTGCACTTTAAACATATGCACACTGCACAGCAACATTACTTTTCAAGAATAAACATATCCGACATCACATATCTTTTTTCTAACATGATACAGAACACAATATAGTTCAGTGTAGTTTAAAGCCAGGCAGGCACACTGACCATGCCTCACCCTCAGCCAACATTTTCAAACCCCACACAACACAGGTTTTGGGCTTGATACAGGCCACTTTTTATTGGAGCTTAATAGCAGTGTATTTTAAAGATAGCAAGGCACACTGACCATGCCTCACCCTCATAAAACACAGGATTCGGACCTGGTGCAGGTCACTTTTTAGTGCAGTTTAAAGACAGGCACTCTGTAAATGAACATGCTTCACATGTTTTTAAAAAAAGCAGATAAAATTGCAAAGACCCAAGAATTCCAAAGACCACAATTTACAAAATGCTTAAAGCATGCCATGGAAAGAACCACCACCACCCCAACCACCACACATGCCAAAAAGGACCTCCTCATTCCACACCTTGTGCAACCCACAGAGGTCTGGAAGCATGGTATTTCAAAACCTCCCAGATGCAAAGTGCCCTGTAACAAATATTTTTTTCGAAAAAATATATTAAAAACACTGTAAGTAAAGCAAACCAGATCTAAAATTTGCAAGGCGGCAGTTAAAAATGCCACCGGTTTTCCGCTCCTAAGTAGAAAAATTGTAAGTAGAGCTGCTCATAAGTAGAGGTACCACTGTAATCATATTTAACTCTGTTAACTATTAACTGGCAAAAGGACCTGATAAGTAGTGTGAGGAAGTATCTAAGGATGGTAATAATGAATGTCTACCCCTGCATGAATTCAGTAAGATATGTGCTTTAGGTGGACACCGCTAGCCTGTTCAGCATCCCTCACCATCCCAGGCATCTGCTGAGCTGAGTGCATCCCTCAGTTTACCTTGACCTAATTTTATTTAACTTTATTCTAACCCTACACTTCTAATTTATGTATTTTAATTTACTTGAGGGCTGCCTAGCACTATATGGGCGCCAAATCAAGGAGCGAATTCTGATACCTCTAGCACTACCTGCTGAATTATGACTGGGGTCATAATAACACCCTTTCCCATGCATCAGAGAGAATGGGATGGGCAAAAATGCACCGCCACTCTAGGCCAATCTGAACAACGGTCCAAACTTTCCATCCAGCCCAGATGCAACCAGATAACCTCATTCTCTCCAAATCAAGGGTGGGAGGGTGGGGACAAAGTGCAAAAGAGAAAGAGAAGGCTGCACAGAGGGAGCAGCCTTCTA
Source organism: Phrynocephalus versicolor (assembly GCA_023846285.1). Classification (NCBI taxonomy): domain Eukaryota; kingdom Metazoa; phylum Chordata; class Lepidosauria; order Squamata; family Agamidae; genus Phrynocephalus; species Phrynocephalus versicolor. Next base: position 17,786,053 of record JAHTLZ010000348.1, read on the forward strand.
TCAGCTCTCCCTCCCACACAGCCAGGGCCAGGATCTGTGCAACTTTTTCACATCAGATCTCCAGTTCGGGAGGCAAAATAGCCCCGCCCAGAACTTTGTGCAGAGCGGAGCATCCATTCATGCTACTTAGACATGGGCAAGACTCGGCGAAATCCTCGTTTCCGTTTTTGCTTGTCGTTCTCGTTACGTAACGAGAACGGTAACGGGAATTAATCCGCTCCAGCTCGAACCCGACCTGATAAAAGACAAATTTGGTCAGGTTTGTTGTTCTCGTTCATGGCATCGCGGCGATCGCGCGATGCCAAGCAGCACAGAAAAAAAGTTTTAAAAATAAATAAAAAACCGATTCCCAGCCATAAAAGCAGGCGAAAATATGCCTGCCTCAGTGAGGGCACCTACCAGAGAGGGGTGGTTTCTGGGGGGGGGGGGTCCCCGGCCTTCCCCCCCTCTCCTGTACTGGGCTGTTGGAACCAGGCTGGGGTGGGGCATCCTCGTCGTTTCCATTTGCCATGCGGTGTGGGGGGGTCCAAAATGGCGAACACAATATTTATTTTTAAATCGTGATCCAAAAACCCACCAAAGCACCACAGAAACATTTGAAAATTAGGTATTTTAAATGCCTGATTTTTTATAGTAGCAGCAGTGGTTTTTTCTTGCAATAAAACATCTCCATTGATTTTATTTTATTTTATTTTTATTTTTATTTTTTTACACCTGCGCAATGATGGGCTGGCCATGGGATGGGACCATGCACATTTTTGGAGCCATTCCACCAATCGCATGGCCAGGTTTTGACTGAAACTTCTGGATGTGCCAGAGAGGGCATTAAAAGCCCACAAACCCTAACCCTAACCCTAACCCTAACCCTAACCCATACACCAGTACGGTGTCCTTCTTAGTGGGTCAGAGGCACCCAGAGGTGCAGCCGACTAACCCATCCTAACCTTAACCTTAACCGTAACCCTAGCCCTTACCCTAACCCCAACCCTAACCTATATCCGTACGCAAGTACACTTCCCTTCTTAGTGGGTCAAAGTGAGGCACCCAGAGAGGTGCCTCGCAGAGCCCACTATCCCCTATCCCATTCCCTAACCTGTATGTCAGGTACGCTAGTATGCTCCCCTTCTTAGTGAGTCAGAGGCACCCAGAGAGAGAGGTGCCTCTGCCACTTACCCCCCACCCTAACATAATGTAATGTACGCGCCGGCTCCGCGTTATGCTTCCCTTCCCTTCTTAGTGGGTTAGACGTCAGAGGCACCCAAACGACAAACAGAAATGACAAATTTTTGAAAATTTCCGCAACAAATGGAAATGATCCAAAACGGACCTGTCCCGACAAATGACAACTCGAAACGTCATTTTTTCTGGTCGTGCCCATCTCTAGATAATTCAGTCTAAAAATGCCTATCATGCCTGCTTTCTATGTCATTCGTTGTGTTCAATCCAGGCCATCACAGCCTGAGGAATTTCCTACTTCCTCACTGTCTTTTGGAAAGGAGGAGATTTCAAGAATCAATTAGACTTGGTTGGTGGGTCCTGTTTGATTTCAAAAGCAATGTATGCTTTCTAATTTTTGTTGCCCTGCTTGAAATGTTGGAGCTATGGAACTCCTTGCCACAAGCTGTCCAAATGGTATTGTAATTGGTGGCAGCATGTTTTCAAATAAATTGCTTAATTTTAAAATATCACAAGATTCCCCCTTTTTTTCTGCTAAAAGAGTAACATGGTTGCTTCTCTGAACATTGTTCATAAATGCAGTGATATAAGGATCTGCATGCCGGGAGTGGAGGAATCAGAGGGAAGGAGAGCAAGAGAGAAATCTTTTATGTACCTCAGGCAGGAAACCTTCAACTACTGTGAACTTGCAACCTTCTGCCTCCATATTGTTTCAAAGCCTTAGCTTTGATTTGGGAAAGAATAGCTTTGAAACTCTATCAGGAAAGTTGAAGACATGACTCATATTTCTACACTACATAAAATGGTTCACTGGTAATTCTACCCCAAAAACGTCCCCTGGGCTTGCAAAGATACAGTTGGTTACATATCTTCAAATGTATCATATTTGGGGTTTCTCTTGATGGCTGTTCCAAGACATTAATCTTCACTTATGAATTCAACGGCAGGCAAAGGAATTTGGCTAGCAACAAGGATCGGCACAAACTTTGTTCCTGCTTGCCGGGGCTGATGGCACACAAATGACATTTCCTTCATTTCCTCACCACCAAACCTTCTTTGACAGCTAGGCTGGTAGATACTTTACCATCATTTCAGGCAAGCTAGAGAACTTACCCATGAGTGGCTTTCGTGAGTAGAGATGGGCACGACTTAGCGGTATTCCCGTTTCCGTTTCCGTTACTCGGTTCCGTTACTCTACGGAAATGGTAACGGGAATTACTGCCCCAGACTTCGAGCTCGAACCGACGAACGAACAATTTTGGTCTGATTTGTCGTGCTCGTTACTTGCATCGCGCGATACCACGCGGCACAGAAAAAAAGTTTTTAAAAGTTAAAAAAAACCGGTTCCCGGCCAAAAAGCAGGCGGAAAAATGCCTGCCGTGCCTCAGGGCACCTACCGGAGGGATGGTTT
>JAHTLZ010000348.1:17788649-17821743 GCA_023846285.1 Phrynocephalus versicolor
CTGCCGTGCCTCAGGGCACCTACCGGAGGGATGGTTTGTTTCTGGAGAGGGGGGTCCCGGCCTCCCCCCCTCCGTCCTGGGCTGCTCTGGTCTGGTGGGACTCGCCACAGGCTCACAAAAAGCCCAGTCTCGCCGCCGGCCGCCGCAAACGCAAGCAGCACGGACGGCGCATAGGAAAAAACTTTTAAACTCTCCCCCCACCCATTCCCAGGCCAAAAAGCAGGCGGAAAAATGCCTGCTGTGCCTCTGGGCACCTACCGGAGGGATGGTTTGTTTCTGGAGGGGGGGGTCCCGCCTCCCCCCCGTCCTGGGCAGCCAGACTCGAGTCGCCATGCCATGTGGTGTGGGCGGGGGATCCAAAATGGGGCGGTGAACACAATATTGTTTTTGAAATCGTGGTCCAAAAACACACAAGCACAACAGAAACACGCGGAAATTTATAAACTGCCAGATTTTTCACAGTAGCAGTGGATTTTTTCTTGCAACAAAATGTCTCTCCTCTCCTCCTCTGTCCTCCATTGATTTTATTTTATTTTATTTTATTTACACCTGCGCAGTGCGCAATGATGGGCTGGCCGAGTGGCCATGGCCAGCCATGTGGGAGTGGACGACCATGCAAATTTTTGGAGCCATCCCACCAATTGCATGGCCACTTGGCCATGGAGACTTCTGGGATGTGCCAAAAAGCCCCCTAAAACTTGCCCTAGCCCCCTAACCCGCTAACCCTAATCCTTGACTCCTTACCCATACGTCACAGACTGTCTTCTTAGTGGGTCAGAGAGGCACCCAGAGGTGCAACCCAATAGCCCACCCTAACCTTACCCGTCATTAGCCTAACCCTAGCCCTTGAACTCACCCACCTTAACCCTAAGCCAGATCTACTTGCATTGCACTACACGCAAGTACAATTCCCTTCTTTGTGAGACATGGCAGGTGCGACCCAGTCCTCGGAGGGTCGTACCAGTGGACCAGTCTCACTGTCTGCAACTGGTATGCATATCCATATATATGGTTATGCATGCCATTTTGCAGCAGCAGGTGAGGAGGGGAGACCCCCATGTTGAGGGGTCTCTTGGAGCCTGCTGCTGCCCCTTCCTAGTGGGTGAGGATAGGAGGCACCCATGGGTGCCTCCAGGAGCCCACTTTCCCTTTATAGCGGGCCAGAGGAGGCACCCACCCCACAGAGGTGCCTCCAGGAGCCCGCTACACCCCCAAAACCAGTACTAACGACAACAAAAAAATGAAAAAACGAACTGACTAATTTTTGCGGTTTTTCGCGAAAAACGGAATCTTTATTCGTGAGACACAAACACTCAAGGAATAACAGCAACAACTGGGACACAATAGAATGGGAGACAATAATTTTCACAACCTTTCCTCCCCAGAAAATCTGCTTGTGTCCAAGGTTTACTCCATCATCTTCTTTTTTATAGACCTCTAGCAAAAAACAAATGACAGTGCTGGTCTGTTTAGGACACAGTGATGTGAATAAATTGTGTCATCTTCTCAATGCAATGCAATTGCTCAGCTTGGGCGATCAGCAGAAAGATCAAGGTCTTTGTTCTAAATCAATACTATTTGCCGCTCGTAAACTGGCCAATCAAACAATATCCGGTTGTGTTCACTATGCAACTCTTGTCTGTCTGATACTGGTCCCTCGAGCAAGATGTGATTAGAAGGAAAAATAACCCTGAAGCAGCAACAGATGAGAAATGCAATAGGTATGGTCAGCTGCACACAATGAGAAACATCAACATTGTAAGTAGCAAAATTTGAGGAATGGTGAGAACACTTTGGAATGTCAATGAATTGAGGTTTAGCAATAGGATCAAGTGAAAGGGGAGGACAAGGGGGGTCAAGGTTAGTATTGTGATTAGGGTTAGAATTTATACTAATTGCATATATCCCCCCCCCCGCCAAACAGGGATTTGTATGTGTCAAACATCTCTAAATGGAGAGGAGGTGTGGGTGGGTGTGCATGATTTATGCCTTCTGTTTGAAGGGCTGGGGTCTGAAACTCAATATGTCTTCAGATGCAGATTTAACAACAGCCCTACAGTGAATATCATCAGTGACTAAGAACAGCCCTACAGTGAATATCATCTGTGACTAAGAACAGCCCTACAGTGAATATCATCTGTGACTAAGAACAGCCCTACTAGTGAATATCACCTTGCCAAGCATTTACATCTAAGAATGATCTTGTGACCTACCACATCTTTTGCCATGTTTGGAATGTTGGTACATGCTTTGAAAAAGAGGATATTGCCCTCAAAAGCTTGCAATAGTTTTTTTGTTATTTTATTAGTGGCCCATAAAGGTATCACCTATAGCATAGTCTTGCATTTTGATATCTATTGTATTTCCTAAATTTACTGAGAAAGCCAACGGTGCTGCCAGCTGGGTCCTCTCTATTGGCAGACAGATTGTGTAATGTCTGCTTCTTGGCATTGTGGGTTCACCCCTCCCCCCCAAAAATGAATATTGGCTACAACAATTAAGGACCTGAGTAGCTTCTGCTTCTTCTATCCATTTAGTCATATTCAACTCTCAGTCAATTTCTGGACCAATGTTCTCCATGTCTTTCCATCTATAACAGTTTCTTTTTAGTTCCATCAAAGTCATTCCAGTATCCCTTCTGATGGTGTCAGGCAGTGAGTCTTCGGGCAACCCAATCTTTGTTTGTTTACCACCTTCCAATCCCAGCATATTTGTCTTTTTGAGTGAGTTGGCTTGCATGATATAATGGAAATATGACAGAGTTTTTGGGTGACCTTGGTTTCCTTTCCAGAGATGTGCTTTATTTCACTCTGTCTAGGATCTCCTTGTTGGAAACCCTTGCTGTCCATTAGATGCATACCCCAATGGAAAAAAAATTGTTAAGGGAAAATTTGTCTCAGTTTTCCCCCTCAGGAGACCCTTCCCCAAAAAAACACAAATCACCCCCCCCAAAAAAAAAATCAAACCTCCAAATCTCTATTCTGTGCAAGGAGAACATTCAAAGATTATGGACATTATATGCAACTCTTGAGGTGAGAACATTTACCTTATAGTGTTGTTTTTTGTATGGTGTATTCAATAAAATATGATTCTTGGTACATATTTCTGCCATGCTTTCTGGGGAATTCAGGGAGTTGTAGTCCAAAAATGCATATATGCATGTATAATGTAAACTATCCTGATTTTCACTGCAACTCCCATTATTCCTGCTTGGCTGGCTAGGGCTGGTGGAAACAGCAGTATAACAACATCTGAAGGGCTACAAACAGCTCAGTCTTCATAAGAGGGGGTGCAGGACTGACCTATGTTTCAGAGGTTCTTGAGAAGTGTGTGCTTAATATTCTGTTGGGTTATGGTCATGGGATGCAGCACACAGCACCCTAGAAAACCTTTCATAACAGATCACCAGCAAACTAAGGGGTGATCACATGGGCAATGTAACCCATAATGTTCATCAGACTGAACACTGGTGAATTTGAAATAAAGCCAGGTGAGTCCACACCATAAAGCTGAATGTGGGGAACTCACGTGTGGAATTGCCATCCTTGTTGTTCTTGTTCAACTGGCAGGGATGGGTTAAAATGTGTAACCAGTTTGACATTGCATTTGCCCGTTTTCTGCTCACTGTGATCACCTGAAGGTGTCTTATTCTTCATCGACTTCTTCTTCATCTGCCTCTTCGTTGAAAGTTTCGCCTTAGTTTTGGAGCAGGCTTTTGCTAAATCTCTCTGTAGATTAATGGGGGGAAAATAAACAAGAGAGAGCAGTTGTGGTGGTGAAAATGGCCAAGAGCACTTGTTAGCACCTAACAAAGGCATCTCCTGCTCTTTTCCCCCATTAATCTTGGAGTTCAGTGTAGGCCAAGCACTTCACTTCTGCCCCTTTTGATTCTTATAAATCTGGATGTCTGCACAAATTAACGTGAAGAAATCCATTTTCCTATGATGCAAAAGCAAATCACAGCACACTAACCCATTTCTCCCCATGCTAGGGTAAGAATAAAGGAGGTAATTGTATGAAGCAGGGAACAAGGCAACAGTCAATGTTCATGTATCTAACTAGGTGGAACACTTAGAAAATGGCTGATGATGTTATGGTAAGGTTCCATGAAGGTGTCTTATTCCATTCTGCTAGAGACTTTTTAATCTCAGCCTACCAGAGACCTGCTGCTGAAATCCTAGACCTTATCTGACCCAGCACTGCTAATCGCACAGTGTGGTGTGGAGAATTTATTAAGAGGGTAGATATCTGGAAGAGATTACTTTCAGACAACAAATCTCAATTCACAGGTTGTCCTCATGCAGATTTAATCCCCAAGATAGGGGGAAAATATGGCCTGAAGGCATCATTCTCTTCCTTTCATGCACTCTCTCCTTGGCCAGTGATTGGACCTTGCTAAAGCAATACTATCTCTTGAGAAAGGGAAGAATAAAAAAAACCCTGACTGAAGTGATGTATTTGTCATTGTTAACGCATTAAAATGCTTTACAATGCTCATGCAATTTTGGCATTTGGCTACCCCTTCTTTTATGTTAATGAAAAGGTTAGAAATCCACATTATGCAGGAAACTGTAAAGTACTTGAAATCCTTCTAAGGGCACTAATGCGTAATCACAGCAGTCCAAGTTGATAAATACACATATACATGGAGAGAGAGAGAGAGAGAGAGAGAGAGTATAGGAAATCTTAGACCAGATTTTGTATCCATTTATTTATATTCAAAAATTTAAAACCACCCAAGTCAAAATGCTTTTAGAAACATCAATTCTGTACTGGAATCTGGTTCAGGATAACCTTGTTTAAGAAGAATGGAGATTGTATAGCTGGGCTTTGCTTCTAGCAGACTACAGCAAAACTCTAAGCATTGAAATGAGGGGTGGGGAATATGCATTGCTCCAGATATTGCGGGACTGTATCTTCATCAGTCAAAGTAGCCAATGGTGAGGGATAATTTATTTATTTTACAGTAACTCCCTGCTGATCACGGGGGTTAGGGACCCACCCCACCCGCGATGGACAAAAATCCGCAATATGCGGAAGCGGGTGGGGTGGGGTGTGGGGCGATTGTGTGGCGTACCATGGTGGCAGGGGGATCTTACCTCCCGCCACCGCTGGCCGCCTGTGCGGCCCAAGGCTTCTCCGGGGTGCGTGGGAGGGCCGCGAAGAGCAACTGGATTGCTCCCAGCCACCCCCCATGCGGCTCCGTGGCCTCTCAGAAGGGGCGGAGAGGCCATGGAGAGCGATCGGATCGCTCCTGGCAGCCCCCCTGCCTGGCTCGGAGGCCTCCCAGAAGGGGTGGAGGGGCCGCGGAGAGCGATTGGATTGCTCCCAGCACCCCCCCACCCATGTTGGAGGCCTCCCAGAAGGGGCGGGGGGCATAGAGAGCAATTGGATCGCTCTCTGCCACCCCCCCCCACGTGGCTCCGAGGCCTCCCAGAGGGGCCTGGGGGCATCAGAGAGTGATCGGCCCCAAGGCTTCTCCGGGGTGCGTGGGAGGGCAGCGCAGAGTGGCCGGATTGCCCGCTGTCACCCTCCCACACACCCTGGAGGCTTCTCGGAGGTGAGGGCAGCACAGAGCAACCCAGCCGCCCCTGCCACCCCCCCACCACGGTTCCGGTACTGCGGTCCCATGATGTAGTGGGACCGCAATACCGGAATCGCGAAATGGCAGGGGGTCACTGTATTTATTTATTTATTAGTATTTTTACTCCATCTTTCTTCTCGGAAAAAAACCCAAGGTGGCTTACAGTAAGGAGAGACAATATACAGTCCATTGCAATTAAGACATATGCAGTTTGGGAAATAGGGAGTTGGGGGGTATCTTACAGCATTAGAAGGCATCATTAAAATTAACAATTAATAACAGAGTATTACTCCTCTGCATTTAGCTTGCTAGGTTTTTTCAGGCTGGTGGAATTCCTGGCTGAGCATAGTACCATCCCCCCAAAATTCCAATTCAAATTGAGAGACCAGGGGAGGTCTCATCCTGTGATTTTACAGGAGTATATCCTTCGTATATCACAGTGAAAAGGACTGGGAGGAGAAACTGCACCGGGTCCAGTTGTTTGGAGAAACATGTCAGTCCAGAATTCAGGTAAACTACAGTTAAGCAGGTGATATGGTATCATAGACCAGAAGTGAGGGAACATAGCTTTTGATACAACGTATGCAGCAAAATGTAATCCACAGCTGCTGTCATTCCTGCCCAAGTTCAGAGCCTTATTTATGACACACATGATATATGCAAAGTTTTTGCAAGAACTACATTCTTTTGGGGGTTTGCAGAAGATTCCCACAAGGTGGGTCCCAAGCCCTAGCACCATTATGGCTCATTATTTGTGACATTTCTTACTTGCTTTCTACTTTATAGCCAACAGCATGTTGGTACCACATGTGCAACCTACCAGATCTTTTAACCAGTCCCCTCCTCTTGCTTCTGGAGTTTTGATGCATTTTTATTGTCCAAGCCCAACATCTTTCTACAGAGCTCAGCCCTGGCACCAAATAGAAATGGTTAGAAACCAATGCCTGACCTTTAGCCCTAAATTGCAATCAAACATCACAAGGAGTGTGGTCACTAGCAATTCACCAAGACTTCAGGTGGCACCCTAAGACCTGGCAACCATATGGTATGGTGCTTATATAATATTTGCAGAAAGTCTGTTGTTGAACTTATATTGCCAATGTGATCTGGAGTGATAGATCAAAATTCCCCACAGAGTACAGGCTCTGTTGAAACATATTGTATATGTGGCATGCTGATGCCCAGCAAGTCAATAAGGCAGGACTAGTAACTCTCATCTCCTTTCCAGGAGATGAAAGCTCAAGCTTGCTCTCCTTCCTTGCATAGCTTTCACTCCTGAGGGCCTCATTGAATCACAACAGACACAAGTACATCTGAATTACCAGCCTCCCAGAGGCTATGAAAGGAAGCAAACCCTCATAGGATCCTGTAATGATTTAATTAATTGGTCCCCTGCAGAATGTTAGACTTTCTCTCAAGTCATCCTAGAGAGCCTTAGCAAACTATTTGAAACTGACTGATGTAGCAGGTGAACCTGGAGATTCAGCTTCAAGGGCTTGCAGAGAGGAAACACAAGCAGCATTTAGGCGGTAAAAAAGTGAAAGAGCTCTGAGTCACAGAGTCTACTGCTAAAGATTTATATTCATGATGAGTCCTCTCCCTTCCCCCACCCCAGCTAGAAAGCAAGCAAGCAAGGAAACTGTTGACACTTTTCATGTCAGTAGGGCTGTTTTGTTGTGTTATTTTGGACCAGTTTTGTTGCAGAAACATACTGCAGTGAACCAGGACATCAGAGGAACAGCTGCCTCCCTGGTGTTAAAGTGGCCATAGCCTGGTCCTTGAATATCCTGAGGATACCGGTGCCATGCACTGATCCAAGGTAATAAGGGGAGCAGTATAAATCCTTCTTTAAAACAGCCACTTAAGAAACAATCTTGCTCGAGCATTGGCTGAAAAGAAGAAATGTCATCCGATTTATCCCCAGGCAAAAACACAGAGACACTGAACTGTGAAGAGTTCAGGTTGAGCCCAGGCAAGAATACAGACAGAAGCTAATTCCAAATCCTAAGATACTTCACTGGAAACGCTCATTCCCTCCGGCACTAGCTGGTTAAACCTGGAGGCTTCACCACTGCCGCAATGTGCAACATGGAGAGCAAAGCTGCTCTAATGTGCAGAGGAGTGTATGAAATATCAGATCACACTCCTTGCCCTTTGCTTATCTTACCTTGAATCTTATGGGATCAAACAAGCACATTAAATCTGTCAGATAAACAAAAGGAATTATTTTCCTTCAGTAAGATCCCTAGCTATTTGTTACAACAATACAAGCTGCGATTCACCCAAGCAGAGCTCATTTACCTCTAAGTTTACCTTTTTACTAAAAGTAAAGCCTGAAAACTGTTTCTGTCTGGCGGGATCCTAAGTTATTTGGATAAAATCTGTCTGCCAGAAGGCACATGGAATAGAAGAGATGGATGTAAGGCTTCAGTAACAGCTCTTCTTGATGCTGGCATTACTTAGAGCTAGTTAGTTGCTACCTTAGGCAAAAATAATTTGGATGTGTTATGAAAGGACAGTATATTCTTCATTATGTCAATTCTTATCATTGTATATTCACTACCAGAGAGGCGCCTATCAGATTTTCTGTACCAGCTGCCAACTTGGCTGGCCTTAGGATACTGTGTATCTCAACTTCAGGAATAGTGATGGTCACCATTTGTGGCCAGATAGTTAGAGGGGAATTGGAATAGAATTTATTGACCTATTTAAAACCTTTTTCTCAGCCATGAAGCACATATGTTGGAATCTTATTGATGTTGACATGGGATTTGTGTAAACAGCTGCAAGTAATTGTCACTAATGGATGAGGCACACGATGGCATCACAGTTGTGTGATCAAGCTCATGATGACCTTCCATTTAACTGAGAAGCAACACAACACGTTGTCAATTAGCCCCTGCAAGTTTTACACACTTATGGGAATGCCAATAGGATTCTAACCATTGTCTGTATGACTTGGAATAGTGTGTGGCACAAATATAATTAGCCCTTACAATAGAAGTAACAACGGGATGGTTTCAGTGGGAACCATAAGGAGACAGAGCAGGCAGAGTGAGCCAAGAGGTATATCTTTACATGTGCAACTAAAATCCAACTGAAGATTGCTGTGCATGAAAAAAATGTTTTCAGAAACTCTTCATGATCAGCAGTGAAACCAAAGAAGGAACTTGCACATGATGGAAAGCCAGCAAAACAGCACTTGGAAAACCAATAAGGTTCTCCAGTCTCTCTCTCATTTTATATGTAAATGTCAGATGTTATTCCAATTGTATTTGCTTCCACTGTCATCCTACAAGATAAAATATAATGATGCAATCCTAGTCATACTTGCTTTCAGTAAAGCCGCAATGTATTGGGTTTTGTAGTATTGCTGATAGAGATGGGCACAAAATGCCAAAACAGCATTTTGTTTCATTATTTGTTTCTTTCCCCATTTCATTTTGTTTAATACAAAATATTAAAAAAAAAAAAAAATTTCGTATTTCATTTCTTTTCTTTTTTTTACTTTTTAAAACTTTTTGTTTCTGCACCACTCCTGGCCAGGTTGGCACTTTTTAAATTCTCCTTACAAAAAAAAAATGCCCCAATGCTGGGGGGCTTTTGCCCCCACAGGTGAGAAGCACTTCCTTCCTTCCACCCTATTTTTTTTTAATTAATTTTTTTCCAGTGCTGTCTACATGGCCCCTGGGTCCAGGTCAGCAATTTTTAATATTTTTATTTTTATTTTTATTTTAGAGATATGACCATGTGGCTCCTGGCTAGGTCAGCACCTTTTTATAATTTTATAATTTTTATCTATTTATTTATTTTTAAAAGACCCTGATGCTGAGAGGTGGTAGCTTCCCTGTGCTCCAGCTTTATTTTATTTTTTCCTTCTGACCTGCTGGCTTGTGGGCCAGACTGGCTGGCCCGTGGAATTGAGGGATTTATTTATTTATTTTTATTTTTTAGTTTTAAAAATCCCTGATGAGGGCTCCTGGACCAGATCAGTGCTTTATTTATTTTTTTATTTTTTTAAAGTCCCTGGATGTCCAGGCTCCCCCCCCCCATCTTTCAGCTGTAGGGCAGCTGCTGGTTGTTGTTGTTGTTGTTGTTGTTGTTGTGGCTGCCAGAGTTCCAGGTGAGGAAGCTGGTGGCAACGACAAGGTAGGAGACACCAGGGGAACAAAAATTGAAAAGAAACAAAACAGAAATTTCCATTTGATTTTGTTTCATTTTCCTTTGTTGCGTTCGTTTGTTATTCATTTCGTTAGCTGACAAAATGAATAACAAATAATGAAACAAATTAAAAATTCATCTTGTGCCCATCTCTAATTGCTGATCTAGTAGATAGCCAAAAGGTGGCAGCACTATATCCACTTTACAATGACTGTGTTTCATAATTAAATTGTTAGTAATGTCATGATTTTTCATTATTAGTGTTATTAGAATTTACTGCTTACTTTTTGACAGGAAGAAATAATATTTGTAGTTGTGACTTTTTGACAGGAAGAAACAATATTTGTAGTTGTTGTGACAGGAAGAAACAATATTTGTAGTTGTTGTGAGTTTCGCCAGACTCTGTGGCTCACATTTTGCCCTCTGAAGATGCCAGCTACAGAGTCTAATGACGCATCAGGAAGAGAAACTTCCGGAACATGGCCAAACAGCACAAAAAAACTTACAACAACTATCAGATCCTGGCCATCAAAGCCTTTGAGAATGCAATATCTGTAGTCTCACATAAAGATATACCAAAAGGTGGAAAATAATCACCAAAAACAGAAGAGCAAAGATGTTGCATAGCACAAACAGGTTACCAAGAGTAGGTTCATGTTTTTATCAGCTGTGCTTTAAACAAATAATAAAAAGGGTTACATTCATGTAATGCCATGCATTATTCATTTCAATAAAACGGTTCCACCATAGCTGGGTGAATATTATAATGCAAATCCTATCTTTGTAGCCTGGTGGAATTTTGTATCCACATTTTAGCAGTCAATGGTCCAGAAAAGTTTTTTGTCTGATAAAGCCTAGGTTAGAATATATAGGTATGCAAAACTGATCCAAATCAAAAGCAAATGTATTGCCATTCTAAACCAGAACAATGCAGTGAAAAGTTATGTTAGATAATATTGGGATGCAGCGTGGTAGTGCAGATGGAAATCAAGCATTGTGTGATTAAATTGCCATTGGCACAATAGGATGTGTCCCCCACCCTCTAACCAAGTCATCTCCGGTACCTTTATCGAGCAGATAGGGAGATAATAATTCCGTTATTCAGGAAGAAGCCATTCTATTGAGATTGTAACCTCAATGTCACTGTTTTCATACCACAACATCCATTATCCCCAAATTCTGATTTATACCTCCTAGGGATGATGACATTTCAGTGCAGCAATCTTTAGAGATTTGATGTTCTTGTAGGAACCATTTTAAGGTCAAAAGGCAAGATAGGAATCATTACTTGTTTGTGCTACTATTCACTTGGGGACACAATGCTTGCCCTGCTGTCACATCACATGGGAGTGTGGAACCAGCTGGAAAACTGGTTGGGATTAGGGATGGGCAATTCCAAAATGACACACGCAAGTCCAGGTGGTGCTTGGAACCCTCTGACACACACAGCAAATGTATTGCCCTTTTCTGTGCTGGCTTGGAGCTGAGCTCCAATGAGGAAGCAGGCTGCAACATCATATTTGCTTGCTCCATGGTGCTGGCCAATCAGGAGCTGTGCGGGGACAGGTATCATCCCGCCTCCTTCTCTGATTGGCCGGCACCGCAGAGCAAGAAAGATGACATCACAGCCTGCTTCCTTGTTGGAGCTCAGCTCTGTGCTGGCACACAGAAAGGTAATACAGTGTGTGTGAGAGAGAGAAAGGGGGGAGGGGGTTCTGGGTACCACCTGGGCTCATGTGGGTTGTTCCAGAATTGCCCATCCCTAGTTGGGATCAGAGCTATTGAAGAAGGAGGACTTGCTCAAGGGCATGCTGGGTTCTGATGTCTGATGGGTATAGCTGGTACTATGGGCACTGCTTTGTGAGGAGGGCAGGCTGTTACCACTCCAGTACAGGAAGTGTTGTTGGGGAAAGTATGGCATGGCTTTCCTTGTTGAAACAAACAAGAATGCTCTGTCCTCTGCCACCACCATAGGCACTCTGCATAGGTGGAGGCACCAGTGGAGTGAGCAAAGATTGACCTGAAGATGGCTGAAGGAGGTGCCCACTTCTGGAAGGTACTTGGAAGCAGCCTGAGAGAGACTGTATCTTGTTGCTCTTGTGGGAGGGAGTGGTAATGAATGTATGGAAGGTGTCTCAGTGCCAGCAACTGCAGTAGTGGATGAGGGGATTACTTTTCCTCCTCAGTATGGGTAAGATGCTATTTCCCTCTGTGCTATAATGGCATTTGGAGAGGTTGTGTACTGTATGTGGTTGAGGTCCTCTGTGACTCAGAGACTGTATCTCAGGCAGTGAACTCCAGAAAATCTGAGTCATCTGAATCTACTCCAGACTGCACTGGCAATGCTGTGTTCCAAATTGTATGGGCAGAATCAGAGGAGAAGAGAAGAAGCCTTTAGATATTTGTCTGAACACACTCAGAGTCCAAAATCCTTTTCATTACACTCACCAGTGTAATGCCATCAGCATAACATCCAGCAGTCAATGGCTCCATAGGCCATAATTTATTGCACATTAGAGATGGGCACGACTCAGAAAAAAAGTTTCGTTTTCGTTTTCGTTTTCGGCTAGGGTCTGAGTCGTTTCGTTGCCGTTTTCATGGGCTAATTTCAAAATTTTTCGTTTTCGTTTCGTTACGTAACGAAAACGAAAAAACGAAAACGAAAAAGAAAAAATTTTCGTTTCTCCCCATTTAGCTCAATTGAGTGCTTTTCCAGTAACGAAAAACGAAAATTGGCTCGAAATTAGTCGTTTCGTTTCCGTTTTCGGTCCGGGTTGGTGCCGATTTTCGTTTTCGTTTCGTTTCCGTAACGAAAACGAAAAACGAAAACGAAAACGAAAATACCGCTAAGTCGTGCCCATCTCTATTGCACATCAATCATACAGCACGGTGAGCAAAAGAAAAGGCTTATAATGACCTCTTAATCTGAGTGGACATTAGCCACTCAGTGTTAAGCTGATGGTGTTCATTTGTCTGGCAGACTAATTGGATTCTAGAGGGAGATGGTGTTGTCCCCATGCAAACATTCAGATTGGGCTCCAAAGGCCTTTTTGCAGATCAGCTCTCTACAAAGAAACTGTAAAAATGAAGGGTGTATCTGTGTAATTAGAATATTTCAAAAAGTCCTTAATCATACACACAAAGCCTACATATGTATAGTTTACACATATGTAATACAGTGGTACCTTGAATAACGTAATTAATTCATTCTAAATAAAATTATGTTATACAAATTTTTCGTTGTACAAATTGCAATTTCCCATAGGAATGCATTGAAAATGGATTTAATCTGTTACAATCCATAGTCAAGAGTAATGACTGAGAGGATGACCTGCTGCAGGA
This sequence comes from Phrynocephalus versicolor, assembly GCA_023846285.1. Taxonomy (NCBI): domain Eukaryota; kingdom Metazoa; phylum Chordata; class Lepidosauria; order Squamata; family Agamidae; genus Phrynocephalus; species Phrynocephalus versicolor. The sequence continues at coordinate 17,801,737 of JAHTLZ010000348.1, forward strand.
TCCGGTGCTCTTTGCCTCCTTATGCCCCCACCCACAACATGACCAGAAAGGAGGGGCACTAGTGCTGGCTTACAAAGCCCACCCCCAAGGAAACACCCCCACACAGATCACAGGTGGCTTCCAGAGTCCACCCCCCAGCAACCCCCCCACACAGTTCAGTCAGACCTGGCAGATGATCGTTTGCGGCTTGAAGGAGGAGGCGGCGGCGGAGGAGGAACCCAAAAGGAGCCGGCAGCAACAGCTTTCTCAGCAGCGGAGCGTGAGGGAGCAGCAGCGGCAGACAGCAACGACGGGGCACACGCAGCTCCCTGCCTTTTCCCCAGCCCTTTCCAGCGATCACAGTGCTGGCACAGAGCCAGCACTGGCCAGCTGATGAGCGGCAGGCTCCAGATCAGCAGGGGAGTAACAGAGCGGTCTGACTGATCTGTGGGAGGGGGGGTTGCTTGGGGGGTAGACTCTGCAAGCCACCAGTGATCTGTGTGGGGGTGTTTCCTTGGGGGTGGGCTTTGTAAACCAGTGGTGGCGGCATTCCGAGGCCATGGGCTCCTTTTAAAGTGGCTGGCGCTGGCGGATTCTCTGTGCCTGCGTGGGCCAGCCAGTGCCCTGATGCCCATAGCTGCAAAGCCTACTGGGCACCCGTGATTGGCCCTGGTGCCAGGTGCGGCATACATGACTCAGCATGGATGGCCCCCACCTGGTGCCATCTTCCAGCCCTGTCAAGGTCTGGCTGGGCAGCGTACCACAACTCTGGACCCGGTTAGTCGGGTCCGCTTTTTTCTGCAAACTTTTTTACGTTGTACAAACCATACGTTATATGAGGTACCATTGTAATGCCCCATATTGTGGCAGAATTTGTTAAATTTGGCCCCCAACTTAATTTCACAGTGTTTAACTTTTAACCTTTTAAAGACTTTCCTACTTGGGTGGGGTGTGAGAGTAGTGGAAGCAGGTCTGGGCCTGGAGTCTTGCTTGACCTCCAATCCATGCCTGATTTCAGCAGGTTCCTACTTCAGAAAATTTCTGCCCACCTGTTCAGCAGTCTTCTAAACTCTGTACATTTGATTACTCCTGGGCAGCCCTCCAATCCATCATCATTAACCACATTTGACCTGTAACCTACTGTCCTCTCATTCCTTTATAAATTCTGCTATGAGTGCAGCCATGCATCAGTTGAATGCTTTACCATGGAACTCATCTGAATTCTGTTACCTCTTGGACTACCCTGTTGTGACTGAATGACAAGCCTGTCTAATCCTGTGAGGAGAATGGGATGGGCAAATACTCACTGGTACCTGAAGTCAATTTGGGTACCAGTGAAAAATTTTCATCTGGCCTGATCACTCAGCTGGCTAGAGCACTGAAATTGTCTTCTGCAAAGTCAGTAGCTTGGTGGTTTGGATTCCGGGTGCCCCACAGCAGAGTGAGCTTCCATTGTTAACCCCAGCTCCTGCCAACCTAACAGTTTGAAAGCATGCAAATGCACGTAAGTAAATAAATAGGTGCTGCTGTAAAAAGCAGGAAGGTAAACAGTGTTCAGTGCACAGAAATGCATTTGGCCGTGCTGGCCATATGGCCACAAACTTGCACAACACTGACTCTTTGGCTTAGAAATGGAGATGAGTGCCACCCCTAGATTTGGACAGGACTGGCATGCATTTGTGGGAGGAACCTTTACCTTTACCTTACTCTCATTCTCACTACTCTCAGGAGGATGGACCAACATAGGAAAGGCAACAGCTCAGCACCAGAATCAGCAGTACACCTCCACTTGAAGGACAAAGGACACTCTTTCAAAGATAAGGATGTACACATATCAGACAGAGAATACAGGTGGTTTGAGAGAGGGGTCAGGGAAGCTATTCATGTGAGTATTAAAAACATGGTGAAATGGAATGGACCAGGACCAGCTGGCTCAAGCTGAACCCGGAGAGGATGGAGGTTTTGTTCTTCGGGGCGCCCTCGTCTGGGTACAATGCCCCCCTCCCTAGACTGGGCCAGGAATCTGGGCGTGGTCTTGGATTCAGCCCTCTCCCTGGAAGCCCAGGTGACGGCGGTCTCCAGGGCCGCTTTTATCCATCTCTGCAGGATCGCCCAGATCTGACAGTACCTCGATGAGTCCTCCCTGAGGACAGTCGTGCAGGCCCTCGTGATTTCGATGATTGACTATTGCAATGCCCTCTACATGGGGTTGTCCTTGACCATTGTCTGGAGGCTCCAACAGGTACAGAATCCGGTGGCCAGACTGGTGGTGGGTGCTCGTAGATTCGAGCACATCACCCCAGTCGTGGCTCGCCTGCATTGACTACCCCTTGTCCACCATATAAGGTTCAAGGTCCTGGTTTTGACTTTCAAAGCCCTCCACGGCTTGGGAACAGAGTACCTGTCGGAGCATATCTCTCAGAGGTCGACTGGGACCAGACCCCTTTCCCCGCCTCCAGTGCCACCCACACCATTTTCAGCGGAGGGTATTGTACCCTCCTATTTTTACTGCTGCCTCTGATTTTTATGCTTGTTTTTTTTTTTTTTTTTTTTTTAGTATACACCACCCCGAGTTCCATCTCAGAAGATGGGGCGGTATATAAATATAGTAATAAATAAATATAATAATAAACCCCTCTCTCATCAGAGCTGGGGGGCTCAGACACTGTCTATCTGCTACTTGTCAGACTGTGTTTTCAACAATCCCCAGAAAATCAAAAATATTTCACACCTCTACCACCAAGGCCATAGCTAACGACCCATACTTAATGGGTGTTGAGAAGGCTACAGGTAAGACTTTCACACGCTTTAGGCCATTATCCACCTAATGAGCCCATTGTTCACCTAATGAGCCTATTAAGGCCATTGTTCATCCTATGATCCTATTTCAGACCAGGGTGATATGAGGTCAAAGTGAGCTATAAAATAGAGGACTCGCAAATAGCTTTCCTCAGACTGGCAAAGCTGTTTGGATGAGCAGTGAAATGTTTCAGTCTCTCAAGAAAAGAAGTCCAGTTGCCATGACTCAACTTCAGGTAAAATACTGGTTGTGTTGAATCAAAACCAGAGACTGGTTTTGATTCAACACAACATCATTGTTAAGATTTGTTGCATCCAAAGTTGAAGTAACCATGATGATGGTTATCTAGTAGGAGAGAAATATAAAGAAATGTGTCCTTGTAGACATAAGGGGTATATTGCATGATGGATAGATCAGCAAATTAGGAATACTTGACCATATTTCAGTGAGAGTCATATCTGAAGATAAAGAACATAGAGCATCAAAGATGATAGAGGATGCATGAAGCCTCTTCATTCACATGATAAAGAGACAGGGTGGATCCCTCATTTGGTTCAGTTTTGGTCTATTCCCAATGATCACATGCACTGGAAATAGACCAAACCAGAGCAGTCCTCCCCCCCCCACACACACACACAAAGTTAGAAGCCTTAAATTTGATTCATTCTAGTTATTATGGGAAGGACCAAATAGTAGGGTAAATGGCCATTGGCCATATCCTAAGTCCTCCTTCTTCAAGGTCTGGAATGGTCTAATAAAGCACCTTACCAGATTGCATAGAAGAGACCTTTCCCCACTCTTCTCAGCACATCGGGCAAATTCAAACATATACAATCTTCTCATCTTTTAATTTTCATATAATCCCTTGTCCCTGAGTATAGGATCATGTAGGAAAATGTTACTCCATGTAAATAAAATACGATGGGGGAGGAGGGACAGACAGAGAGTTGCATGCATAATCCAGAGGCAACAGCGGTAAAACCTTTATTAAACTTCAAAAATAACACAAGCAGAAGGCAGCTGTTTTTAGACTTCTGTAGGAGTCGATCACTGATACCTGCTTTTGATGTTTTGGCAGCCTAATAAAAGGTATCACCTATCCTTGTCTTCATAAAGTAAGCAACAACACTCATCAGATCCTATGACTTCATTGCTAGGGGAATAAAACCGGCTGCGATGGCACCTATGGAAATACTGTGCTGCTCATATCTGTACATAACAGATGAATGCATATGCTGTTCTTCAGCATGTTTTCATAAGTGAGAAGAACGATCAGAGATCACGCAGGAAAAAGCAGACAGCATCTATTGTGCATGAACAGAACTACAATACTAAGCAAAATACAGAGAATCATGGATCTCCTCTACTTCCCATAGGCCAACGGATGTTCAATTTTGCTTTGCATTTACTCTTTACATCTAGAGACTGAACTAGCAGCAAGGGCTGCCCTAATTCAATGCATGACTCCCATCAAGGATGTTCTTTTTAAAAAATCAATTAGAACAAATCCCCATCACTCAATCCCAATTATTTCATCAGCATCTGTGCACAAGTCCCAAAGAACAAAAGCGGATGCGGAACAAATGAGCTGTCCAATTTTCAATCAGGCTTTTGTTCGTTCTTGGAACAAATCAAAGTTGAAAACAAAGCAGGAAAATAATGATGCACGATGACAGGAGACTCATTACAAACCACAGAAATGTGAAATAATACTGTCACTGAAACATCCAAAGCAGGAATTTGTGAGCCTGTTAGTCCGTGTGATCCAAGTCAAACAGGACTGGGAATGATACAGATGATAATACATTGGATAATGGATATCATTATATACAGATGGTGCATGTGTGCATGAGTATGCATTTGTGACCAGAGTGGAAAGCATTTCTCATTCTTCTCAGGATAATTAGATACAAGAAGAAATGTATAGTATTATCTGTTTAAGAGGGTTCTCTCCATTAGTGTTATTTGCAGGAACTACAAGAATATGTGTTAAGATCCACAAATAATTCAAATCATTTTAATAAAAAATTAAAGCTATGGCATAGTGATATTCAGAAGCATGACATAAGAAGTATAAAACAGATTTTCAGAACCTACTGAGCCTCCCCATCTCATTGGCTGGCTGACTCCCCAGAAGCCTCTCTAAGGAAAGAGGTCTTCAATTGCTGATGGGAAGAAATGAGAGAAAGAGGCATCCAGAGTCAGTGAGTTCCATAATGTGGGACCAGCCACGGGGGACGGGGGGGGGGGGGACTCTCTGAGGTCCTCACCAGACATGCTTGTGAGCATACCATTGCTGATGTCAATGCTCACGAGGGCTACTAGAACAACACACACCCTCTTATTATTTCCCTTTAAGTCAATGTTTCTTCATAAAATGCCCTTTCATTCATCTCCATAAGACTTCACGTCATTCCTCACCACCCCCCAGGATGTGTGTGTGTGTGCGCGTGTGCGCATGCATGTCCGTGTACATGCATGCATTTCCTTTTTTCCATTTCCCTCCTCCCCTTTTCCCACCCTTCCATCTTTTCAACTCAGCCAAATGCATGAATAGTCGCACACATCAAAATGTTCCTTCAATTTTTTATTGCTGAGGAAGTAATTAAACATCCAGTGGCCCTAAGCTTCCTTGAATGCTTCCATGTTACACCATTTCATGACCAAAAACTAAAAGTCCATTTAATTAAGGGCCAAGCTATATGATTCTGGATTGCTCGTCATCGGGGGGGGGGGGGAGGCATTCTTTATGTGCTGAATAACATCTGACTGTCATTGTGTAACTCCTACAGACTATTTTCTTCAGCCAAATGGGTGGGGAAATCACAAGAAGGGGATGTGATTCAAGATTTTTGTTAGAAAGAGCAGGAGAGCTGGAAAGGAAGGAACTGCTGTTCCCCTGGAGAATGATAAAGCCCTTCCCTCCTTGGTTTGGGTAGTAGAATTTTAAGGGCACTTGGAGGGTGAATCCACACAGTGATCATTTTCATTTGTATTTGCATTTGCATTTGTATTTTAGGAATTGGAGACTAGGAGAAGATTCTTTTAGGTTGTGGATATCCTATCTCAGGGCCTTTTTACACGACCCCTAAGATCCGCTGGTCCCTTAAATTCGGACCAGATATCTTGAGGGTTTGTCGCTCTCTCTGCGTTCCCACCCCCTCCACACTTCCTTGTTCTGTCTGCGTGAGGGGAGGGAGAAAAAAAGGGAGAAAAAAGGGAGAAAAGAATGCAATCTTACCTCCGAGTGCCGGTGGAAATTGCTCCGAGCCCTGTTCACTTCCTGGTTCCTCTTAAAGGGGCAGGAGGCAAAAGAAAAACAACAAAAAGAAGCGAGGAGAGCCTGGCACTCTGTGCATCAAAAATTTTCACTCTTTCAGAAGCAGGTACTTGAAAGGTGCGCTGGGTCGCACTTAGGTGGGCGGGGTCGCACTTAATTTTCTGTTAGCTCCGGAGCTGGTGGGGAAACATTTTTAAGCTCCGGAGCTTGCAGCCATTTGCTGTGGAGCTTAGGGGTCGTGTATAAATGCTCTCAGTCAATAAATATAAATCAGTTGCTGATTTTATTTGGCTTCAAAAAGACATTCACATACTTCCTTTCCCCCCTGCAAGCAACTCCTGTATTTAATAGTGGTGATGAAAAGAATTCAGGAGTGTGCGATTTTTAACATACCAGTCTTATATCATTCTTGCCATTGCTTGATCACATATATTATATAAAAGCATATTTGTAAACACAGAACAAGGACATTATAATAGTACAAACTTCCCTGTCTTGCAAAGTAGCTTGCTTTTGTGTTTCACCAGGGTTTAAACAAAGTTTATATCTGAAGTCTGAAGGTTCAGCTCTGCTGAATCTCAATCTGTGATGTGCTATCTTTTAAACCAGAATTGAACCTGATTTCCTTCAGCAGTTACAAGAGGGTCATTTCCCATTCTGAATTCATTCTGATTTGGTAGTGCTCCTTAGGGGATCCTATCATGAGTACGATTAGTAAAACACTACATATTATTTGGAGGGGATGTAGCCAGCACATAGATGGGCAACTAACCTCACCAACATTCCTTGGCTGTTTTCATCTTGACTTGCTCATTGGACTAACCTATTTGGCTTTTTAAAGCTGATGGTGCTGTAAGATTAAATCTGGAACATGGGAAAGTCCCCGGCTTCCTCTATTAGATCTGAAAGCATACTTATTTTAGTCAGAGATGAGGAACCTTCAGACATCCAGATGTCAATGAACTATTATTCCCATCATGACTCCTCATTTGTCAGATGGGCTAAGACTGGTAGGCTTGGACACCAACACCAACAAGTTGAGGTACCTAATTCTTAAATTGAATTATTACCTACAAAATCAGAGACAATAAGACCTCATCATACAGAGACAACATCTCAATCACCTGCCCTGATAACCCTGTGTTTGTCAAATGATTCTTAACATTGTATTCTCAGAGGCTTTCACAGCCGGGATGTGATAGTTGTTGTGAGCTTTTCGGGCTGTTTGGCCGTGTTCTGGAAGTTTTTCTTCCTGACATTTCACCAGACTCTGTGGCTGGCATCTTCAGACGGGAAGGAGCTCAGGGAACTAGGAGTTCTCTCTGTGCTCTGGAGTATAGAGTGAGTGAGACTGGGGTATTTTAAGTTGTGGGAAAGAGGAAACCTGTATAACATTATTTATACTTTGTTAACTGTGCCATGCCAGCTGACTGTGGAAACAGGTACAAGGTACTAGATCCATGCACTTGTCTTCCTTCTCCACCAGTCTTCTCTCCTTGCTTTTTAATTTTTAGGGCATGCAGAAGCTAGTTTAAGATAATATTCTGGGTTTCGACCTGCTGTGAGTAAACCATGACTGCCTTTGGTACGTGTTATGTTCATTCCTCTGAAAAGCAACATTCTAAACTCTGGTGGCAATGGCAGGTGGGCCAAAAGAAGGTCAGAATGTTATTAAATTAGGACTGCACAATGCAATCAAAGGAGAAATCAAAAGAAGAGACTCCCATGTGGTAGCATTCTTTCTGACACCATATATGGATTCAGCCAATGTTCTCATATTCCAGGAGTTTCATCTGTCCTGATGAGCCTGTTTTGACGATCCAGGGGAAAAACCTTTGAGACCACTCAACACCAGCTAACCTATGCATTAGAAGATCTTTCCTGATTTTATGAAAACAACCACATGAAACCAAACCCTTTAAAAACACAGGCCTGTCCCTGTGGGATATCCTAAGGGATAGAAAAGTGGAATCAGACCTCCAGGTTAGCTCGGACAGCAAGATTGTGGAACATTGCCCTACCCTAAATTATTTCAGTGTCACTCTGGATTGAACTCTTACTGACAAAACAGTGCCCAAATACCAAACAGAAACATTAGCCATAATTTTAAATTGTGCAACACTCTGATATGAATAAAGGGTGGAGGAGAAGTGTTCATTCCACCACAAGCCTAAAAACTTCCAATCTTGTCATTATTTTTCTTTACCACTCACTTCTATGCTTTCCTTCTCACTAACCTCAGCTTCTCCCTTCCAATGCTCCCCTTTCCTTTTCAGCACCCAGTGTGTGTGCTGCAGAGAAACCTTGCTGTCCAGTTGTTGTTTTCCGTCTGATCTAGCACTATCCCACTCTGAAAGACTTTTTTAAAAATAATAATAATAATAATAATAATGACACAGCAGCAGAGACAAGCAGTTGTGAGAGCATGAGGGTGGGCAGGCACAGGATAAACCTTCAAACTGGGAATATTTTAAAAGCCTGTGTTGTTTAAGTTAACCGAAGCTCTCGTCGGGTGTCTCCGCTATGAGCGTTCTGCCATGGGTGACCCAGCTAGACACCCAGGCTCATAACAGAAAGGTTTGTAAGAGAATATGGCCTACTGACAGCACTGTAATTTCACTGACTTGCACAAACCTGTTCACCCCATCCTACCCAAGACATGGAATCCCATTATGCCAGTTGTTTATTACCTGCACTGCATTTTTTTCCCATGAATTCTTGTTGAAATGTTAAATTTCATATCCTTCTCTTCTCACTTGATAACACAGATGAAGCAGTTCTACCCTGCTATGACATCCTACATGGCAGAAACAGTAACCAAATTATAAATCATAATAAGAGTATCTGTATGTGAGAAAAGAAAAGTCAGACAGCAATTTTATTTTTATTTATTTATTTATGTATTTATTTATGTAGCTTATATACCGCCCACTACCTCTGGGCAGCTTACAATTAAATGAGAGATAGAGGTAAAGAGGTTAGCAGACATCCAGTCAAAAAGCCATCCCAAGTTCAAAGGAACAAACAAATTGCTTAGAGGCCAATGCCAGTTTATTGTGCATTGGCTGGGAAACATGCTTTAAATTGCTTTGATTGATACCTCTAATGGGCTGCTACCATCCTCTCCAATATGAAAACAAAAGCCCACGGAGCTGTTATAAAGTACTGTATTAATTGTATTCTTTCCCCACCCCCATCTCCATTAGAGAAAATTCACTGACAAATTTAATAAGCTGAAGAACTTTTTCCTCCATTATTTATTCCAATGGAACCAATTAATTAAGCTTATTTTCCTTTATTTTTCAAGGAAGTGGTTGTCAGAGTATTACTTGCCTTAATTGCATTAGGAAATAATCTGTTCTGGAAGGACACTATAACGTGTAAGTGCATTAAGCAGGATGTGTCAAAAAGATTTCCCCCTTTTTTAAAAAAAATGGAGCTGTTGTTCTGCTGCGGTACTAATTGGATGACAGAAAGCCTTTCGAAAGGGCTGTTGCATGGCGTTTTAGAAGAGTTAGCACTTTCTGCCTGAAAGCCTTTAAACCTATTGCCTATACTATCTATTTGCAAAGCATCCAGATAGAATATTGCGTAGTTAAAGGATGAATCCAGTGGAAAATGCACAGCCACACCAAAGCCTTGTTTCACAACTGAGCCAAAGAGACCTTGTGTGGCAAAACAGGTAAAGGCATCTGCTTATTAGAAGGAATGTTGCGGGTTTTCTGGTGGATTTTCCAGAACAGGGAAAGAAAAAACAACAATGGCAAAACAAAATCAACACACGACCCATGAATGGAAATTCCAAATCTAGCTGAAGTTGGGGACAGCTGACAATCATGTGCCAGGATGTGTTTCTATTGATTGTAGTAGGGGAGACAATGCAGGGTCCGCATTTCTACATTTCTAGATTTCCCCAGTGTAAAAGGCTCCACCCTTTTGCAAGCCAGGCTCAAACAGCCTTGCCTTCCTGAGCCAGAGAAAGTGACAAGCAATTACAGAGAAAAAGATTAGGTTGGGTTGCCCTTGATCCTTGTCTGGAGGCTCCAATGGGTGCAGAATGCGGAGGACAGACTGGTGGTGGGTGCTCGTAGATTTGAGCACATCACCCCAGTTCTGGCTCACCTGCATTGGCTACCCGTTGACCTCCATATAAGGTTCAAGTTCTTGGTTTTTATCTTCAAAGCCCTCCACGGCTTGGGACCAGATTACCTGTCGGAGCGTATCTCTCAGAGGTCGACTGGGACCAGACCCACAAGAATGGCGCAGGTGCGCTCACTTAGGGTGGCCACACCCAGGGAGGCATGGAAGTTACTCATGCACAATCGTGCCTTCTCTATGGTGGGCCCTACACTGTGGAATCAGCTCCCTAGTGAGTTGCACCTAGCAGCGTCCCTGCCCAGCTTTAAAAAAGCCTTGAAAACTCATCTCTTCAAGGAGGCATTTGGCAACCTTTCTATTTAATTTTCTATTTAATTTTCTTTGGGTTTTTTTTCTTTCTTTGCCATCTACGCCATCCTCTGCGGAGGGTATTGTACCCCCTATTTTTTACTGGTAGTCTGCCTCTGATTTTCATGTTTGTTGTTGTTGTCTGTTTTTAAAGTGTACACCACCCAGAGTTCCGCTGCGGATGTTGGGGTGGTATATAAATGTAATAAATAAATAAATAAATAAATAAATAAATAAATAAATAAATAAATAAATAAATAAATAAAGAGTCAAGTTTGCTAACAGAACCCTGAACTCCACGGTTCAAGGAACTCATTATCATTCTGGGCTTCTCTGTTCAAAGTTAGGTTTTCCTAATGTTTCTTTTTGGGTGAGATTACTGGGGGAGGGGTATTTTGGATGTTTTCAAGATGGCTTGTTGAAAGTCCAGAAAAAAAGTATTCTGAAAAGTTCCACCAAATTCTTTTTTGTGAAGAATTTTGGAAAATTCCAACAAACAGGACACTCTCTCTTGCAAGTCAAAGAAAATAAGCTGATTCCTAACCAGTAGCCCAGTGAAATGAAGGCTTTGGTTTTGGCAACTGGTCAAGCTGTATATCAGGTTAACATTGAAGTGTCAGAAAAAAATGATATGTCCAATGAAGAAAGAATTTTAAAGGTCAAGATTTTTGCTTTGTTTTCCTCAAATTGTCCCACTCAAGCTACCCCAGTTCAGTTTAACATACTGGAACTAGTAATGCTGCAGAGAATTTTACTGCCCGAGTACTCTCCCAGAAGCTGATGTTTGTTCTTGTTTCTTGTAAAGTTCTTATTTTGCTTAAAGTTGCCTCTTGATCTGATCCTTCCAAAACATCTCCCTTCCTTCCTTCCTTCCTTCCCTCCTTCCTTCCTTCCTTCCTTCCTTCCTTCCTTCCTTCCTTCCTTCCTTCCTTCCTCCATAATGTAGTTCAGTCTATAAGGCACCTTGTAACCCCCACACACATTCTTGAATTGTCCACACCATCTTTTCATCCCTTCCCTTTCTGTCTTCCATCACTATTTTCCCTCCTACTAGCAAGTCGGGTGTTTTCTATTACTGCTATGGAGATAGGTGGGGGCAAGAGAAGATTTGCGTGCTCTGGGGGCATCTTGAAATACCATAGATGGCCAAACTCCTTAATCATTTTGGTTTTGCATACAGGTCTCTGCACAGAAGTGATTTTTTCCACATATGCTTTGAATTGAAAAATATTCCATGTATTACTGTACAAACTGACAGGAAATGTGTCAGTTTGTACAGTAATACAATAACCAGCACTGCTCAACTTGTAATCCACCCTTTCTTCTACTTAGCATCTTGACATTGTTTTCCTGGTCTGAGTTGCACCATGCAACTCTTGCCAATGTCTCCATGCCTTCTGCAAGTTATCCCTTTATTGTTATCATTGTTGCAGTCAGCTGCAACACTACAAAAGACATACATGGATAAGACACACTCTCAAAAATACAAAAGTAAGAGCATGTGTAGTGTCCTTCTCCTAGACCTCAAAGCACCAGACAACAAAATACTCTCTTGGTCTTGGGTACTATGCATCTGAATTTTGAATGTAGGAGCAGAACATTGGCTACTACACTCTGGGTAGCAAATTGCCTTGGATGGGTCCTGATGAACCGTATTCCATAATTTAAACTAAGGCTGAAATCCAGTAGGAAGTTTCAACCAGAGTAGGCTTATTGAATCAATGGAGACTTGCTATGTCAACTCCTCTGTACATTTCAATGATTCAACTGACTTTTCTAATGGCAACTTACTATTGAATTTTACTACTGATTGCTAATAACTTTCAGCTAAGAGCAGCAGTTCCTCTTCATTCTGTCTATAAGATGACAATTGGTATATTTTGCTCTGCATTTCTGTGTTATGAAACATGGCTTTTTCTTTCTTTATACTATTTCACATCAGAATTTGGTATCTGTCTTGGGCTGTTTAGCATGACATTTAATTTTAACTAAAGAACCTGGAACAAAGACAGCATGAAATATGCTAGATGCAAACATTTTCCATTGTACTATCAGCAAAGTAGCAATTCCCTAGCATCATGCCAATGGCGAGTATCCAACAGAGCACTTTATCATTTTATTAAAATACATGCAAACTATTCAGTGCCTGCATCTCTTTCAAATGTTTGAACTCTTTGTGGTTTGTGAACTGGAAGGAACAATGCCCTGAGAATTCGAAGGTTGCTTCTGAGACGTCATACACCATTTTCCAGTTTGTTTTTGTTTTCCAACCTGTGATGTTTCTTTGGAAGCTGATTAATTTTGAACCTTTCCTGTGACATACAAGGACATTGTCAGTGCTAGGCTTCAGCCATTATACATGGGACAATGGGAGAGGTAGAACACAGAAGAGGAGCTGGAAAATAAACAAGTAAACTCTGATATAGCACTCTAGTGAACAGAAACATGCAGTATGGTCCATTCTTGGGAGAGACTGGTAGTTGAGGCTGATGGCTTTCCTTAAGACTGAAACATTGAAGCCAAATGGGGGGAAAGCAGAAAGAGCACTGCTTTTAGTGTCCAAGTTGGGTTAGAAGGGCCTCCTCTAAGATGCCATGGGTGTTCCAAACATTCCACGGACCCTGGTAAGGCCAGCTTTAGCACAATGTAGTACAATGTGGGCAATTCTGCTAGTAGATCTGGGGTATAATTAAATTGTTTCAGAGTTTTTGGAGTTTTTTTTTATTTCTTATCATTTTTTTAACTCCCAATAAAGTTAGGTACTTGTGGAATTTCTCACATATATGTGAAAGATAACTTGGCTGCTTGGAGTATTAAACACAATGTCATGGGAGATGCTATTAGTTTTTGGTCACAATTGGCAAATTTTCATTGATCAGTCCTCCAGTGAGCTTTTATAAGCAATTCAGAACTTGCTGTGAAGAAAAATGAAAATAGTAGTATAGAAGTAACAGAAGTAATCTATACTGGAACATCACCACCACCACCACCTCCTCCTCCTCATCATCATCATCACTTGAGCAATTCTGTTATGACTACTTGTCACATGCCAGGCACTGGAAGTTTCAAGATCCTTGATCTACTTCTTTATTGTTTTTGTAATCTTTAATTTAGTTTTGGATTGTCAGCTTTTCAAATACAGGACATAGGCCATTACCTCACGTCCCTCTTATCGCTGTTCACTGTCCTGCTTGGGACCGGTATGAAGAAATCTTACCGCATGTCCATTGCATGATGACGGGAGTTGATCCCGACCACACCACCTGAACTGAGATTAAAGAGTGATGAGCCATACCCCCCTCTGGCTTCAGGAATCTCCTTGTCTCACTTCTCATGAGAGACCATGAGGTCATGTTCATTGTGGAACGAGTGCCGATTTTTGCAGTATCCATCTAGTGGCAGGAGTGCGAAGTGCCATTCACCACTAAATTCCCTATGGAGTTAGCAGTGCACTGCATAGAGATTAAAAGACAAATGCCTTGAACTTTGCTCCGTAACGCATTGAAGGCAAGGCTGAGGAGATTTGAAACATTGAAAAATGGAAGGTTGGACAAAAAAAAAAAAAATAAAGGAGAACGAAGGCAGAGAATTTCAGATCTTATCACGAAACAAGGACATGCAGTAACAGTCATCCCAGTATCATCAATCATGCCTGTGGGTACAAGGAAAGAGGGACAGCACCGGTATAAGACCACATGACCACGAACAACATTATCACGCAACGAACGTCATCTTGGAACGAGGAAGAACATGAAGTAACCGTCATATTCAATTAAAAGGCAGAGGGAGAAAGTCCTCTGGCAGTCCTTCAACCACAGGAGAGCATGGGTCCAGCCTTCTAGAGCATCTTCACACCACTGCTCAGTTATGGAATAATTTGGCACATCATTATATTTATCCTTCTTAAAAATTGACTTCACAAGCTCTGCATTTGATTGGACTTTCTGCAGATGCAAAAATCAGATTGGGTAGGCCTTTTGGCCAAGCATGGCTTTCATATTTCTAAGTGAGATAGACTGGAAATAAGCTTATTAGTCCATCCTTCAGAGAACAAACGATTACATTTTTAAAAAGATGGAAATAGAAATCAATATGTGAATTAAAAATTAAAGTTTCTTCAGATGTTTTTATTTTTCAAATGTGTCACATTTTAATGAGTATTATATTTATGAGGAAATAGAGCCAGGTAGTAAGGTAAGGGGAGTTCCTTTGCAACTTAGAAATTCTAATTTAACAAAAGGTCTCTTTTCTTCATAGCTCTAAACTGCTCGTGTAGGATTATCCTTCTTAAGATTCTAGTTAGATGAAAATGTCAGACCTTGAATTGTAAAGTGCCTTCTTCATACTTGAATGTTCATTGTTATGAGGAGAGTTTCAGAAGGGAATGCTTCTGAGAATCTATCTGAAAATTTTATGTTTATAATACAGTCATTTTATTACCTTATGACAGAATCTGACAGATATCTTGGCTGCTATTAAGCAAGCATTATTGCTAAAATCTCATATAAGGTTGCTTAAGAATTTTATCCCCTCAGATGAGGAAAGATTGGACAGATAGCTCATTGAGTTAGATCTCTGGCTGCACAGAGTTTGGGAGTGCAAAGTAATTAGGAATGATGGGATATAGAGTGATTTCTTAAGGTGTAATGTTTACTGCACTGTTCATCCCGCATTAGAATTCTGTATCTATGCAATGTATGAAGTTAGCCATAACAATCCTTTCAGCACAGAGAGGTACAGCTACCATTGGACAGTTCACATCATGTGCCATCTCAAATGGGAAGAAGAAGAGAGAAGAGGAGCCATTAATATATTTGCTTGGCACTGCTTTGAGAAGATGATGCCTGACTCTGTTAGTGTTAAGTCTTTATAGCTTAAGCAGAAAAGCTAAATACAACCAGTTAAAGAGAATAACCTAGTCCTTTTATTGTTTGTTTTTAGAAAAATAAGATCTACAGATGCATTTTTAAAACATTTTTCTGAACTTTTTCCAGTATTACTTTTGTAACTTAGTGTAGAAGTAAAGCTCCATATAAATACATCTTGCCTTGCATGGATCATTTTAAAAAACCCAACGGAAACTATTCTTGCCTCTTTTTTGTATTTTTGCTTTGTTTTTGGCAATGTTTGCTTAAGTGAGAAAGCAACTTTCCTGAGTGAACTCTAAATTGCTTGCCTAGGCCTATGGGAGCAAAATGGGTTCTGGTGCAGGGAGTTTGATTCCTCACTGTGCCTCTCAAGACAAGAGACAGCCTGCATTCCCATAGGTAAGCTGCACAGCCCTAGGGTATCCCCAGATGATGGGAAATGAAAGCATTTCTCTCTACCCAGGAAAAACTCTGAAAAGGGTTGTCATAAGTCGGAATTGACTTGATGGCACATCATTATTTAAATAAGCAAATATTAACACAACGTTGTGCTTGTTCTTCTGTAACAGTAATAGGAAGCTACATGCAGGACTTACTTGTGAATAGAAACAAGTAGAATGGGACTGTTATGTCAACTGTGAGGGGAAACAGAATGGTTTGGATTTGATAGCAGCCCTTTTCCATGCCATTTACTCCCACCTGAGACATGCAGCAGGTATTTTTTATATTTATTTATTTATTTTTAAACTTTTATACCGCTCCTACTTCCCGAACGGGAACTCAGGGCGGTTTACACAAAAACACAAAAAGGCAAAGAACAGTAGCAGCGGCAAGGGCAAATTTGCAGCATATGGGGGGGGGAGGGAAAGGGAGGGACAAAAACAAACAAAAAAAATGGTACTCTAGTCGTTATTAAAGGCATCCCTGAAAAGGAGGGTCTTCAAACCTTTCCTAAAGGACGCCAGCGTTGGAGCCTGCCTCAACTCGCTGGGTAAGTTGTTCCACATAGGTGGCACCGCCACCGAGAAGGCCCGCCCACGGGTACTTGTCTTGCGGGCCTCCCTCGGGGGGATCGTCTGCAGCGAGAGGGCCAAAGATGAACGGGTGGGTCGGGCTCGATCTGATTGGCGGTGAAGCCGCTCTGCCAGATAAACAGGGGCCAAGCCATGGAGGGTTTTGTAAGCCAAAACCAACACCTTGAACCTTATTCGGGAGGCAACGGGCAACCAGTGGAGGCGGACCAGGATGGGAGTGATGCGGTCGAAACGACGCGCACCAACCACCAGCCTGGCCGCCGCGTTCTGGACCCGCTGCAATCTCCGAACAAGGTTCAAGGGGAGCCCCATGTAGAGAGCGTTGCAATAATCCAGCCTCGAGCTGGACTATTGCAGGTGAAGATTTTTTCAGAATACAAAGGCAATAAAAGCTCCACCTACTTTATCGGGCACACAGCTGGCTAGTATAAAAAGAATGATGGACTATACAGACCTTTTAACATGATCCTGCAGTACTAATTCATGTTCTTAATTGTTTCACAGAACGCAGCTACTCGGCTCAGGTTTTATTTGTTAAGTATTCAGCTTGCCACTGTTATGTATGGGTAATAAACAGACGTATTTGGTTCCATCTGGAGATTTAGCTCTGCTTTTCCCCTGCTAAAATTAGCAGAACATGTTGGTGAGGATTTAAGATTGGACCTAACTACATCAACGTTAATATTCTTTTCACTCTTGCATCTCTTTTCTCATGCATTTGACATGGACGATTTTCTCCAATTTCACAACAATTCTACATGACGTCACTAATCTGAAATGATCCACCACCACTCTTGCTGCCACCCTTGTGCTACTGCTGTATTTTTTTTTCAAACATGGAAGAGAAATCAGGAGTCACAAAATATTGATGAGGGGAAGGAAATCTGATTTGAAGGAGGAAATTGTGCAGAGGCTGCAGATCTGTTGCTTTGTTATTCAGGCAAAATACAAACTGCATAATATTCCCTCAGTTCATCTTCTTCAAGTGCCAAGTCCTTGTAGAACATTGGCCATCAGTAGCTTGAGCTGGTTTCTATCTAAAGCTATTCTGAACAGAGCAGGTGTGCTCCCTGCAGACCATTGGCTTAAGTTCTTAAGCCAGAATATTCTTCTACACCCCGGGGCCACACTTCCCATATATTTTTCCTTGAAGGATAACTTGCAGCAGATGGTATTTCTTACTGCACCTTATGTGTCCGAAATACTGCAATTTTCTTCTCTTTAAAGTATTGAGGATTTCTAACTTTTTATTCATGCACTGTACTACAGCCACATTAATGACTCTGGCTGTCCATTCACTCACTTCCAGATGACTATTAAAGACTCACTGCTGCAATTCTTTGGTATACACATGCCCATTTGCTTGGTGTGCATTCAAAAATCCCAGTGGGGACTCCTTAGTTGCCAAAAAAGTAAGTGAATGTTACATCCATTTACCTTTCATCTGCATACCAAAACAACAGGATTTCAGGCATACATGCTCCCATGTTTCAGCATTTACATGCTATTTGTCTGTTCCTTGGAAGCACTTCTCAAACCACATGGTCCCTGTGTCAGCATTATGCAGTCATTAATTCTAGCCGTATCAAGCCCTTGAAACATCCAGAACAGATATCTAACACCAGTTCCTGAAATTACCAGTTTAAATTTGCAGTTTCTTCTGCAGCTTCCTTTCTGCTTTCTGAAAGGAATTCCAGGTAATGTCTCCCTTCCTCTGACTTGAGGTGCATTGTTTAGGGGAGTGGTAAGCTTTTTCTAATTATCTGTTCTTTAAAGGTTTGTGTTACCTCAGGCCTTTCTGCATTTTTTTGTGTGTTAAAAAAAAGCTGCAAGAAGATGCCACTCAGGAAGATAAGAGGTGGGAATGTCTCCCTGCAATTGGGTCAGAAGTAAGTCTTGTGTTTGTCTCAAAACAAGGGCAGAAAGGGATGTTTATACACTGCATGCATCTACCCTGGAGGGCAGGGTGGAAATGAGCAGCTGAAAGCACTTAGCAAAGCAAGGTGAAATGTGAGTGGACGGGTCACATTTGGGGTCAGCCCACATTTTTCCTTTTTGAACAGTATAAAACTCTATCTTTGCTTTATGGACAATCGCAACAGAGTTTCTTTGGAAAGTCTGCAGAATAGAGATGGGCACGACTTAGCGAAATTTTCGTTTCCGTTTTCATTTTTTCATTTTCGTTACATAACGAAACGAAAACGAAAAACGGTTCAAAAATGGAACGAAAACAGAAACGAAACGACTAATTTTGAGCCAATTTTCATTTTTCGTTACTGGAAAAGCACTTAATGGAGCTAAATGGGAAGAAATGAAAATTTTTTCGTTTTTGTTTTTGTTTTTCGTTTTCGCTACGTAACGAAACGAAAACGAAAAATTTTGAAAATTAGCTCACGAAAACGGAAACGAGCCGAAACGGACCCCTAGACAAAAACAAAAACGAAAACGAAAAATTTTTCTGAGTCGTGCCCATCTCTACTGCAGATTCACCGAGGAAATATAGAGGATTGTTTTTTTTTTCCCCATCCACTATGTGCATCCCATTGAAGTGAACAGAAGAGGAGAGGTTATATAGCAAAACAGCACAAGAATGTGGAAGGAAGCCTACTGTAAATCTGTTTCTAGATTATTCTAGCAAAGCAGTGATTTGGTAATACTAGGAGCTTTCCATCTGGAAGACCCTTATGTATCTAGCTCCAAACTGTTACATTTAATTTATGTTGTATAATCATTCAGCAGGAATTTATAAATCAAAGAAAAAATAGCAAACTCTTTTTCCACCTTTAAGACTAATGAGTTTTCTTCAGTGTGAAGTTTGTTAAATACAGTCCATTTTCTCAGACATACTAGATAAAATATTTAGACCACAGGTCTATATATAGACAGAATATATGGCTGAAGGATTTGCCAGGTATGGTGCTTCTGCATGATTGTTAAAATAATTTGGGCTCTGTTTTGGTACTGTGCAGCTTGGTTTGAGTAGAGGGCCTTCAGGCAGCAAATTGACTTGAATAGGCCTTGGTACTTCTGAAGCAATGGATTATAATTCACAAAACCTCACTCTGAAATAAACATGTTGGTTTTAAAAGTGCTTCAATCATTTTTTGGATATTGAATACACACAAGCATGGTTACTCTGTCAAGATATGTAAAAGTTGACAAAATATATGTTATGTATATTTAACAGATAGGGAAAGAGAATTGTAAAATGGAGGCAGTTAGATTCTGCAGTCTCATGATGTTATCCACAAGTGCAAGGGATAAAGTAATCACCAGCATGTTACGTGATGAAGCACAGGTGGAATAGTTTATAACATCATGGTTGCATCAGATTGCATCAGATTGTAATTAGTGATGAGTCATATCTGATGGGTGCTAAACTGTATATAAGCACTAGCTTGTCATATGTTAGATGGGACTGTTATGGTGAGAACAGTACCCCACACTCTGTTTGTTGTATTGTAAATATTGCTTGGTTGTTAGGCTGTTTGTATATTTGATGTATATATGGAATATATGAGTTTTTACTCTATCCATTGTTTTGTCTTTCCGTTTACTAACTCTGCAATACTTTATATCATTACTAACACTTTATCTACA
>JAHTLZ010000348.1:17841315-17853828 GCA_023846285.1 Phrynocephalus versicolor
TAGTAGTAGTAGTAGTAGTAGTAGTAGTAGTAGTAGTAGTAGTTCCTAGACTGAAAGTGGAAATGGAAGGGATCTTACAGTTGAAACGACATGCACACATTTGAAGAAAACATAAAAATATCAACAAATCACAGCGTTCACCCGTTCTACCATTTTGAGGAAATTGTCCCCTTAGCATTCAGGAGCACAATGTATTTAAGCAATGTGCTTTGTGTTCTAATGAGACTTTGGGGTGCTTTGTAGAGTATCCTGTGAAGAGATGGAAGAATTTGGACAAAGTTTTCAGAATCAGCCACCAAGACTGGCAATTGTTCTTGCTGGCTCAGTGTCCTGGGTGCTGTAAGTTAGAACAACAACAACAAATTTCCTATGCTGTGCTTCTGTTATCAATGATACTGAGACACACAGCATCAGATTAGTGTAGTAGAACTGAGCAAACACATTTGCTGTAAAATAATATGAAGGACAAGTCTAAGCAATGACACTCTTTTCCCAGGATGACAGTTTCAGATTTGCTCATCTAAAACCGGCCCTTGCTGGCTCTTGCCATGAAACATGAGCAAATAATGATCTGGCCCTCTTTTAAAGATGAAGTATTTGTCCTATGCAAGGTGAATTAGGTCATAGGTGTGGCGGGGAAAGTACTCACTTCAGCTCCTTTGTAGTTTGCAATTACATAGCTAGCGGGAAATGAAACAAGGCAGACAATGCCCGTAAAAGAAAAGGCACAAAGATCACGTCTCCATGGCCAGCTGGGAGAAATTTTGCATCAGACAGCTACAGATTGGCTTCCACTTCTTCTTTTTAAGTATGCCTGGAAAAGGAGAAAAGGGGAACAAAGTTTTAAATCAGAGTATGAGTGTGAATAAGTACAGTGGTGTACAACCAACTGAAGCCTGGACTCTCTCTGGTAATCGCTTGGCTAAATTTTAAGTGTTCAGCCAGAGGTCAGATTCCCAGAAGTACATTTTTTTATCTGACAAGTCGAGAAATATGGACTTTTAGGGGAAGAGGATGGTGTCCGTCTTTTCAGTGCACGTGGCCAACCTGTTTCCTTTTTAGCCATTGGGGCATTTTCCCTGTTTTTGACTCGACTAGCCTTTTCTCTTTCAGGTTTTTTCAGCCCTCCTTTTATTTATTTGCTCTGCCTTTCATTCAGATGTACTTAGCATGTGTAATGTCTATCATCTGGGGTGCTGAATCCAGTTCTTACAGTTTTCTGGTTCATTCTCTTCTCCCATCTACTTTTGGGTTCCTGCGTGTCAAATATTTAAGAGAAAGAAACCAAGGCAGAATACACCCATAGTGTACGGTCAATTTCATAGAATCATAGAATAATAGAATCAGAGTGGGAAGAGACCTCAAGGGCCATCCAGTCCAACCCCCTGTTATCCAACCCCCGACAGATGGCCACCCTCTGCTTAAAAACCTCCAAAGAAGGAGAATCTAGCACCCTCCATTTCATTGCATTCAAAATGTAGCATTATTTAAGTTCTGTTTAACTTAAAGCAGACATGTCCAAACTTCAGCCCTCCAGATGTTTTGGACCCCAACTTCCACAGTCCTTTGCCATTGAAAATGCAGGTTTGGAATTCTGGGAGTTGCATTCCAAAACATCAGGAGGGCCAAAGTTTGGACATGCCTGACTTAGGGCGTTTATACATGACCCCTAAACTCTGGGGCAAATGGCTCCCAGCTTAAAAATGTTTCCCCACCCGCTCCAGAGTTTACAGGAAATTAAGTGCGACCCCACCCACCTAAGTGTGACCCAGCACACGGGAGGTGAAAATTCTTTGATGCAGATGTGCCGGGCTCTCCTCACTTCTTTTTGTTGTTGTTTTTTTTTTTTTGCCTCCCACCCCTTTAAGAGAGGAATCAGGAAGTGTCGGGGGCTCAGGGCAGATTCCACCGGCACCGGGAGGTAAGCCTTATTCTTTTGTCCCTTTTTTCCCTCCCTCCCCTCACACAGGAGCAAGGAAGTGCGGAGGGGTGGGGGCGGAGGAACAGCAACGAACCCCCAAGATCTCTGGTCCGAATTTAAGGGGCCAGCGGATCTTAGGGGTCATGTGAAAAGGCTCTTAAAGGAAGGCAAGGGGAACAAGATTGGGACTGCAACACTGTGTCTGTGCGTCACTCCCGCTTCAATCCAATCCTTTCCCAACACATACATTAGCTTCAGTTAAAAGCCTTGGATCATTTAGTTCCCCCTCCATTAGGAAAACTAATTGCTTTATCAAGGAAAGGGTAGTTTTGGGAGGGAGAACAGTATGGGTGAAAAGGATTGTGTTTCTCTACAGCTCCAGTTCCTATCTGGCCAGGGAGCTGTTCTTCTTTTATTGGTTCTGCTGATGCGAGAGATTCATTTTATTCCATCTTAGCTAAAACAAAATCAAGAAAGCTGAACACAGACCAATAATCACTTATAAATATCTCTAGGCTGTAATTTTTTATTAGCTGTAACAGACACACATGCCAACCAAACATCCTCCATAAGGTGTAATTTCAGCCTAGGCTATAAATCTGTTTTATGAATGGCACCTTATAAAGTTAAACATTTAAAGTACTAATATAAAGCAAGTGAATATAGAATCAGAAAGGCAGGAAACACAGAGCTTCTAAATTTTAGGGTATATTTATAATATGGGCAATCAATCCCATCTTTTCTCCAGCATTTCTGAAATCCATTAGCTAACAGGAAACTTTCTGTTGAGTATAAGATGGGGAAATCCAGGAGTTTAAACTAATCCTTTGTATTTCTACCTTTGCTATGCAATGTGGTAGCAAGAGATTACAAATTCAGTATGTAAATAATCAACAAAATGGAAGTGCAATGTATCGGCAAGAAGCTTATTCCATAGCTGCATAGGCAGATCAGGAATAATAATCTCACTGGTGGGATCAGCAGGAGCAGAACGCTACTAATTAAAGAATCCTTGCTTTGATTTCAGGTTGAGCATGATGAGATGAAATGGCATACCGTCTGAAACTGAAGCAGGGACTCTTTAATGAGCAGCCTTCTGCCAATGCCTTTGAGACTTTTTCCATTGCGCCAGAATACCTATCCAAAGGTTTTGGAAGCGTGCATTACCAGTATTTGATATGAAATGGCATGAGCCTCACAAATACAGTATGTTAAATCAGTGCTCCCCAACCTTTTTGGCCCTGCGGACCGGGAAATTTTTGATAATTTTTCTCTGGCCCGAAGCTGGGGGTTGGGGTGGGGAGGGGGGGAGAATGCGAAATGGGGGTCCGGCGGGGAGGCAAAAGGGGGGGTGAAAGCAAAGGATGGGAGGGAAGGAGGAGGGGGAGGCACGAGAGCGGCGGCGGCGGTGGGAGGAGGAGGAGGAGGAGGACGCGCCGCCGCTGCCATGGCTGCTGCTGCTGCTGGTGATGGTGGAGGGCGGAGGAGGAGGAGGAGGAGGAGGATGTGCCGGCGGTGGGTGGAGGAGGGAGGCAAAGGCAAAGGCGGCAGCGGCGGCTCCTCCTGCGCTCCTCCAGCCTTCCTCCTCCACCGGCTGCCCGCGGGAGAGAAGAGGAGGAGGAGGAGGGCGGCGGAGGAAAAGGGGAGGAGCCTCCCCGGCCTCCCCAGGCGGCCCGGTGCCGACCGGTCCACGGACCGGCACCGGTCCGCGGCCCGGGGGTTGGGGACCACCGTGTTAAATAACAGGGTAGTCTTTTTTGGGTGGTGGTGGGTTTTTTGGGGGGGGGCATTTTTTGCTTTTTGTTTTTGTTTTTTTTTGGCAGAACTCAATGAACATAATCCAAGGTACTTGAAGGGCAAATTTGCTAAATGACAGCCTTTGGTTTTATTTAAACACCAAACAAATGCCCTAAGCACATCCAATCTCACCTGATTTCGGAAGCTAAGCAGGGTCAGGCCTGGTTAGTACTTCGATGGGTGACCACCAGGGAATACCAGGTGCTGTAGGTGCCTGGAGTAGGAACTGGCAAACCACTCCAGTATTCCTGCCAAGAAAACTCCATGGACATGGGGTCACAAAGAGTCAGTCACAACTGATCTACAAGAGCCAAACTAGATATAATGCCAGTTAAATATATTCAAATACCTTGTGCATGTTCTTTACTTTTTTAAAAAAATGCATTTTTATGTTATGCAAATAATTGCAGAGAACTGTGAGGACTTTCCATCTGAGGGTTTAAGGGCCTTTTTACATGACCCCTAAGATCCGCTGGTCCCTTAAATTTGGACCAGAGATCTTGGGGGTCTGTCGCTCTTCCTTCCTCCCCACCACTCCGCACGTCCTGGCTGCTGGCTGCATGAGGGGAGGGAGGAAATAAAAGCCTTTAAAACAGACAAAAGAAAAAGTCTTACCTCCGGTGCCTGCTCCGAGCCCCGGTGGGAGCCACGTTTACTTCCTGGTTGCTCTTAAAGGGGCGGGAGGCAAAAGAAAAACAACAAAAAGAAGCGAGGAGAGCCGGCACTCTCCGCATCAAAATTTTTCACCCTCTTCAAGCAGGTACAAGAAAAGTGCGCTGGGTCGCGCTTAGGTGGGCGGGGTCACACTTAATTGTCTGCAAACTCCGGAGCTGGTGGGGAAACATTTTTAAGCTCTGGAGCTTGCAGCCATTTGCGGCGGAGTTTAGGGGTCGTGTATAAACGCCCTAACTCTTTCTTTGCCTGCCATGGTCCTTCTTGTGAGGAACATTGTTCCTTAAGCTGCTTTTTACATTCAAAGCAAAGCCTGCACTGGAAACTCTTTCAGCTCAAAGAACTGCAGAAAGCAGGCTTAAAAAAAAAAACCTTTCTGAGAGAGCAAATGCAAACCCAGACAGAAAAAAAACCACCTGGTCTAAATGAACAATAAATGTCATGCAGCACCAAACAGCTCATTAAATATAAAAAGCATTGCTGTGTTGAGACAATTAATTAGGATGTTTTTAAAAAAGACCATAAAGTCACAAATTAGAACAATATGAAGGTGATTTTTCAGTCCTGTGTACATGCAAATCAAGAATATTAAAAGCAGATGGAAAGCTTAAGGTATCTAATTATGCCATATGTGAACTAATGGGATTGTAAGAGGATGGCTTCAAGAGGACAATATAGATCTGACTTCAGAATTTCAGATGAAATAATGAATCAGCGGTTTAGAATTCTTTGCAGGGCTACTCATCAATTAAAGACTACTTTTTGCAGGATGTTGTTCGCAGGTTAGCTAATCCAAATAAAAGGGAGGTGTATCCCTTTTAATGGATGAATTCATGTTCTTTTCACATATTAAGAGTCCAGACATCAGTCTCGGAGCTCCTCAGCATTTACAGAAGTCCCAACACTGTGCATTCATTTTTCTCACACACTGAATACTCAAGCCACATAATCCAAACTGCCACAATGTGCAATTTATTTATTTATTTATTTATTTATTTATTTATTTATTTATTTATTTATTTTGCACACCATCTGGCACCAGTGCCACCAAGATTAAAAAACTGGCTTACAGAGAGAAGTAGTGCATAATGCTTACGGTGGTTGAGTTTGTAAGAAATCTCTACACTTCTCATTTTCGCCAATTCCAAAGCAGTTTCCAACATAAAAAACAAAAACAGCTCTTTGCTGGTTTCCTGCCCTCGTTAGCCAAAGCCAACGATGTGGATTGCAATGAGGCCTGCAAACAAGGGAATTCAGAGTTTAATTGTTCAATCATAATCAAGCAGTAAGGTTTTAATTAAGCCACATCCATATGAAAAAAATGTATAGATGAACCAACTGAAAGAACCAACACATAGAAGTTACACCCATCTGTTGATGCATCAAAGGTCTGTGGAATGGGGCCAAATAAAATTCCTCTTTACCAACTTTCCAGTCCCAGGTTTTCTCCTGGGTCATTGATATTGTGTGTGAGAAACTCCTTAGATCAATTAAAGGCATCACATACAAGGAGCAAGAAATGTGTTTCTGCAGTTCAAAATCATCCTTTGCTTTGAAAAGTAGCTGCTTCCTACAGACTTGAACAAAACCCAGAACTAATAAGCATGTTAAGGCTTATCCGAGGGACTGATCCAATGGCAATATTCATCTTGCAGTCTATAATGAAGGGTGCAATAAAGAGAAATGAACTGTGATTGTCAGTCACATTATACAGTGATAACAAGTTAAAATGAAACAGCTGTAGAGCTTGTCCACAGCTGTTGCCATTTGAGTCTTGTGTGTCGCATCCATTCATTCCAACATTTATAATGAGAGGGAGTGTTGATCAAATTATGCTGGTGAAGAACACTAAGCATGTAATCAGCCCTTGCCTTTTTTTAATCAAATGATGGGTGTTTAATTTGGAAAGAGAAGAAAAGAAGTCTGAACATCATAGTTCAAGACTGATATTTTGTCTTTGGGATTTAAGGTTGAGCTAAAAATGTTGCCAGGTTTTAAACAGAGAGATTGTTTGCATCCACCCCCTCCCACACATAATCTGAATGGGAAAGAATTTGGAACTATTTTTTTCTCTCTCGCATCACAACAATAGAGAGACCATGTTTTGAATATGTCTCATGAAAAGCTGTCTTCACATCAATAAGCTCCCTTCACAACTGGATGGAAGGATGAAGAAAAATGGAAATATGACAAATGGAAAGTGTGTGTGTGTGTGTGTGTGTGTGTGTGTTCAAAATGAATGGATACTAATAATGCAAGAAGAAAGGATTGTGGGGAAAATAGAATTCTGATGGAATGGGAAAAACTTATAGAATGCATAAAATGAAAGCCTGAGAATGAGAAATCGGCTAGACTAATCTACAATGCTTTGATAATGTATAATATGAAGGTTGGCTCCTCTGCTGGGCCCTCCAGCGGGCAGAGCCGGTTTGCTCTCTCGTGTGAAGGAGCGAGAGGGCCAATGCGAATTTGCGTCCTGAGGGGGAGGGGGGAAGAGTGCCCTACAAAAGGGGGCTCCTCCCTCCTCCCCATTGTCATTCCCAGCTAGTGTTCCCCACCCGCCCACTTCTTAATAGTACTAGTGTGAGTCTAACTGGTTGCCTGTTGGGGCTGGATAGGAATTTTTGACCTGCTCTCAAATTGGCCAGCCAAGAGTGGGGAGTTTTCACCTATCCCACACTGGTATTCAGCCTTAGTTGAATGTTCATTTAGTTGGTTACACTGGCAGCCGAAGCGAATGGAAGTCAGCCGGTGAGTCTGAAATAGAACATCCGTCCCAGTGAATTCAACCCATAGCACTTTGGATCGTGAGATTACAGTGTCAGGGGAGGAAGTGCAGCGATGCCTCCTCAAGCATGGAGGAAGCAGTAGCCAGGCCTCAGGACCCGGGGAGTGGTACAAGGATGGACTGGCCATCTACTGACTGCACCACCTGGGGATAATAACTCACCCTAAGCTGCATGGTTGGAGTGGTTCCGGGAGACCCCAGGGTTCCAACACAACAGTATGCATGAGGCCAGGCCCCTCTTAAGGTTGTGTTCTGTTTGATGTTAAGTGTGGCCCAGTTAAAGCCCAGCACCCTGTCTCATCTCGTCATTTCCCGTAGGAGGTCAAAGAGAATTGGAATTAGTTGCTTACTGGGGGGAGGAGGGAGAGGATAAATGAGGAAGGGTGAACAAGTTTGTGTAATATCATTAGAACTAGTTGCATGAAATATAAGTGTATGTGCTTGGTCCTCAAGAAAAAAAATAATTAAAAAAAACTTGTTTGCATTAGTTCATAGTTTTTCTTGGAAAATAGATAGCTAGTTCTAAATCACTAAAGTATTATTATTTTTAAAGAGTCTCTTCACTGAGCTCAGTTCTGCCCACCCACACACTCTGCAGGTGAATTCTTCTCAGTTAGAGAGTTCATGTTGAAGTTCATGAGGTGAGACTCTTAAGCTCGTACGGACATATTCTCAACTTGATGGAAATTGGCAGGCTGTCTAGCATAACATTTGGAAGCCCAGCAGAAGTCCTGAATCAGATAAAGTTAGCTGTGTCAAAATAAATATGGGAAATGGCTGGAGAGTCCTTTGAAGTTTAGCATGGGAGAAAAAGTTGCTGGATAATTGGACAC
The DNA here is from genome assembly GCA_023846285.1 of Phrynocephalus versicolor. Lineage (NCBI taxonomy): Eukaryota > Metazoa > Chordata > Lepidosauria > Squamata > Agamidae > Phrynocephalus > Phrynocephalus versicolor. The sequence goes on from JAHTLZ010000348.1 coordinate 17,849,327, forward strand.
TAGCAGAAGGGAAGGGTGATTGCACACCCGTTTTGCTGTTTATGTGCCTGTACATAGAAATTGCGTGTAAACTGAGGATTCAGCCATTGTTATCGAGATATATGTAGATATACTCTGGAGGGTGAGGAAGGATAATATGTAGGCTTATATTGGTTGGTTTGTATGTTTTTGCCATACACTATGTGCTGGTGTGTGGAATAGCATCGGATCCAAGTTTCAATATGATACTTTTGAGTTGGAAAATAATAATGGATAACATTTTATTAGTTACATCTGAGAATGTAACCCTCTGGAGGTGATTTGTCCCATGTTACAAGATTAGTGTACATTTTCTCTGTTGTTTGTCCAGTCACAAGATCCAGGATGCAACAAATAACTGCTAACTTCATAATTGCAGCAGTTTTCTGCCAAAAGTCATGCCATCAGAGAGAGAAATATTTTTGTTTTACAGCACAAGAACACACATTGTATGCAGAGATACTGTACATAACCAGGTTTTTCACAGGAAAGTGTCAGGAAGCAATTTAGATTCATTCTCCTCCTGGAACTAATGATATTAATTAGTCCCCAGCAGAGACTTTTCAGTTCTGGTGAGTTTAAACGCCAATGGCTAATGATCTGACCACACTGAGTGGTTGCCAACATTGAAGCACAAAGAACTAGGTCCAGGGTGTGCCCTGCAGCATGAGTTGGGCTGCCTGTAACTTGCGACAGACCTGTGTGGAGAACATCAAATTCTAAGCTGCTCTGGACAATGCTGTCTCAGCATGATCACAGACATTCCCCAACACAGGAAGCCAAGGGGACTCCAGTGTCACTCCTGAGACCAGCTTAGTTAGCTCAGGCAGGAAGACTGCTTCTAGACCTTCAGGAATGCCCACTCAAACCCAATAAACTGGAAGGTGACTTGTGGTGAAAGGGAGGGCATCACAGTAAACCACTGTAATTTTAACTGCCTGCTTTCCGCTGTTCACAGAACTGAGGTGGGCTGAGCCTAGGTAGAGAACCAACTCTCCAACTTCATCTAGCCAGGTCAGTATGCTCATTTCAGACCCAGCCCTGGATATTTATTGTTTTCCCATAAAGTGACCTGGCATTAAGCAGCAACATTTTCAGCCTGGGGGCTTGATAACAGGTCTATTCAGGCTATGTGAATTGTGGAGTCATCTTGGGGGCAGGGTATCTGACAAACCTGCGTCTGGGTTTATATAAAATAAAAAACCCTTCTGATTGTACTGCAGATAAAATTGCACAGTCAGGAACCAACAGATTGGCCTCAACTAGGCATGGACCTTTTGTTTCTAAATGGGTCCGGTTCCAAAACGAATCACAGCAGCACAGCTGCTACTCAGAACTTGGACCCACCTTCCAAAATGAAATCACCAATTGACTTATCTTGGTTTACTCCAACCAGGAAGTGGTACTCCAACCAGGAAGTAGCCTCCATCACATCATCATTCCTTCTCCCTGGCACTGGCTAATCAGGACCTGGCAAAGGCATGCATCATCCCACCTCCCTGTCTGATTGGCCAGTGCCAGGGAGAAGGAAAGTTGATGTGTCTGAGGCTACTTCCTGGTTGGAATATTGCCCCACACAAGGTAAGTCAAATAGTGATTTTGTTTTGGAGGGTAGGTCCAAGTTCTGAACAGCAGCTGTGTTGCCGTGATTTGTTTCGGAACTGGACCCATTCCAAAATGAAATGCCCATGCCTAGCCTCAACATTTCCTCAGTAGACCACCCTTGTTAGTTTACCTCAGTTGGTGCTTAGTCTCTCAGTCATTCACACAGAGACTCTGATAATAATATGTTTCCCTCGTGGCGCAGTGGTTAAATGCCTATACTGCAGGTAAAACTGTGCTCATGACCTGGGGTTCAATCCCAGGTAGCCGGCTCATGGCTGACTCAGCCTTCCATCCTTCTGAGGTTGGTAAAATGAGTATCAAGCTTGTTGGGGGGGGGCAATGTGTATCCTGCATACTGTAATTAAACTGTAAACTGCCCAGAGACTAGTTGAAGTGGTATGGGGCGGTATATAAGCAGAACACTTTGCATTTTTTATTCATGGTTCTTAATAGATAAAAACAATCCTAGTGTGTAAAATGTTACATCAAGAAGCTTTACTGACTACAATGAATTCATTATTGACTCCATTTGATAGGGACATCCATTACATCACATTAAAGACTCCATTGCTAACACAGACTGACTCAACTGAACCCTGACTGGAAAAAAGGCAGGAAAAAGACTCAGAAGTAGAGAGGGAACAAGTGGATGCTACTGAGTTGACTGATACCCAGCCTCAGTCCAGAAATCACCACCCAGTCAAGGGCAATATATCCAATAGCTTTGGAATCACTGTTGGATGTTTCCACAGTGTTGATCATTGTCTTTTTTATTCTCTCATGCAAATCCAAGTGCAGCACAGAGACATGCACAGGGGTGCTATCTCTGTCCAAGTGCTGCTTGAAAGGAGGAAGAGCCATGAAGATATTGTGAGGGAGCCCAATAATTCCAGCTCTTAGGCTGTCTCCTGCAACCACTTTCCTCCAATAGGTTACTATGGACCAAAAAGTTTATCACATATTGGCCAATAATATGAATAGCAATATGCCATCAAGTTGATTCCAGCTTGTGCCTACTGTCTCCTAGGGTTTTCTTCAAACTAAGTGGTCAAAAGTGGTTTACCTATCCTGCCTTCTACTGGCATTCTGGGAACATACATGATGACCAAAGCTAAAAAGATATTTAGGAATGTAATCTCATCAACCACACATTCCCCAAATCACCTCCAAGGGGAAGTGCTCCAACCTGAACATCTCTTCAAGACATCAGACCATGAAAGTAGCTTTCCATTCCTAATTTGGACTCATTTTGTAATGCAAATCTGTGTTTTGTCTGAATTTATCTCTAAAACAAAGGAGTGTCACAACAGGCAATCATCCAGCATTTGATAGGGTGTCTGAAGTGTTTAGAAAATGGATGCCCATCAGGGTGTAGCTATATATCCCTCTTATGCCTTAGTGCTTTTGGAGTAGACCTCGCAGAATCCTCCATCTTGGGTATTCAGGCAGTTGTACTCCAAAAAAGCAATTTTCCAAGCTCTGATCATAGGATTTAAACATGAAAGTGTAGGGAAATATACATTCAAGTGTAGAGTTGTTTTAAACACAAAGTCAGACATCCTTTTATAGTCACTTATCCCTGTTCTTCATTTCACTCTCTTTTCATTGTAAAACCTTTCTTGTGCTAAAAGTATGCTAAAAGTCAGAGAGAAGACATTTTTGTGCTTTGCGTGAATATGAATGAGATGATTTTGTCCTCTTTGTTAGTGCTCTCTGAAATATGAATGTAGTGTTCACAACAGCATGCTCAAAAGATGTGAAAATGAAGATGCACTACTCAGGTTATTTCAATGTCCTTGAACCTTCTGAAATCTTGATTGCAAACTGGTGAGGAGCTACTATTTCATTGTAGCAGTATTGGTGCCTGTGACTCATACCTATTTTCCAATAAAAAGTTATTCATAAGCTGGCAAAGATAATAGAATGCATATGGTTTCCTTCGACTATATGGCTGTTCATTTTACTGGTGATCAACAAATATGTTTACCTGTTCAGAAAATTTAGCTGTACTTACTTTGGGATATAACAGCTGCCTAGATGCCCTAAGCACATCCGATCTCACCTGATTTCAGAAACTAAGCAGGGTCAGCCTTGGTTAGTACTTGGATGGGAGACCACCAGGGATTACCAGGTGCTGTAGGCGCCTGGAGTAGGAACTGGCAAACTCCTCCAGTATTCCTGCCAAGAAAACTCCATGGATCATAGGATCACGAAGAGTCAGTCACGACTGTAAATGATGCAACACACATGCACACTTTGGGATATGCAAGGTAATTGAAACAAATCTGGATTCAGGACTGAAATATGCCTGTTTGATTTGAAATCAAATTTTGGTCCTTGGACACAGAAAATATCATGGAAGCAACTCTTGCAGTTCACACTTAAATTAGATTTTTTTTTTACTCCAAATGTTCTCTTCATTTTGAGACAACACCAATGGTTACCTGGAGGAAACAATAGTGGATTAATTCTGCAGAGTTTCAAATGCTGCATTTAACCTCAACATTTTAAATAAATTTCTTCACTTGATAAAGAGCTCTTATACAGACATATTTATTTGATTAGAAGCAGCTGAAAGACCATATGGCTGAAACATCAGCTCTGAAACTGAATAATTGGTCCACGGACAGCAATAACATACAAGCTAGCTTGAAATATCTAGCATAATCGCCACATTTAAAGCTCTTTGTCATGTGATAATTTCCCCAGAGACCTTCCCAGGATTCTGACTTATTAGTACATATCATTGGTCAAATTATTATTGTTGACATTTCTTCTTTCAGACAGCTTCTCATTAAAAGTGAAGGCACCACAGAGGGGAAATGCCCAAAACATTTTGTCTCCCATTTGATGTGGCTATTCTGTGTAGAACGCATCCC
>JAHTLZ010000348.1:17854903-17865548 GCA_023846285.1 Phrynocephalus versicolor
TTCTTTCTTTCTTTCTTTCTTTCTTTCTTTCTTTCTTTCTAGACAAATGGTGCTATGGAAGAAGAGGTATTTTTGGCTCTGCACAAGTTCCATGCATATCAAAGCTCTAACAGCAAGCAACATTACAATGTTTAATCTTTCTTTCAGGTTGCACAGCTGTCCACAGTAGATACCATATGGTTTCACACTGCCCTTTACCCTGGTGTTTTAAACAGCATTGATCTGAAACGTAGCAGGATAACCTTTGTTCTGACAACTACAGAGAGTTGAGTCTTAAGTCAGTGGAAAGCTAGGCCTCCAAGCATATTGAACCAAAACTGAGTTCACTCCTCCAAGGCACTTTGCTTCTCCTTTGCACGAAGCCTTGTTTGCTGCCATTTTACTCAGACCATGGGTGATTATTAACAGTTGCCCTCTGTTAATAGAAAGAGGGCTATGAGTATAATCCTCTCTTTCATGGAAAACTCTACATCTTCATTCAGCCCTTATCTTTTTCTCAAAAGGAACGGGATGTAGATCAGTGAAGACTCAAGTCTCATCTTCCTGCCCTTGGAAATAACCTCTTCTTTCTTCCCTCACTGCCTGTGGTATTTTTCCCCTCATCCCAGCCATCTGTGAGGGTCAAGCATTTCACATCATAGCCCCTCCTATACTGTTATACACACGTGGATGCATTGTGATATTGTGAAATACTATTCCCCCCACCAACACCATCTGAGATGTAAGAAGCAGTATTTTGTAGAAAGAAGATGGCACCATGATTTCTAATAACAGGACACTTGTTCTCATCTCATTCTCTCTCTTAGTCTCAGAGAATTCTCAACACCTTCATAAAATATACTGCTAAGATGTCAGCTGTTGTTCTTTTGGCAGACAGTTGTCACAGCTAAAGGACTCCCAAATTGACAAGTACTCTGCTGCTATTTCTGTATTCACTTTCCATAATCATTATTGGCATGTCTTAGAGTTGCTGGCGGAGGTCCATGCCAGTTAGCTTCAAATATATACTTGAAGCCTCTTCCAATTTTTATTGATCTATTGTGATCTGAGCTGACTGTGGCTCAGATCATCACCTTCTTATTTCAAAATTCAAACTTAAACTGAAGAAAGTAGGGAAGACCACTGGGCCAGTCAGGTATAATCTAAGTCAAATCCCGTATGAATACACAGTGGAAGCGAAGAATAGATTCAAGGAACTAGATTTGGTGGACAGAACACCTGAAGAACTATGGATGGAGGCTTGTAACATTGTACAGGAGGCTGCAATGAAAACTATTCCAAAGAAAAGAAAATGCAAGAAAGCAAAGTGGTTGTCCAATGAGGCCCTACAAATAGCGGAGGAGAGAAGGGATGCAAAATGCAAGGGAGAAAAGGAAAGATACAGAAAATTGAATGCAGACTTCCAAAGAATAGCAAGGAGACAGGGCAGCCTTCTTGAATGAACAGTGCAAAGAAATAGAGGAAAACAACAGAAAAGGAAAAACCAGAGATCTATTCAAGAAAATTGGAGATATTAAAGGGGCATTTTGTGCAAAGATGGATATGATAAAGGACAAAAATGGTAGGGACCTAACTGAAGCAGAAGAGATGAAGAAGAGATGGCAAGAATATACAGAAGAATTATATCAGAAAGATTTGGATGTCCCTGATAACCAAGATAGCGTAGTTGCTGACCTGGAGCCAGACATACTGGAAAGTTAAGTCAAGTGGGCCTTAGAAAGTCAAGTGGGCCTTAGAAAGCATTGCAAACAACAAGGCCAGTGGAGGTGACGGCATTCCAATTGAACTCTTTAAAATCTTAAAAGAGGATGCTATAAAGGTGCTGCATATGATATGCCAGCAAATTGGGAAAACCCAGCAGTGGCCAGAGGACTGGAAAAGATCGGTCTACATCCCAATCCCAAAGAAAGGAAACACCAAAGAATGCTCCAACTATTGCACAATTGCACTCATTTCACATGCTAGCAAGGTTATGCTCAAAATTCTACAAGGCAGGCTTCAACAGTATGTGGAAAGAGAACTTCCAGAAGTGCAAGCTGGATTTCGAAGGGGCAGAGGAACTAGAGAAGTAGAGATCAAATCGCCAACATGCGCTGGATTATGGAGAAAGCCAGAGAGTTCCAGAAAAAAACATCTACTTCTGCTTCATTGACTATGCCAAAGCCTTTGACTGTGTAGACCACAACAAACTATGGCAAGTCCTTAAAGGAATGGGATTGCCTGACCACCTTATCTGTCTCCTAAGAAATCTATATGTGGGACAAGCAGCAACCGTCGGAATTGGATATGGAACAACTGACTGGTTTAGAATTGGGAAAGGAGTACGACAAGGCTGTATACTGTCACCTTGCCTATTTAACTTATATGCATCATGAGAAAGGCAGGTCTGGATGAATCACAAGCCGGAATTAAGATTGCCAGAAGAAATACCAACAACCTCAGATACGCAGATGATACTACTAATAGCAGAGAGTGAGGAGGAATTAAAGAATCTCTTAATGAGGGTGAAAGAGGAGAGTGAAAAAATGGGCTGAAGCTCAACATCAAAAAAACTAAGATCATGGCCACCGGTCCCATCACCTCCTGGCAAATGGAAGGGGAAGAAATAGAGGCAATGACGGAGTTTATTTTCTTGGGCTCCTTGATCACTGCAGATGGCGACTGCAGCACTGAAATAAAAAGACGCCTGCTTCTTGGGAGGAAAGCAATGGCAAACCTAGATAACATCCTAAAGAGCAGAGACATCACTTTGCCAACTAAGTTCAAGATAGTCAAAGCTATGGTTTTTCCAGTAGTGATGTATGGAAGTGAAAGCTGGACTATAAAGAAGGCTGATTGCCGCAGAATTGATGCTTTTGAGCTGTGGTGCTGGAGGAGAGTCTTGAGAGTCCCCTGGACTGCAAGGAGATCAAACCTATCCATTCTGAAAGAAATCAACCCCAAATGTTCACTGAAAGGAGAGATTTTGAAGCTGAGGCTCCAGGACTTTGGCCACCTCATGAGAAGAGAGGACTCGGAAAATTCCCTGATGTTGGGAAAGATTGAAGGCAAAAGGAAAAGAGGACGGCAGAGAATGAGATGGTTGGACGGTGTCATCGATGCAACCAATATGAATTTGACAAAACTCTGGGAGGCAGTGGAGGATAGGAAGGCCTGGTGAGCTCTGGTCCATGGGGTCACGAATAGTCAGACACGACTGAACGACTGAACAACAACAAATTGTGAACTCTCTCTCTCTCTCTCTCTCTCTCTCTCTCTCTCTCTCTTTGAAAAATTCATGTCACATGTCGTTAGCATGTATAAGCTACCCAGTAGTATTTACTGTTGAAGTAACTTAAACAATCATACACAAAATCATACACAAAATATAGCTAAAAACTGCCTACCAAGTAATGCCATATAAATAAGTGACTGAGTACACGAAGAGGCAATTGATAATCAAGCATCTCTAAGGTGAAAGACCTACTGGAATCATTTCAATCACAAAAGTTGCTCAGTTGGTATCAAAATATCACTGATTGAGAAATTTGGTGCCGGTTGCTGAGAAAAATCAGTGTAAGAGTGTTACTGCTTACCTATCTTCCCTATGGGCTTCCCACAGACATCCATTTGGCCACTGCTGGAAAAAAGATGTGGAACTAGAAAAGCCTTTGAATTATCTAGCAACATGTCTCTTAGCAGTAACAGCTGCCATCAGCAGTTTACATAATAGATAGGAAACTATATAATTAGAGATGGGCATGACTCAGCGAAATTTTTGTTTTCGTTTTCATTTTTCATTTCCGTTACGCAACAAAAACGAAAACGAAAATTTTCCAGAAAACAAAACGAAAACAAAAACAAAACAAAAAAGTTTGCCCTGTTTTTCATTTTTTTTATGGCAGACACCTCCCAACGAAAGAATGCTAATGAAAATGAAAAAATTTCATTTAGTTTTGTTTTTTTGTTTCATTTCGTAACGAAAATGAAAACGAAAAATGAGTAAAACCCCCCGAAAAACAAAAATGATGTTAATGTTTTAATAACATTAACATAATTGTCTTTGAGTAAAGAGTTACATCGGTTAGATACAGTAATACCCAAGTATTTTACCTTATTAGAATGTTGAAAACCAGATTGATTTACCAGTTTTTCGATCATGGGTGGGGTCATATTTTTAGTTAGAACCAATGTTTTTTCTCTATTCACCTTTAATCCGGAGATTTTAGAGTATGCCTCCAGGGTCTTTAGAAGTTCTACGGAGGAAGTCTGGGGGTTCTCCATGATAACCATCAGGTCATCTGCAAAGGCTTGTACCTTGTAAACTTCTCCCTTATTTTGTAGGCCTTGGATGTCTGGGTTTTCCCTTATTACATGAAGAAGAATTTCCAGGGTGGATATAAACAAAAGAGGGGAGAGGGGACATCCTTGCCTGGTACCTTTGTGTATATTAACTTTATCTGTGAGGTGACCATTCACTACAATCCTGGTATTTTTCATTTTCGTTACGCAACAAAAACGAAAACGAAAATTTTCCAGAAAACAAAACGAAAACAAAAACAAAACGAAAAATTTTGCCCTGTTTTTCATTTTCGTTATGGCAGACACCTCCCAACGAAAAGAATGCTAATGAAAATGAAAAATTTTCATTTTAGTTTTGTTTTTTTGTTTCGTTTCGTAACAAAAATGAAAACGAAAAATGAGTAAAACCCCCCGAAAAACAAAAATGAACCGAAACGGACCCCAAAACGACAAACAAAAAATGAAAAAAATATTTTTTTGAGTCGTGCCCATCTCTCTATATAATGGCCCTTTAGCTTGAGTTGTATGCTGAACACCTACCAGTACAAAATGAAGTATCTCCCTCTGCATGTTTTCATAAATAAAGTCAGTTTTGAAAGGATCATCAAGTCTCCCAGGGGACTGAGCTCTAGGGGTGTGTATTCTGGAAACAATGCAAAATAAATAAATCAAAATACTTTTATTTCATCTCACTTGCTATCTTGCAGAGGTCCAACAATGGCAACACAGGAAAACTGTGCATTCTGAAGCATTCAAAACATTAATTAAAGTATCTAGTGGGGAGAATATCTTGTGAATTTTGAATTGATATATTCAGGAGTCATTCCACATGGGGTGGATGAATCTTGAGGGGTGACAAATGATGAACCTTATCTAGATATTTTCGGGACATGTTGAACAACCATGTGAGGGAAACAATGGGCTTCACTCACAGCCTAAAATATCTATAAGAATTTCTGGGGGGAAAGAAAAGCTGCATAGCAGTGCATTAACATCTACCTGTACGTGTAAATACTAAATAAATTTAGAATTGGAGGGTATTTTCTATTCTTTTGTTGAACTTTTTTAGTTTTGTTTGAATTTTAGATCTATATCAGTGAACTGGATTATGGATGGTACTGTTATGTAGGGTTCTGTGCAGTTCTGTGTTTCAATCTGTAAACCATCTGCAGTAATGTTTCACTAAAGGGGTGGTATATAATGTAAATCAATGTAATGTAATATAATGTAACTAAGTATCCCTTTGTCCGCTACCACCCCAGCCCAACGATTCAATTCCCACTGTTGCATTGCATGTTGTTCACACATTGAAAGGCATGTTTGTATTAAAAAAAGGATATTTTATTTGTTTGTTTGCTGCCTCACTGTGTGGAATACTAGTTATTCCAGGTATCCCCCCTCACATAATCAATGTCATGTAGGTGGAACCCTCCATAGGGCTATGAAAACGATGCCAGCTGGGATTTGAAAGTGTTGACCTTCACGGACAGCTGAGTGAATTAAAATGCAGCATTTATTTTTTTTTTCAACTGAATGAATATATACTGTCCCACATGAATAATGCCTGTTAAAGAGCATGTGGTCCAGATTCTTCACCCATAGATGTCAACATGTGTGTATCACCTTTCAAAATGATGGATTTCTCAAATTATCTATTGATGTACAGCTCATGCACAGGTTACCCATATCACACATTACAGCATGTGTGATGGCTTTACCACTTTGGTAAAGCCATTGGAGAGGACTGGCATGATAAAAGAGTGGCATCACAAACCAACGTTTACCAAATTGTTGTCTAAGAAAGCTGATTTTAGGCTTTTCTTCATATTATAAACTTCTTTTACAGTGAGCTCACCCATTATGTAGCTGGGTGAGAAAAAATATATAAAGTTGAATTATATATTACTTGTTATAGGCCATTAACAATGCCATATTTCCATATTTCTCCTAATTAATATGAAAAAAAAACTGCATTTCTTTAATGAAAGTACAGCATTAACTAACGTATTCCATGATTTGCTGTTCTCTTGTGGCTCATACATCTGCACAAAAATTACTACTGTTTTAAAATGATCTCCCCAGTTCCATGTTTGGCCTGCTAAAGCATCAGTTTGGCATGACAGAAGATTGTGACCTATCTGAGAACCCGTAGCATTCATCTTAGTCTCTTGCCTCCTAAATGCCAAGTAATAGAGTGGTTGAAGGAGGTGGAGCGAGAGTGGGGAGAAGCTGTGATAAGAAAAGTCATCATTGCCTAAGCTAGGCATGACAGCTGAAGCAAAAAGGGGAAGGGGAGTTTTCCTATGGACCCAGCACAATTTCACATCTCCACTAGCATCATGAAGGACCAGTGCTATTTGGTATCTTTTTTGAAATAAGAGGGGAACAAGAGGACTTGGGGTGTGTTGGGTTCTTCCTCTCCAACCAAGTGACATACCATAGGAAGATGCATTTTGAAGCTCTTTATGTGTATTTTTTAAAAAACCCAGTTGCTAGCTTAGCTGCTTGTCTGATTTTGTTTCTCCCACGAAGACTCCCAACCACTGCATGTTTCAGTGACGGAAGAGAAAAAGACTCCTGATGTGAACAGAAATGGGAAACACTTATGCCACATTCAGGCAAATGTGTCAACTCCTATCAGCCCTAAATAGCACTGTTCATTGGGTACTAGTGTACTTGGAGCTGCAGTCCAGATTCTGGAGCGTCACAGGTGCTCACCCTTGCATCAAAGCAAAGTCACTGGATGCCATTGTCAGACAACAACCAGATCAATGGTTTCCTCTGACATAACATATATAATATATATCAGACATTGAACAGTGGCTTTGCTTGTTCTCTTATTGTGCTGTGAGAATGACAGGGCATGTCGGTGTGCTGTCATAGAAGATGAAGTGGCGGCATTGGGTATGAGGTGAGGGATTGACCCTAGTAAATAGTCAGGAACTGGCTTTCCTCTCACTGATGGGGCTTTGACGACAAGGTAGGAGGTAAAAGGAAAAGAAGAGAGAAAGAAGAGGGAGAGAAAAGACTTTTTTTTGGGGGGGGGATATAAACTTCAGCCAATTAAAGAAAGGAAGTTGTCTCTAAATGATTAGAGAAATATGTGACATTTTTTTAAATACTGCATATTTTGATGGATAGCTAAGCTCCTTAAAAGTTGACCAGTTATGTTTGGAGTAAGGTTTGCAGACAGTGATGCAGAGTGTAGCCTCAGTAGACAGACATTTGCACAAATTCCAAGGGGAGTACGGAATGTAATGGAAGGGCGAAAGTTGCCGCATGGTCAGTCGCTGATAGTTAAAGATTGCAAGCAGTCCTTTGGGGGCAACAGAAAGCTTAAAATGGATCATTAAAAAGTCTTCAAGAGTCATTAATGGATGGCAAGCAGACAGAAACAGAGGTTAATGCATGTTAAGATGGAGAGACATTTTTGCTCAGGTGTAATCTAATGAAAGGGCATGACTCACTGTTGGGCAAGGGCTGCCGTCAGAAGGAATGTGAGAAGAAGGTGTGGAAAAATTTAGTGGCAAGAAAGTTCTACAGATTGTTGCTGCAAAGGGCACAACACTTGGGTTTTCCCTTCCTGCAGGTCAGAAGCTAGTCAGAAACGATAACACACTTCTACTGCTAATTAATGTTGCTTTCAAGAAATATACTTCTGCTGACAGGACCTTATCCTGGTAGGCTCGCTGGGTCCACTCCTAACTTAGTCATTCTGACCAAAGCAGCTAAATATTGTACAACTGCTATTAAAATTCGCGCAGGGAAGGACTCAGCTAGAGATCAGTTACAGTAGTAGTAAGTTGTTTTACAAGTAGGAGTCCCAGGGACTGATAGTTTTAATAGGGTTTTAATAAGTACAGTACCGATTATGGCTTGAGCTTGATATTGTCTTCTACTGTATTATCTTATACAGCTGCTCATAGACAACTTTCATAGATAAGTTGCAGAGGTAGAGGATTTATGATAAGACGGCTTTTATGTTGTTACATACATTGTATGCTGTGATGTTTTATGTTCTTTTGCTTTGCTGGTCAATGACCATAATAAAATTTTATTGTTATTATTCAAGAAATAGAGATTTGTTTTTCAAAGACTGGCAGCAAGAGGTCAGGGATAGATATTGTTCTTGTTCAGCAGACATAGTGGAGAAGACCAATGACCAGTCATATATACATTTTTACATTTATGCAATTATAAATGTAAAAAACAGTCACACATACATTATATTGCAGCAAAATATAGGGACTATTTCAAAGGGAGGATACAATTGATGGGCAAGTGCAAAAACATCTCTGAATAACTGTTTAGAACTCGTTGTGGTTTTGTGCCCTCTCTGTTTTCTCTCCTTGTGAATTATTGACCTGTGTATAATTTAATATTAACCTCCTTTGAAGCATTGCATTTGAGACAGTGCTGTAGGGAAGATATATGATTTGATAGTTGTTGTCCTGATACTTGAAATAAATTCCATGTCCCTTTCCCTGACAGCCTTTGCTATTATCTGAAATGGGAGCTATTCACTCTGCCATTTAACAATCTAAAAATGTTCTGCGTCTGCGAAGCTAAACTCCAAGCACTTGTGCTTTGGGAACATCACCCGAGAGTGGATCTCCACATCTCTACCTGAAAAGCCATTCCAACACCATTTTTCCCTCCTAAAATTTCATGCACAGCTTCCCCAGTGCATGGAAGAAAATTATTTCCCATGTCCTTTGAGGCAGATATGTGTAGGGAATAGGCCCTGCTCTCTTAGTTTTGGCTGTGAACCAGAATGTACCAAATCTTCTGCAGCTGCATACCATGGGTTAGCTGTGGGTAAGGATGCTTCCCTCCTGTTACAGGTCCAAACTATAATGGTTGTTTTATGAGTATTATAAGCCCACACCAGCAGTGGGCATGATCAAGACAACTTCTGAAGCCCATCTACACTGTCGGACCACATCAGGATTAATATCTTTTCTGCTCTGCCTCCCTCCAAGTTTTCATCTAAAGTCAGCCATTTCCTCCAGTTCCACTCCAGCTTTTACTTAGTCTTTTTTTTTAACATTCATACACAAAATTTGGAAATGTTACAGACACATTCAGAGCAGCTTAACCCTTCCAAAGTACAAGCAGGGACATCTAGCACTTTTAGTGCCAACAAATTTTAAAATTTGCCTGGGGGGAAAAAAACCCTATAACTGTTGCTGCTACTGTTATTGTTTTCAAATAGGAGCAAAATTTGGGGACCTGGTAGCCTAGGTGCCAAGGTGGAAATAAAAAGGCCCAGTAGTATTTATGCTATCCTTCAATATTGGCTTTCACGTACATTTAAATAGCACATTCACTATTTAATTTTTTCATCAGGTTAAAATCAAAATGAAATCTAATATTGAAAAAAAAATTCATGTTTTTTTTCTTCATTGGAAGCAAACAACCTGATTTTCATCCTGTGTCCAGCTGCTTGAATCAGTCTGATGCTATGAAGACCACTCTGCATATTCTCCAAAACCAAATAGAATGAATTCATTCTGATTCGGATTTGATGTGGATCAGTCTGCATCCATCTTTGTATTGGTGCAATTGGTGGCATGCCTTTAACAGATACAATTTACTCACTTACATAGTACTTGTAAATTCTTATAATGGTAGGTGTACACATATTCTTCCCAGGCTGACTGAGCCCATGTCCAAATTAAGTGTGCACAGATTATTTTCAGATCTCCATGAAACAAACCTTCTCTCAAGTGGAGAAATGCAAAAAGGCATTGATTGGGGTGAGGATGAGTCCATATGATGTAGCATCATCATCAGTTTTCAGAAATGGACTTATAAGTGGATTTTATTTCTGACCACAGGTACCCTTCTGCTAAAGGTAGAAAAGTCAGCAGGTAGAAGTATTTGCAACACCAAAACAACAAGCAAAAGGGAGGCAAGGAAGAGCAGGAAGACAGACTCCAGGTTTAGTCATGACCTAGCCACTCAAAGCCTAAGCAGCAAGAATGCAGGCCTTCACCCACAACCGTAAGCCTGGCCCATCCTGTGTGTGTCTGTTGCGTCATTACAGTCATTACTGACTCTTCGTGACCCCATGTCCATGGAATTTTCTTGGCAGGAATACTGGAGTGGTTTGCCAGTTCCTACTCCAGGCGTCTACAACACCTGGTATTCCCTGGAGGTCACCCATCCAAGTAATAGCCAAGGCTGACTCTGCTTAGCTTCTGAAATCAGATGAGATCGGATGTGCTTAAGGTCTCTAGGCATCCTAGAGATGTAAATAAACTAAGCTGAGGCTGGAAGAAAATGGAAAGACAACACTAAAACAAAAATCCAGCTGATGATGATGATGATGATGATGATGATGATGATGATGATGATGATG
>JAHTLZ010000348.1:17881066-17891538 GCA_023846285.1 Phrynocephalus versicolor
TTACTTACTTACTTACTTACTTACTTACTTACTTACTTACTTACTTACTTACTTACTTACTTATTTTGAA
Organism: Phrynocephalus versicolor; assembly: GCA_023846285.1. Taxonomy (NCBI): domain Eukaryota; kingdom Metazoa; phylum Chordata; class Lepidosauria; order Squamata; family Agamidae; genus Phrynocephalus; species Phrynocephalus versicolor. The sequence continues at coordinate 17,881,137 of JAHTLZ010000348.1, forward strand.
TATTTTATTCTACCTTTCTCCTTTGAAAAGGACCCAAGGTGGCTTACAATAATGAGGGACAATATACAGCCCGTAATATTTAATACGTATTCAAGTTAAGAACAGGTAATTAAAAGAACAGGTAATTAGAATAGGCATCTTGGAATATTAAAAGGTGATATTAAAGCTACAAAGAGCATGCAAAAAGAAAAGAAAAATCCATTATGAGGAGTAAAACTGTAACATGAAAAACACTGGTGTTCTTATGAAATCAGTCAATGCAATCATGCATGGTAATCCATATAAAAGTCATGCAGGTAGTCCCTCATTCAGGGAAAGCTTGCCTGAAGAGGAAGACTTTTTGCTTTCTTTTGGAAAGACTCCCAAAGTCTGGGAGCAGCAACAGAGAAGGCCCTTTCATGTGTTCTTATGAGACACACCTTTGAAGATGGTGGGATGGAGAGAGAGGCCTTTCCTGATATCTTAGCACCCAAGCTGGTTCATACTGTGAGATTTGTTCTTTGAGGTAGCTCAAAGTAAATAGCAGGCCATTTACTTCTGATTTTTTTTGTTCACCAGATAGACCTGTGGGTCCTAGCAGGGTCAACAGGACCTTCCTGCTCCATCCCTTGATCTACGGACACAGCAGATTGAAACAAAATGTGGTTTACTGTAACTGGATGGGGTTCACAACTAAACAGACCTCCATAGTTCCCAGGTTACTTTGCCACAATGCCCAGGTTCCATTAGCAAGATTTGAAGATTCCAAGTGCTTTCTTCCATTCCCACTTGGTTTCACTGGGAAGACTTCCTGCCCCTTGCTTATAAGAATGTGGAGTCTCTTGTAAACAATTAGAGTAAGGAAGAATAGGAACAGAACACCTAAATATGATACAGAGAGAATGTATGAGTATAAACCTTATTGCAGTATATTAAAATTTTTTGCAGTATACATGGTATTCATCATATCATGACATTCAATAGACATAGTAAAGTCATCTGACTTACCACAGATAATAGATCACTCTTGACCTGTGCCTTATATACATCTTTCCACCAGTCACAGAACATTGCTGCCCTTTGCAGTCTCTTCTTCCTCTTCCTCCTCTGTTTTGACTGCCTTCTCCCTTCCAAGGCCATTTCTGTATTGTCCCAGACCTAGGGCCCTCTTTTTCCCTCCAGGGATCACTTCCAAGGACTGGGACTGTCATCACATTCTTCCTCCTCAATGTCCTCTGTTTGAGTGCCTTCCTCATACCATCTGGGTTAACATCTGGGTTCCTCTAAGATGCCTGCAAAATATCCCATCTCTTCTTTGTCCATGGATGAATTTGAAGTCCAAAACAGGGGTGCCCATGCCACTTTCCACCACTTCACAGGGGCACCCATCCCCACCAAGAGGGCCATCACTTCATTTTCCTACTGAGAGAAATAATCTACTTCAGCCTGAGTTTTCCCTGTCATTAAAACTATGGAGAAAGTTTGGACAGCTAAGCACCAATAGCATGAGCCTGTGGTTTGAATCGTTCATCTGTTACATCTGACTAGAGATGGGCATGACTTAGCGAAATTTTCATTTCCGTTTCCGTTTTTCGTTTTCGTAAAATGAACAACGAAAAACGGCTCAAAACTGGAACGAAAACGGAAACGAAACGACTAATTTTGAGCCAATTTTTGTTTTTCGTTACTGGAAAAGCACTTAATGGAGCTAAATGGGAAGAAACAAAAAAAAATTTCGTTTTCGTTTTCATTTTTCGTTTTCGTTACATAATGAAACGAAAACAAAAAAAAATTGAAAATTAGCTCATGAAAACGGAAACTAGATGAAACGGACCCCTAGACGAAAACGAAAACGAAAATGAAAAAATTTTCTGAGTCGTGCCCATCTCTACATCTGACCCATTGAATTGCAATGCCTTCTTGTTTGATAGCTGCATATTTCTGTTCTCTACAGCAGCCATTCTCAACAGTTCTTTGGCCACAACACAGTAAAAATAAATAATTAAAAATTAAAAATTAAAAATTCAGTCTGAATCAGGATTGTTCAAATCACATAACAGACATTTTAATGTGGAGAATTTGTCCCTGTCTGTGGCCCCCTCACAATGTTCCAGGGCTTCCCAGGGGGACATATGGCCCCTGCTAAAAAAAGGTTGCTTTAGGGGATGATTTATGAATAAGGTAAAATGGATAAGGTGCTCCTTTTCTCCTATGATCTGGGCTAAGACTGTAATGGTTCAATAATATGAGAGTGACACATGTCTGGGAAAGCATTCAAATGGAACAATTTCTCTTCTAGCCACTGCTTAAACCCTTGCCGTTATTCAAAATTCCTCTCATTAAATAGGTAAGAATTTTATTTCAGTCCTCTTTTAAACAGAAATAAGCAACATTTGCCAGTATTTTCATATATTGGGTAGAAAGTACCTAAGAATAAACAATAATAATAAACCGAGGAAGACAAAAACAGACCAACTTATTCATCCATCCTCAGTTGGGTGCTTATTTCTTAACTGCAATTTTTCATTCCCTGAATGTTCAAATATATGAATGCTCAGTTATAATTGCCAGCTCTCTTCCCCCACTGAAAAGCACTGCATCCTTAAGATATGTGTGGCAGGTTGGTGCAAGATGGCCCTCTCCATTGTGGGAATAGAGGCCCACCTGTTGACTTTGGATAATGTAAACAAAGGATAATTTTATTCCATTTAATTTCTTGAGAATTTTCCACATTTCAAAGATTTATCCATGTCTTAGATGCAGAGATTTTATAAAGTCAAATGTGAGAGAAAGTAAAACAGATAGATTTTTTGTTCTTAACTCCTATAAAAAAGGAATTAAGGGTTAATTGATCTTCAGGGAAATATATGTTTGTATCCCAGATGGAATATCCAATGCTGCTGCCATTTTACATGTAATAAAACACTTATAAATTTAGAGCTGCCATGGCTATATAATATGAAAGTGACACATGTCTGAATTAGAACAATCCGTGATTAATCACATTGTATGATTGACTGAACAGTTGATTGGTATTTCAAAGTGTTACTTTTAGTTGGAAATGAAACATCCACAAAGAGTAGATAAGAATAAGTTTTATTCATGGTCTGACTCAAATAAACAGCAATTGTAGAGGAAGAAAGAGTAGAATTTGGTTTAAAAATGAAGTTTCACATATTGAAGATGTGGAAGACTGACTCAAGTAACAGAAAATGATCACTAAGCTCCAGCAGAATTCTTTCAAAAACATTTATTCTGCTAACAAAGAACCAGCACAAGATGAAAAGATGACTGTTCATCATCCCTCCATTCCCACATTTTGGGGACTTGTCGAGGCTTCTAAGATTTTTGCTCCATATTGGAAAAGAGGAGCTGAGCAGAGTTTAAAGCCTCTTCTCTCACTTTCCTCAATCTGGCATTTTTTATGGATATGTTTTGTAATGTTTTAGGTGCTGTCTTCAAGCTGCCAAATCAGTCTGAATCACTTTAGTCCCAATTCTGACTGATCTGATTTGATCTGTATTCTGCCCTTATTGGCCCAAATCAGCCTGGTTCATTTCAAGATTCAACAGAATCAGCTGCCCTGCACTGTTAGCTAAATATTTTATCTGCTCATTTCCAGGTTTGTGGTTCTTATTCCAACCAAATCCATCTTACTGAGAATGGCTCGATACAGTCTATCATCACTTCCTCTCAGTCTTGTCTATTTTTCTTCATAAACCAATGAACCATCTACATACTGCAGGCAGGCAACTGTAACGCCATCTCCTTTGGAAATGGTCCTGGGCCAAAACTAGGTCAAGAAGGAGCCAAGTGAAACAGTAGCTTCCAAATGGACTGCTGGAAATAGTCAATTGAATAAATTATTTGGCAAGGTGGAGCATCCCATTTTGTATAATATCTTGGCTCCAGATAACTGCTAATATCTTCTCAACCTCTGGAAGCAGATGTCTCTTTTTTGCACACTCTTTTACTGAGTTTTGTAAGGTATAAGCATATGCATATTTTCCAGACAGTTTCTGTTGCACAAACTATTCCTTTGCTCATTTTTGTCATAAGCTGGCTACTTATTTTATTCCTTCCTAGTCTCTGCATATTGTCCTTATATGGTACCGTTTGACACCATCTGCCAAGTATACAAGTTAGAAAATCGTTTGGAGGGGGGGTTAGAAACACTTTGATAAATTGTACAGAAATGTTTTAAATGCATAAATATATGTGAGCACGCGTACACACACAAACACACATTACCAACTGGTTGTTGAGGGCTATTAAGTGAGGAGCTGTCTGTGGTAGTCCAGAAAACATAAGCCTAATAAACCAGTGGTCGGTGCTGTAAAATAAGTCAAAAGAAGGAAGCTGGGAGAACAAGCCAGGAATGAAGGACAAACCAGGCAGCAGGGTTGAAGATCAACCCAGAGAAACAGGAGAAAACCTGGAGAGTAGAGAGGGGCACGACTCAGAAAAATTGCTCATTTTCGTTTTTGTTTTCGTCTAGGGGTCCGTTTCGGCTCGTTTCCGTTTTCGTGAGCTAATTTTCAAAATTTTTCGTTTTTGTTTCGTTGCATAATGAAAACGACAAATGAAAATGAAAACAATTTTTTTGTTTCTTCCCATTTAGCTCCATTAAGTGCTTTTCCAGTAACGAAAAACGAAAATTGGCTCAAAATTAGTTGTTTCGTTTCCGTTTTCGTTCCAGTTTTGAGCCGTTTTTCGTTTTTCGTTTCGTTACGTAACGGAAATGAAAAACAAAAATGGAAACGGAAATTCCGCTAAGTCGTGCCCATCTCTACTGGAGAGTAATATGATATAGGCAAACTAACACACTGATTTATAACCATCATTCTACAGTATAATCTTACAGTATCTTGTACTGCAGTACAGTCTGAGGTAATTTGCCTTTGAAGCTGACACTTTCATTCCATGCTGAGAAGGTCGTAGCATCATGGAGAGTCAGGGCAGATGGGGTCACTGGTTAAAGTAGATTTGGTAATCACAAGCATTGAGGGGAGTCTATCTGGACAGCACTGTAAATGCTAACTGTATCCATGAAGAAAGGGAAACATTGAAGATGTGGTCTTTGAGATTCAGAGCAGCAGACTCAGGCAAATTTGAGCTCTTATGTTTGTTATACTTACTCCAGTAGCAATAATGTTTGCTTGTCAGTTCCCAGGAGAAGATGCCTCTGATCTATTTGATTTTTGTAGGTTCTTCCTAGGGAGGACAATTACCATATATAATAATGTTTGTTATCAGCCAAGAAGGAGGAGACACACCTCCTTCCTTGCCCCATCTGTTGTCAGTTTCAGCATCTGTGTTGTCACAGCAGGAGGAGCTGACAGCAGGAAAGGATGTTTGAAGGCTCTCCAGGAGCCAAGCTGAAATGTTTCAGGATGGGCTGTGAAACAGAGTCCCTTACTGATTTAAAAGAAGAACAAACTGATTATTATTTTTGGTGCAGTTTCTGAATCAATGCAGGTGGTGGAGTGGCAGATCCAGTACAAGTTATTTTGCTGCTGGAGACAAAGAAGACACTGCTCCTCCCATTTCATTTTGCCTAACAGTGGGACCAGTTTTCAGAGATGGATAAGGAAAGGTTGTGCCATTTACTTTCTTCCTATCTTATTATAATGCTTCGGCGACATACTATAAGAACATAAGAAAAGCAGAGCAAAGCAAAGCAAAGTATTCTGCTTATATACTGCCCCATACCACTTCAAGTAGTATCTGGACAGTTTATAATTTTAATTATAGTGTGCAGGCTACACATTGCCCCCCCTCCCGGAAGCTGGGAACTCATTTTACCGACCTCAGAAGGATGGAAGGCTGAGTTAACCTTGAGCCTGCTACCTGGGATTGAACCCCAGGTTGTGAGCACAGTTTTACCTGCAGTACAGGCATTTAACTACTGCACCACAAGGCTTATAACATAATAACAGCCATGCTGGATCAAGCCAAGGGCCCATCTAGTCTAGTTTCATGTATCTCACAGTGGTCCCGACAAATGACTCTGGGAGCACACAAGATTAGATATCTGTCACCTGATACCACTCCCCTTCATTTGGCCTTTGAAGTACCCTGTTTTTAAGCCTGGAGATTATACATCCCCATCATGGCTTGTAACCTGTGATGGATTTTCCTCCAAGAATTTGTCCAATTCCCTTTTGAAGGCACCCAGGCCAGATGCCAAAACCACATGCTGTGGCAGGGAGTTCCATAGACTATGATCTTCCTAGTGTGTAAAAGAAAAACATATGGTGCAGGGTATCAACATGGACCTCCCCGTTTATATTCTGAGGTCCCAAACAGAACTTTCTAATGATGAGTAGCAAACAAAGGGGGATAGCTTCCAAATGAAAGCTATATATATTAAAATGTTAATCAGCTAATTTTATTTTATTTTATTTTAAAAAATGACAGATAGAAAGAAGCCAGGGATATATTTGGAGAGCTTGTAGTCTTATTTATGTACACTGAGCAAAAGCAAATCTATAAAACACTGTAGACAAAAGATGGATATTATTGGCATTTAATGACATAGAAACACAATTAGAGGAGCTCATTGCTTTGGATACTCCTGTTGTCCCACCCATGGCCATTCTCCATAATGTTGGCCACCCCATTTAGGAAACACTAAGGAACTCAGCTTCCCTAGTATAAACGATCACCTGAAAACATGGGGGAGAGTGTGGCGAGAGTGCAAGAGTGCTGAACTGAGCATTGCAACCTGCTGTTAAATCATGATGCTTTATGGGCAACCTTAAACAAATAAACAAATAATTAACAGGGTTTTGGTAAAACTAAAATGGAACAACTCACTATTATGTTCACAGGTAGGAAAGAGAAATTGTTCTTTTACTGACTGCAGGGTTTTGGCACACGAAAGGATTGTCTCTCATGGTTTGTTACTACAATAACAGTAGCTAGTTTTCTGGTTGCATCTGATGCCACGTCATGACCTAAAAATGCCTAAATATCATATAGGATCAATTAATGTCAGTTGTATCTAGAGATGGGCACAAAACAAAAAAGGAAAGGCTGTTTTGTTGTTTCGTTAGGTAACAAAATGAAAAAAGGAAGCAGCATTTCGTCACAGATGAAATGAAACGGTTGGTTTATTCATTGAAACAAACTGTTTTGTTCCTTCTATAAAAGGGGTCCCTAACCTGCTGGACTCGCCATGAGCTGCCACCACCACCAGAGCCCAGGAGAGGGAAGAGCAGGAGGTTGTTCCCCGCAGCTGCTCTGGCGCTTCCCGCCTCCTCCTCTCAGACGCAGCCTCATCTCAGCTGGAAGGCGGGTGGGGATGACTCCCCTGGGTCCTAGAAGCACCAGATTTGGTGCTGGGGAACCATTTTCAGTGGGGTCCAGCAGAGCTGTCATCAGCTGTACCCATTTAAAAATGGCCCGGTTGCCACTGGAGGTATCCCCTGGTGGTGACTGGGCCAGTTTTAAAGGGGTTCAGTCAATAACAGCTCAGCTGGACCCCTTTAAAAATAGCTCCCAGGCACCACATCTGGTGCCTATAGGACCTAGAGGAGCCATTTTGTTTTGTTTCATTTAGTTTCATACAATTTAAAAAAATTGTAAGAAATAAAACAAAATGAAATGGGGGTGGGTATGAAATGAAATTAAACATTATTTTTCTGTTTTGTGCCCATCTCTAGTTGGATCCCATTCCACTCTTTTTTATTTAAGTGCCAGTAGAAAAAATAGTTTGTTTCTGTGACCCTTTAGGGTTCACATAGAGCTTTTACATTTCGAAAGCACTGCAGGATGCAGCCACACTGCACCTACTTCATAACTACTGACATAAAGTAGGAGACTTTGAACATTTGAACATGTGATTTTCACCCCCCGAGGGATTTTTCTTATAGGGCACTCCAAGTATATGGAAAAACCTACCTAAAGGGGATAAGTTTACTCTTTTTAAAATATCTTCTCTCTAGAAGAGAGGTTCCGAACTATGGGTCCCCAGATTTTCAGAGAGTGAAGCTCCCAGAAACTTTTACCTCTAGCTTTGTTAGCTAGGATTTCTGGGAGCTGTCGTCCAACAACATCTGGGGACTCAAAGCTGGAAATCACTGCCCTAGAAGGTGATGTCAATTTATTTTATTTTATTTTATTGGTTGCTGCAGAAGGAAGGGGTGGTGAACTCTACAGGTGCTGCTCTGTCTTTTATTGCCATGTTGTTATTTGAATTTTCACCCTCTTTGCTTGTATTTTCACCTCCATTTTATGTTCTAAATGCTTTGTTTGATTTGATCTAGGCCATGTTAGCTACCTTCAGCGCCATTCTCTGGCAGGAAGGCAGGGCACAAATCCAATAAGTGAATGAATAAAAATAGACAAGGTTTTCTCCTTGTGTGGCACCACAGTGGTTTTCAACTCACAAAAGAACTATTAATTCAGGATGCTTTTAAATCTCCCAGCATACAATCCATGTACAATGCATAGCTTATAAAACTATTCCTATTGTTCAGAAAAATGTGACGATGCCTTGAGTGTAAGTATAATTGCCATAGGAGGGATTTTCTCCTCAAAGTACATACTGTATATTTTGAAAAATGCCTATGAGGATATATTTGCTGCCTATTAGTATCCAGTGTTATATTGCACTTGTGGCTTTAGCCGTTCTTGAAACAGCAGTTTCCAGAGGCAATTTTAGTTACAAAAGCACATAAAATTTAAAGCCTGCATTACAAAGACTGGATGAGTGTACTGTAGACATAAATCCAAACTATGCTTTTTGCTTCAAAAGAGACGCTTGTTTGTATGTGCTGTTGTCCCCTGTTCTCTCTGAAGACAAACCAGGTGGATGACACTAAGACAGATATGCCAGGACCCTAGTGGAAAATATGATGCATAAGGGAATCATGGCCAAAGCATACAATGTTTGCCCAAGCAGTCTCTGGTTAACATTTATACAAAACCAGTGATTGCCCTCCTGAAAACAACTGGGATTTCTGCTTGAAAAGGGATATGGGTTTCCTGCCTTGTGCAAGTGGTAGAGAAAGAGGAATCCAAATGGAATGGATCGTGCCATAAGTGGTCAATAAGCAACTGGTGCCAGCAATAAATAAGAATAAATTAGGAAACAGCTGTGTGCTTCAAAATTGCACAAATGTAAGAGTACGTGATACCTTTATTGAACCACTAAAAATCATTTTAAAAATTTAAAACTGTTGTGAATAGAGATGGGCACGACTAGGGAAAATGACGTTTTCGAGTTGTCGTGTGTCGGAGGCAGCCCGTTTTGGCTCGTTTCCGTTTTTCACGAAAAAACGCAAAAATTAGTTGGTTCGTTTTTTCGTTTTTTCGTTGTCGTTAGTACTGGTTTTTTTGGGGGGTAGTGGGCTCCTGGAGGCACCTCTGTGGGGTGGGTGCCTCCTCTGGCCCGCTATAAAGGGAAAGCGGGCTCCTGGAGGCACCCGTGGGTGCCTCCTATCCTCACCCACTGTAGGAAGGGGCAGCAGCAGGCTCCAAGAGACCCCTCAACATGGGGGTCTCCCCTCCTCACCTGCTGCTGCAAAATGGCATGCATAACCATATATGGATATGCATACCAGCCAGACAGTGAGACCTGGTCCACTGGTACGACCCTCCATCAGGACTGGGTCGCACCTGCCATGTCTCACAAAGAAGGGAATCGTACTTGTGTGTAGTGCAATGCAAGTAGATCTGGCTTAGGGTTAGGGTGGGTTAGTGCAAGGGCTAGGGTTAGGCTACTGACGGGTAAGGTTACGGTGGGCTATTGGGTTGCACCTCTGGGTGCCTCTCTGACCCACTAAGAAGACAGTCTGTGATGTATGGGTAAGGAGTCAAGGATTAGGGTTAGGGGGCTAGGGGGCTAGGGCAGGTTTTAGGGGGCTTTTTGGCACATCCCAGAAGTCTCCATGGCCAAGTGGCCATGTGATTGGTGGGATGGCTCCAAAAATTTGCATGGTCGTCCACTCCCACATGGCTGGCCAGGCCACTGGGCCAGCCCATCATTGCGCACTGCGCAGGTGTAAATAAAATAAAATAAAATAAAATCAATGGAGGACAGAGGAGGAGAGGAGAGACATTTTGTTGCAAGAAAAAAGCCACTGCTACTGTGAAAAATCTGGCAGTTTATAAATTTTCGCGTGTTTCTGTTATGCTTGTGTGTTTTTGGACCACGATTTCAAAAACAATATTGCGTTCGCCGCCCCATTTTGGATCCCCTGCCCGCACCGCATGGCATGGTGAGTCCGGCTGCCCAGGATGGGGGGGAGGCGGGACCCCCCCTCCAGACCAGAAACCACCCCTCCGGTACGTTCCCTGTGCCCTTAGTCAAGCAGGCATTTTTCCGCCTGCTTTTTGACCCGGGAATGGGTGGGGGGAGAGTTTAAAAGTTTTTTCCTGTGCCGTCCATGCCGCTTGCTTGCGCTTTAATTGCGGC
>JAHTLZ010000348.1:17901171-17931759 GCA_023846285.1 Phrynocephalus versicolor
TTTATTTATTTATTTATTTATTTATTTATTTATTTATTTATTTATTTTGAATATTTTTATTCCACCTTTCTCCTTGGAAAAGGACCCAAAGTGGCTTACAATAATGAGGGACAATATACAGCTCAGAACATTTAAGATGTATTTAAGTTAAGAACAGGGAATTACAAGAGGCATCTTAGAACATTAAAAGGTAATATTAAAGCTACAAAGAGCACACAAAAAGAAAAGAAAAATCCATTATAAGGAGTGGAAACTAACATGGAAAACACTGGTATTATGAAATCAGTCAATACATATCATGCATGGCAATCCATATAAAAGTCACATAGTAGGTAGCCCCTCATTCAGCGAAAGCTTGCCTGAAAATGAAGGCTTTCTGCTGCTTCCGGAAAGAGAGCAGAGATTGGGCAGTCCTGGTCTCCAGTGGCAGTGTTCCAAAGTCTGGGAGCAGCAACAGAGAAGGTCCTTTCATGTGTTCTTATGAGACACACCTGTGAAGGTGGAGGGATGGAGAGAAAGACCTCTCCTGAAAACCTTAGCACCCAAGGTGATTAAAACTAGGAATACAGTTTCTACAGCTACAAAGATGTACTCAAAGCAACAAAGATGGCCAGCAAGCAACAGCAAGTGAGTGGGGGAGGGGAAGGAAATATGCAGCACTTGTACTGTTTTGCATATGAAGTTTGACAAAGTGGAAAGACTCTATTCATGTCCATTTCTACTTGTAATGTTATAGTATCATAGTGATCTTACTATCCTAAAAAGGAGGAAATTGTGATATTTTGGGTAACATCATTGTGAGTGTGATGTTTATTCTTAGTTCCATCATATCTGAAGACATACTGTAGTATTAATGCATGAAGATCTAGAAATCTACATCTAGACATGTGGTTGATCACTTTAATAAATATGCATTGGAGAGGGATGATTTAAATTGAACCCTCTCCAATCCAGAACAAAGTTGGCTGGTGTGCTAGCTGGTGCTTTAAAATCATATATGCAGATGTACAGAACTTATTTCTTAGTAGTGATGGGTGAAGATCTTCCAATCAGAATGTCATTAGCTCACATTCAGAGGTTTCTCTTTCATTGTATGACAGTGATCCTAGCCTATGCATTCTTGAACTCTTTCATACAAAAGAAAGAGAAATGACTTCCTCTTGGATAAGGATTCATGAGTTTTCTCTTTATGAATTACAGTGCTAAGTGACCTTACCTGCACCTACCAACCTAATGTGAGGATCAAAACATAATTATCCCATCAGAATTTATACTTCTTCCAAGACTGGGGTGCCATTCTCAGTTTGAGGTGATGCATCAAGGTATTTTTAAGGTGGATTTTGAAAGAAAATCTTTTTAGAATTATATATATTTTGAAAAATGATGTTCAGAAATGCATATACAGTATATATTTGAGGCAGGGACTGAAATCCTATTTTAAGACTCAATATTCCATAATGCTGATTGATATAAGCATCTGGGGTCATTTCCCATAATTTTTACAATTCCTTCTAGGCTCCAAGGCTCTCATTGTGAAACCTTTCAGCTTGGGGAAGTCACTGGGGGCCACAGGATAGGGAGTATTCGGTTTTTGAAAATTGGACTGACTGGCTTTCAGGTTGTTCTATTCATTTTATTCAATCCATCAATTAAAAAACCCTATAGAACTTTGGAAATGCTACAAAAATAAAGGCAAGGCAGGCAACAGAGATGCAACTTGAAAGCCCTAAAGAACTCATTGAAAACTACATCAAAAACTATGTCTACAATGCCCAGTACATTAATCGAACAACACTTTTAAAAAATCAATAATCACACTGGGGAAACATCTTCTCCTAACGCACACAGAAAGAGGAGCCAGGGTGTGGTGGGGGAGGGAGCAACACCACATATAACATCTCCTAACCCAAAATCCAAGAATCCACCAGCAGCATATCTCAGCAGGCAGCAAAAAATATTTCAAAAAAGGAATGGTGGAAAGGAGATCTCTAAAATATCTGAGAGGAAATAAATCCCTGAAAAAAAAGGGGGGGATGGAATCCATTCTACAGTTGCACACTGGCCCTGCAGTTACCTAACATTTACCTAAAAATGTGGGAGGGAACTCTCAAAAAATCAGGGAAAAATTATCCACAGGCACATAACCACACCACAATCAAGATAGAGGGCAGGCTATCACGGAACTCAGCAGTAGGGATGGGCACAAAACAAAAACATGAAATGCTGTTTTGTCGTGTCATTACATAACAGATACATAACAAAATGTAACGAAATGAAACAAGGAAGCAGCATTTCATTACAGATGAAACAAAATGTTTTTTGTTGTTGAAATGAACCATTTCATTCTGTCTGTAAACTGGTCCCTTACCTGCTGGTGTCTCACTGCTGCCACTGCCAGGACTGCCCAGCCAGGCCGGAGAGGGTGAGAAAAGGTCCAGCAGGCCAGCCTGGGCCTCCCCCACCACCACCACCACACACCCAAGCTGACCAATTGGGGGCAAAACTGTGGGCTTTTTAACACCCCAGCACTAATCAGCTGGTGCACGGCACTTGAGGGAGGAATTTTTTTTAAAAAAAATCAGGTGTTATAGGGGCTCTGGAATCTTTAGTTTTTGAATTCTGAACTCACTAACTGGGTGAGGAAAGCCTTGCACCTTTGCTTAAAAAGCCAACACTGAGAGTTTTCCTTGGATTGACCAGGAAACCAAACCTTTATGATAAAGGAAAACAGCATATTGGACCAGTTAGTCAGCCGAAACCAACCATGGAACTATGTCCTCACCAGTACAAAATTGTTGTTACCCCATGCAAGCAGCTGCATAAGCATGCCTGGTACCAGGGGTCAATGCCAAACTCATGGCTCTGATTGCTTCTGCCCTCCAAGGCTCCAAATGTCTTCAGACAGAACCTCCTGTTCCGAATTGGCCCAAGGTGTCAAAGGCTTGAAACGATCCATCTGTTGTCGAGATAGAGTGTCAGCTATCTCGTTTTTGATCCCTGGCACATGTCTAGCATGGAAAATTATGTTAAACCTTAAACAGCATAAGGTAAAAGCACAAACAAGGTTATAATATTCACTACTGCTAGGTTATTGCACCAAAATGTCATGGACAAATTGGCCCGAATGTGTGACCATAGCCACAAGGCACCTACAATTGGAAAGAGTTCTAAAAATGTAAGGTCACGGGTAATACTGGCCTCAATCCATGCCACTGGATATTTACCAGCACATCAGCTGTTCTGAAAGATAATGTCATATCCATAATTACCAGATGCATCCATATGTACCTGCAGCTCTGAACCTCACACACATTCAGCTCTCCAAAAGGAATGACCATTGAATTTGTTCAAGAATGTTAGCCAAACTGCTATGTCTTTTTTCATACTAGCCGATACTCATTTCCTATGGTGTGGCTTTTTAAATCTACTCATAGCTCTTCAGAAATGCCTCAAAAAATCTCTGCCAGGAGCTATGGCCATGCACACCAAATTTAGATGACCGTCTAAAGCTTGCAGCTCCCTGAGGATTATTTTAGAGTTTTCCATTGTCTCTGCTATAAGTCATTTAAGATCAGCTAACTTTTACTGCGGAAAATGGCTGGATCTTTGTATAAGCCTAGGTGTAATTAAACATTATATCTATCTGAGAAACAGCAACCTCCTTAAAATAATAATTTGATTTCCTTTTCTTCCTAAATTTAGTCTGTCGTGTGCATCAGTTTTGGAGCTAATATTAGGAACAGCCTTTTGGGTTTTCTGAAATTCTCAGATTTTGACATAGACATATATTTTATCTTCATAATTATTTTGAATACTTTCTCCAAAGGCATAACATTTTCTGCTCTGACCTTGAGTTTATTGTGTCAGCCTTCTAGGAGTTAAGCTATCTTCAAGCATCAGATCATTTGACCTTTCTTTTGACATTCAACATTCTCTAAGCCACTATTGATTTCCTTTGTGACAACTTAAACACCCAGCTAAATTGTACTGTTAGATGAATTATGAAGTGTTAAACAATGAGGTAGTAATAATTTGTCTACAAGGAATTTTTAGGATAAAATTACCTGCTTCAGCCAAGATTTGAATCCTCCCACTATAACTGCTGAACCTGGTGAGAAATCCAGAGTATTGTTAAATTTTGTTGGATAAATTTCAGTTGGTAGGACTCAAGGATGTGGATAATCATTTTTGTTCAGATTCAGATGTCTATATACATGCCAGATTCCTGGTCCATATGAATCTTTAAAATCAGGAGGGAGAAGACAGCTGGCTGAACTAAGGTACTAATGTCTCCTAAAGGTGGCTGGTGGGTCCCTGGATGACTTAAAGAGGGAGTGGTGAGATTATTCCTATAAAAAATGTCATTTGGTCAAAAGAATGTAGTAACTTTAAACCTATGGCAAATGACTTCTTAGGAAAGTTCTTTGAATGAGTGATCATGATGAACATCAGACACTCTTTGGTTTGGATGACTGATTTCCTATTTTGTACTTCCATAAGCCTACTAGGAATGATCTATCCAGAAGTCACAAATTACTGCTTGCAATTTCAACTTACATATGACTCATGGTCAATGACACAAATTTGCTTGCAATTTGTAGTCAAAGCAAGAACTCTTTAACTAGAAACAATCTGATGTTGGCACTTCTGATGTGTCACCAGAGCTAGAGAACAGGATACCAGCCAATAATTTTTAGGTACCTGTTTGCAGGCTGCCAGCTGGATTCTCAGGGAATTTCTATTATTTTCTGGGCCTCCAGGTGGGAAGTATAAATTTCAGAGTGAATACAACTTGAAGAAGTATCTTTACAACTTAGGGACTCATCAGCACCCATTACCAGTTGTTATCTGGGTATCCTGGGTTGGTACAAAAATGTATGCGCATGTGTCATGCTTTCTTTAATGCAACCTTTGTCTGCATACCTTATATTCATCACTTTCTGTAGTGTACACATAATCTTAGTCAAGCCAGTTCTGTTTTAGCCTCTGGTGTACCCCATGCATTGTCCTCAGTCCTTACTACAAGGGTCCATCAATATCTGGATATTGTTCAGATTTTATGCAATTTTAGGATTCATTAACACCCTAAATAAAGCCAAATGGCCTGAAACACTAACAGCTATCAGACCCCAGCCATGAAAGCCTTTGAGAATACATCCTAAATAAAGTTTACAAATCCAATGACTCCCTTTCTATTTGGCATTGGTTAGGCCTCATGTTGAATACTGTGTCTAGTTCTGGATGACACACTTCAATAAGGACATGGAAAAACTGGGACAAGTTCAGTGAAGGGCAATAAGGAAGATTAGGGGACTGAAAACCAAGCCCTATGAGGAAAGATGGAAAGAATTGGACATATTTAACCTTGGGAAATATGGAAAAATGGGGCATGGTGGCTCAGTGGACTAAGGCTTCCGAAAACTGTTGGGTGCAAAGTCAGCAGCTCGGCGGTTAGAATCCCAGGTCCCACCCAGCGGAGTGAGCACCCGCTGATAACCCCAGTTCCTGCCAACCTAGCAGTTCGAAAGCATGTAAATGCAAGTAGATAAATAGGTACCACCGTAAAAAGCAGGAAGGTAAAACAGGGTTTCCTTGCAGCCATGCCGGCCATGTGGCCATGGACTTGCACAACACTGGCTCTTCGGCTTGAATACAGAGATGAGCACCACCCCTAGAGTTGGACACGACTAGCACACATGTGCAGGGGGAAACCTTTACCTTTTTGACCTTGGGAAAAGAAGACTAAGGGCAGATATGATTGCACTGTTCAAATACTTGAAAGGCAGTTGTACAGAGGACAGGCAGGATCTGTTCTTGATCATCTGAATGTGCAGAATGTGCAATAATAATGTAAGCTGAATATTAGTATGGCAATGGAACCATTTGCTCAGGGAATGGCGAGCATTCCAATGAATGCAGAGTACCAGAGAAAATTTGCAATTGTCTGTCAGATCTGCTTCAATTTGGATTCCTGCACTGAGCAAGGGTTTGGACTCAGTGACCTTTTAGGCCCCTTCCAATTCAGTTATGCAATGATTCTGTTGTTCTAAGATTTTCCTGCTAAAAGTCACACCTGGAACAATCAGAGGACCAAGTCTGATGAGCAACACATAACACATTGACATGGATGCCAGAAACAAGTAGGGAGCAACAGAAAACATGGTAACCGCCTCATCTTTCCTCGCAAAGAACAGAAGCATTATCCTCATTGAAAAAATTGCAACCCTTCCCCAGATGCCCATGACTACACATGAGTTGCTATTCCTAGCTTCAGAATTTTTTTTATTAATCCCTTTTACTCTATCCACACTAATTTCTTTTATTCACACTTTCTGTACAGTTGTCTTGTCTGCCTATGGGGGGAAATGAATGCTGTGGTGGGATCAAAAGCAATAAAAATACAATTGGAGAAATTGTTGAAGACTCCCCATTAATAGGAGAAGTACTACTTTATTCTACATAATACAAGAGCAATTCCCAGGAAGAAGGGCATGGCATTTTAAACCAGCACTGTGTTTTTAAACCTCTTGAGGCCTTTCCTCCAGAGATCTAAACCGGTTTGAAAATACACTTGCTATCGCTCTCTTTGAATAATTTTCTCCTTGAAATTCAGCATTTTGCTTCTTATCTAAAGAACACTGAGCTTCAGAAAAGAGAGAGAAAATGGAAATGACAAGTCATCCTAGGCTCCTATTACATTATTTTCTATTAAATTTAAATCTGTGACCAGAATCCTGCTTTAAAATATTGCACGGAAAAAGGATTTTTTTTTCAAATGTTGTTTACCTTTTTTAAAAAACCATTTGTTATTCACCTGGGGAATCAACCACATTTGCATCCAATGGTGGGAGCTGGGTATATCTGAGTACACATACCAGTTATGCAGTTTTTGGTTTAAAGTGCACAACGCAGTCATATTTTAGAGTATTTTAAGTGATTTATCAAGTAGCTACCTTTTGATTTAGGCTATGCTTTCTTAATGATTAATCAGCTAGACACCCTTCAGGTTCCCCATCTCTGTTTGGTTTTATGCAAGTCAAATGTATATTATCTAATAGAGATGGGCACGACTTAGCGGTATTTTCGTTTTCGTTTTTGTTTTTCGTTTCCGTTACGTAACGAAACGAAAAACGAAAAACGGCTCAGAACTGGAACGAAAACGGAAATGAAACAACTAATTTCGAGCCAATTTTCATTTTTCGTTACTGGAAAAGCACATAATGGAGGGAAATGGGAAGAAACGAAAAAAATTTTGTTTTTGTTTTCATTTTTTCATTTTTGTTACGTAACGAAACGAAAACGAAAAATTTTGAAATTAGCTCACGAAAACAGAAACGAGCCGAAACGGACCCCTGGCCGAAAACGAAAACGAAAATGAAAACGAACAATTTTTCTGAGTCGTGCCCATCTCTATTATCTAACAACATCTCTCCTCTCTCTCTCTCTCTCTCTCTCTCTCTCTCTCTCTGTGCATCTTATCCACAGATTTCATTGTCTCAACAGAGGAGATGGGCAACTTATTCATTGCATCCTAAATATATATAAGATTCATATGTAAGCATGGCTGATATGTGCACTTGGTTCAGTCACAGGGGATTTTGTATGTTGTTGCTGCTGTCAGACTTTGGAACTCTCTCCCACATGAAGCAATGTGGGGCCCATCTTCACTGTCCTTACACAATCAGGCCAGGATGTGGTCTGAGAGGTGTTGTTGTGCTTTGTCATTTTAAATGTGTTTTACTATTGATTTTATTTAACTTATTATAATACCTTTAAAAACTTTTTAAATATTTGTACACTTACTTTTTTTGCTTTTAAATGCTGTTTCTAAAATGATGTAAGCTGCCTTGGGTCCTTTTAAGGAAACTGTTGGGTTAAAAATATTTGTAAAAAAATAATAATAATAATAAATAGGTCCCCTTTTCCATTGGAAGAATGTTGGAGATTTAACACGGGTATAACTATCATTTTGTACTTTGCATTCTTAATATATGAAAAATCTGGATCGTGATGTTGGTGGTGACAAAGAAATGAGAGGAACAGATCAGGTTAATATTTACATCTGCAGAACAACTAAAGGCATTATGATTGCTCACCAATGGCTGCCCCAACTCAGAGAAGGTTTGTGGGTGGGGCTTCTTTGACCATTTGGATGGATCATTGGCACCATAGGGTTTGCACCAAAATGTGATATGCAGGGAGGGGCTGGGAGGCTATTTAGCCCACCTCCTCCATTGCTCTTCCTTCTTCTTGATTGCGAGCTCAGCCCCACCTACCCTATAGTAAGGAGAGAATGAAATTATCTGGTAGCTTTGGCGCCGGATGGGAATTTTTGGTTGTCACTCAAATTGGCATGGAGTGGTGGTGAGTTTTTGCCCATCCCATTCTTCCTTTGGTTTGGAGCAGGGTGTTTAGTTACTTTACCAGTCACAATGCTGGTGGGTAGTGCAAGAGGTACAGGGATTCAGGTATGCCCTAGGAAAGCTGCCCTTAAGGTGCTTGACAGCCCTCAGACAAATTAAATACCACCAGTAGAGATGGGCACGAAACGAACAATTTTTCATTTCCATTTTTGTTTTTTGTTTCGTTATGCAATGAAATGACAAATGAATTTTGTCTCCAAAATGAAACAAAAGAACAGAAACACCAGAAATTTTGTCGTGCATTTCATTTTCATTACGGCAAAACAGTGAACTGCTTTAAATGCTAAAAAAAATCACAAAAAATTGAAATTAATGGTAACAAAACGGTAATGAGACGAACGAAAGCAAAAATGATTTTTTTGCAAAAATTTTCAAAAATGGAAACGAACGGAAACGGACCCTCCAAACGACAAATGGCAAACGAAATGCCATTTTTTTAATTCATGCCCATCTCTAGCCATCAGTAAGGTATTGGGATTAAACAAAGTTAAGATTACCATGGCAGGTTAAACTGAGGGCTGTCCTGGGGTTGTAGATTCCACATGGTGAGGATGCTGAACAGGTGGGCAGCATCCCTTCAAGAAGGGAATCTCCCTGAATCAATTTCAAACAGGAGAATAATACAATGTAGCACAGTACCTGCCTGCACTACATTCCAGGTCCCCTTGACAGTTTGGAGAAAATTATGTTATCAATAAAATTGTGGCCCATTTTGAACCCAAGTGAATGTGTCTTGCTTCTCTATTTTGGGCTGCGTGGGCAAAACTACACATTCTTCGTGGGAGATGATGGGAAGGGCATGGGCTGGGAGTGAAAGAACATCACCTAAAAATTTCAGGCACCTATCCAGAGTCACAAGCTGCCCTCAGCTAAAGGCACTACTCATTTATTTATTTTTAAATGGAGCATTTGTGATTCTGGCCCTGTTTAGAAAATTCCAAAAGAAAATTCTCTAAATAATCTCTCTTCTAACTCTTCTGAAGAGAATTCACTTGTGGAATTTTCTTTAGATAATTTAAAAATTAGAGTGAAGTGGGCTGGTCACAATCATTTAAGGCAAGAACACATGAAATAATGAGGGGCTAGAGTGGCACGTATAGTAAATGCAAGTTGTTGATGCTTGTAAATAAATTCACCTGGGATAAAGTTGAGACATTCGCTTGGTGTTAATAAATTGGCTGATAGCCACTGCCTAATCTAATCCATATAGAAAGCTATATCAGTGGGAAATGAACCTATGGCTGCTACCGCACTTCAAACAGCAACTGCTTTTTGTTTTGAATCACCTTTTGCCCTCCCCCAGTCATGTGGTCACTGAAGCGATTCAGCATTCTGCACTTGGGCGTTTTCCCAAAAACTGGTTTCCCCATCCGTACTTTGCTAAACTGCTTTTTTGTCCGTCATTTTCCCATTATCTGCTTCTATTTTGGAATTTTGTTTTTTAGTGTAACACCATGCCGTTGATCTACCATTCTAAGTAATGTAGCTAATTTTCTGGTTCTCTCTTTAGATTACTTACGTGGCACATTGATTTTGATAGCCTACTTCCGTAGCTTACCTGAGTTATAAAAGGAAAATTGTACCCAAAAGAGGAAGTAGAAGGACCAGAGAAGTCAGCAGAAATGATTACACTGCAGGAGGATTTCTTGTTTGGCTTTTCCAATGGCAGGATAAGGCATACAGAGGGGGAAACGCAGGAAAAACTGGTGCATTGTGTCTGCAGTTCTAGCCAAATCGTTTAAAAAAGTGGTCTAGAAATCGATTTAAAAAACCACCACCCCTGGTGGCCATCCCAAGTAAAACCGACACAGTGGCTGAAAAGGGGCATGGCCAAGGGGGCTCTGTGGAAAAAGTGATTGAAAATGTGGTAGGTGAATTTTAAGGCGATTTGACTTTAAGCAAAATGCTATTCAAAGCCTAAGTGTGGTAGGACTCATGTTTATGTTCCATGTGTGCCTCTCATAGTCTCAAGAAATACAAATGATATCTATAATGTAACTGCATGTTACCAATAAGCCATCAGTTGAAGAGGGAATTCCTTAACTGCAGAAAATGCATGATAGTTGCAGCAGAAGTTTTACCCCCATGCCATATCTTGCTAGTTAACCTGCTCTGTTCTGTGATGGATTTTCAGAAGCAAAACATGGCTTTGTTTGCAGCTCTGCTAGCTGACAGATGTGCTCTTGAATTATGTGTTCGGCACACAAAAGTGGTTTCTGCTCTAATAACAGATCACCTGCAGCACACTGTTTGACCCTCTGTTCCTCCTCAAGGTTGGCATGACCCCGGGAAGGAAAATTGCTTACATTAGAAATCCACAGTTCTGGATAAGCCAGTTTCACAGCTTCCATTTACCATTTTCCTCCACATTCTGGGGATTACTGAAAAATGTCAAGCAATAATCCAAGGGCTTCAAAAAGCAATAGTTGGGTGCTCTTTAAAATGCACATGAAGGCCAAAACAGAGGAATGATATTCAATGAGCTGAGCCTTTTAAGTGTTAATCGTTTAGATAAAGGACAAATGTGATTGAAACAGGATGTTTTGTATTGACCATGCCTTCTGGCTGGTTAGCAAACACATGACTTATTACTGATCTCCCAAGCAAATCTTGTCCTCCCATTAAGATTTTATACAAATCAGTACCGTTAGCATAAAGGAATGGCCATGGGAAATGAAACCTAATTGGCTGATTTATTTTCTTGCGCTAGCTATCGATACTAATGTTTCACAACCAATTAAGAGGGATCATGACTTGAGGGTGTGCAAAGTAGAATGTGTGCTGACTACTGGAAGAGTTACTGATTATAAAGAATTGGAGGAGGACATATTACTTCTACATTGTCCCTTGCCTCCTATATTGGCACCCAACATTTTTCACACAGACTGGGTTTGATGCTTGTTTGTATGCTAAAGGTTATTATATGGCACATGTGAACCCTTCACTGTAATTCAGTGCATATTTTCAGGGTGCCTAGAGAAAAGGCAGTAGAGCAAGTTCAGGACATTATCCACAAAAGTGAATGCAAGGAATACAGCATCTCGATGTTCCTTGTAGCTTATAAATCTGATAAACCTGGACTGTTGTGATCTATATGGAGCTAAAACACCGGAAAATCTTAAACAGTAGCTGGACTGTAAATGGATATTGACTTATCACAGCCTGTCATTATTTTGCCATCTGCGATGTAACCTGAAATCTAGGGGTTAGGTCACCTGAAAGACTGTTTTGCCACTTACCTGCGAAACATTTAACCTGAAACCATTTGCAAGGGGCCTTGATCAAATGAGGCAAGACAGATGACTAGAAGACAGATTCTTTTTTCACCAGTGGCATTCTTTCTGTGGAATGGCCTTTCTAGAGGGGCTCAACTATACTTAAGTCCACTTACTGCCAACTGACTGAATCTTACTTTTCCAGACATATTAGGAAGTGTCAATATTGCCTTATATCTTAATTGCAATTGTTTTATTCCTGTTGTGGATTTTACAATATGATGTATTATCTGCTGTTGGTGATTTCATTTCATTTTACCTGTTCCTTTATAATAGTTTTAATGCTTTTCTTGTCTTGTTTTGTGTTTTCAATTGCACAGCAAATACAAATGTTCAGTTACTGGTGTGTTAAAAATGCGATAGAGCAATCAATCCATGCTGTGTTGCATAGTTCATTTATAATATGATCAGATGCAGAATGAAACATGTAGAATTGATCCAGACCTTGGGTTAACCTTTTTCTTCACAAATGGAGGAACACCAATACTATAAAGGAGTTATTCAATTAGCGGAATATGTCTTTCTGGGAGCACAACCTTCATTCTCTTTGCAGAATGAAAAGTTAGGATCCGAGATTTCTTTGGATGGTAGAAAATTGTCAGGAGAAAAAGAACTTCAAAATAAATTATGCCCTCGTTGTTTGCTATTTGGTCCCTGCAAATTCACACTGGCAATTTTTTTTTGCCTTTTAGAGGGGTGTGTCTTTGTGTGTACATGTGTCTCTGGCTTGGGTGTGTCTGTTCTGGGTGTTCCAACTAACAAATATTACTCACTTGGGATGAAGCCCTAATTAAATGCATTTTTACAGTGAAGCAGCTTCTTTTCTTTACATGTATCTAGGCTGTGCTGGCCAGAAAGGCTTACACCATAACTCATTCTTTCTGATGAGACACATTTAGGTCTCTGCCTATCAGGTGCAACTTCCAAAATGAAGAATTATAGGGTTCATAGTCCCCTTTCAAAAATATTTTTAATAAGTCTAAAAATCCCATGCCTAGAACCCAATATGATTTACTACTGAGCAAATAATTTTAAAACAGGATTTCATGACTTCAGCACCAGCAGATTTGCCTCTCTTTGTTTCCAACTTCTAGTGGGAATCAAGGGGGAGTTAATCTGATTTGCACGTGAGAACCCACTCTGTTCACACTGGTGGTTACTTCACGTCTTTCCTCGAGCCGAGGTGAACTTGCCTCCGTGTTGAAATCAGTTTTCAACACGGATCGAGAAGTGGATTGAAAAGCTTCCCGAGCTCCAGGACGGGAATCTCTTACCCCGCTTGGAGTGCAGTTCAGGGGGCATGGTTGGGGTGAACTCGGATTGACCCCACAAGGACGTGAGGTTACGTTCCTTCGAACTCGGATTGACCCCACAAGGGCGTGAGGTTACGTTCCTTTGAACCGATCTCCAGCGGGGCCGCGAACTGCAGCAAGAGGGACGTGAAGTATCAGCCACTGTTGGAACCTATATATGAGTCAAACAACAGATATCTTTGAGTGTTTGCATCTTGCTGTGCAGGTCCAAAGTTGAAATGTATATGCAAAGATGCCTATTTTGTGTTGCTAACACACACAAAGAGAGCAATGTGTATGTTTGTGAAAGTTATGCAAAAATGCATCACATTACACAAGGTTGCTTGCAAAATTTCTGCAGTTCATGTACTTGAATGATGTTTTCACACTTTTTTAAAAAAAACTAATGCAAGACAGCTCAATAATTACATATGTATAATGGTACCTTGGTTTAAGTAATTAATTCATTCTCCGGGCCATTTTATATTCCTACAGGAATGTATTGAAAACCAATTAATTCATTCCAGAGGTCAGAAAAAAAGGCAAGCTGGGGCATTCCATGTAAAATTTTCTTTTTATTTATTTATTTATTTATTTATTTACTCAGTTTTATACCGCCCATCTTCCCAAAAGAACTCTGGGTGGTTAACAAAATGGGAAAATAAACCCAATAAACAGTACATAATCAAAACAGAGGATAGAAAAATAAAATGTGTATATATGGCAAGGCAGCGGAAAAAAATAGAAAAAAGGAAAAATTAATTAAGGTCACCAAATGCCTCCCTAAAAAGCAAGGTTTTTAAAGCTTTTTTGAAGGCAGGCAGGGACTGTGCAAGGTGCACCTCACTCAGAAGATGATTCCAGAGGGAGGGGCCAGCCACAGAGAAGGCACAGTTTCAGGTTGCAGATTTCCACTCCTCCCTGAATGTGGCCAACCTGAGTGAGAGCACCTGCGTTATTCTAGTGGGCCAGGCCTCAGTTGATCTTTGGAATATATGCTCCGACAGGTAGTCAGGACCCAAGCCGTGGAGGGTTTTGAAAATTAAAACCAAGATCTTGAACCTTATCCAAAGAGCAACAGGCAACCAGTGCAGATGGGCCAGAACTGGGGTGACATGGTCGTATCTATGCACAACCACCACCAGTCTGGCTGCCGCATTCTGTACCCGTTAAGGGTCAAGGGCAACCCCACATATAGAGCGTTGCAGTAGTCAATCCTCGAGATCACGAGAGCCTACACAACTGCTCTCAGGGAGGCCTCATCAAAGTACATTCTAATCTGGGCAATCTGACATAGGTGGAAAAAGGCGAACTTGGAAACAGCCATCACCTGGGCCTCCATGGATAAGGCCAGATTCAAGACGACTCCCAGATTTCTGGCCCTGTCCACAGGCCAGAGGGTAACATCCCCCAGACTGGAAGGTGCCCCAAAGAAGAGAACCTCAGTCTTCTCCGTATTAATTCTGAGCCTGTTAGTCCTGGTCCATTCCATGACCGCCTCAAGGCACAGATTGAGGGAGTGTACCGCCTCCACTGCAGAGGTGGAACAGGAGAGATAGAGCTGCATGTCATCAGCATATTGATGACAGCAGACTCCAAATCCCCTAATGACCTCAGCCAGTGGTCTCAGATATATATTAAATAGCATGGGGGAGATTGCCGACCCCTGGGGCACCCCACAAGCGAGCATCCATGGAGCCGACAGCTCATCCCCCAGCTGCACTCGCTGAGGTCAGTTGCCAAGGAAGGACTGAAGCCAGCTAAATGCAAGGCCTCCGATCCCCACCTTGGCAAACCGATCCAGCAAGATACCATGGTCGACGGTATCAAAGGGCTGCTGACAAATCAAGAAAGACCAACAGGGTAAAGCAAACCCTGTCAGCTTCCCTGAGGAGGTCATCTTAAACTGAGGCATCCCCATTCTTTTCAACACCACACTTCAACTTTTAATGCCTAATGGAAAAAATGTAAACTGGGGCATTCCACTGAAAAAAATTCTTAAATGGAGGCATTCCCATTTCCAATAATTTCTTTTCTTAAACCATTTTGGGGCTAACTGAGGCATTCTTAAACCAAGGTACCACTGTACGGAAGGACGGATGGACAGGCAGACAGACAGACAAAGTTGTGAAATTTCAGTTTGTGAAATTAGAGTTTCTTTGACTGCTTCCTCGATGCACAAATATGAGTTGTGTTTTGGTGAGAAAGAGGGGACACAATGGAGAAATGGGAAGGACGGGATCTACAGCAGGGGTTTTAATTTTTTATATCATGAGAGATCCCTTGATTCATATATTTGTCTACTGAGAACCATCTCAGCACACTGACCTAGTAGAAGTCAGAGGTCATCAAATGAACTTCTGAGGTTTGGGAGTGTGATGGCACAGAAGGAAATAGGGGCAATGTTTCCCAAATGATTAATCTGTGCTCCTGTAGGAAATTTCCTTTTGATCCCCAAAATCCTAATATCTCATCTTTGTACCTCTAACTATTGAGAAATACAGCCTACCAATCCAAAGGCAGGAGATAATGCAAGTTCCTCATAACAAGGTAATGTAAACTCTGATCATAAATCTATCCATGGCACCAAATTCTTCAGAACAGCTTTGCCCTGGAACCCTTTTAGTCCCATGCTGGGAACTTACAGTACTCAGATGGTGTTGAATCTGCCTAGAGCATTGTCAAAGACTAACATGACTAGAATCATTGCCTGCTAGTTTCTTCATAAAATAATGTTTGAAGAGTATAGTACAGCTACAGCTTTAATTGCAAGAGGCTTCAGGCTTCACTTGATTTTCCAAGTGATTACTGCAAATAATACAAACATACTTCTAGAACAGAGTATACAAGATCTGGTTGTTGAAGCCAATGTAAGGATGATATAGCTGCTTCCTTCAATAGTTTCTGTAAAACTATGTGTGTTGTAAAACACAGTTCCTTTGTGATGTCTATTCAATCATTTGCTTAGAAAAAGCAAACTTCATCGCTATGGATATGATTTTAAATGGAAACCTCTTAAAATACCTTCCTAGCATAGGAAAAGTTGGGGCCGGTCACATCTTTGTTTCAAAGAAGCAACTGCCATACAAGAAGTCAAAGTTGTGAGACATTTGGGAAGCAAAATGTGCCTTACCTATAATTTCCATCTCTCAGATTCTTTCAACGTTCTGTCACATGATTGGTGCATCTAAAACAGAGTTGGAAGCTCATTCTTAGCTTTGACATGTATGCTCGCAATATACAAGTGGTCAAGGCTGCACCACCATGAAAGACTGATGAATTTTCTTTCTTTTCTTTTTTTGAAGGAATTTGGCACTTTGAAGGAATTTCAAGTGGAAAGCTACTCTGCATGTTTGTGAAGGAGTCATGGCAGGTTCCATTTTATCAATGTTTCATATACTTACATGGCAAAGAAACTGCACAAAATACATTGACTTCAAACAGTCAGTGTTAATTAACATCTAATGCTCAGGTGATGTTATAGGCCAAAATCTTGTTGGCAGGATTTTACGTGCACAACAGGAATGATATCAGCAGCAGCAGGAAATTGTCTGATTTTCTTTTCCAGTTTTGAAGTTCATCTCATTGCGTGCTATGTGCAACCTAAATTTAAAAAAACCTAGTAAATCAGTAGCAGCAAGCTGTGGGTGATGGCACCATTCCCATTGTGTAGGCGAAGCTCCACAGAAGGAATTGGCCACAGTGTATATAGCTATGTCAGAATTCACATTGTGTTCTGCTATAGCAGTGATGGCGAACCTTCAGTACTCCCAATGTTTTGGACCACAGTCCTTTGTCATTAGCAAACAGAGATGGGTACAAACGCCAAAATGGTGTTTCATTTTATTATTCGTTTCTTTATACTAATACGAAATATTTTTTAAAAAAAACATTTTGTTAATAGGAAATGTGTTTTTTAAAAAAAAAATCATTTTGTATTTTGTTTTGTTTTGTTTTGTTAGGTTTTTTGTTTTTTGTTTTTGTTTTTTACTTTTTGTTTCTGCACCACTCCAAGGCTGGGTAGGTGCTATTTAATTTTATTTATTTATTTTCCCCAGGGCTTTTTTTTCCACAGCTCAGAGGCACTTGCTTCCTCATGAGCCTCCCCCTTTTTTTATTTTCTTTTTTTTAAATTCTGGTTGGCCCCGACCGGCTGGCCCATGGGCGAGATCTAGGTTGTTGTTGTTATTGTTGTTGTTGTTGTTGCTGCTGCTGCTGCTGCTGGGGCCTACAGGCAGGCACCATTTTAAAATATATTTTATATTTTTTATTTTAAATTTTCCAGCACCGACCACGCAACCCTGGGGATGGGTCAGCACTGTTTTTATTGTATTTATTTATTTATTTAATTTATTGTCCCGACCATGCGGCTCCCGGGCCAGGTCAGCACTTTGTTTGCTTGTTTGTTTGTTTTGATTTTTTGATTTGTAATTTTTTTAAAAAAAGTCCCCACCACTGGGGGCTTCCCCCCTTTTTCACAGCTGAGAGGTGCTTGCTTCCGTGCATGCCATTTTTTTTTAAACTTCTGGTTGGCCTGAGACCAGGTGGCCCATGGGTCAGACCTAGGCTTTCTTTCTTTCTTTCTTTCTTTTGCAGGGGCCTGCCAGTGGGCACCATTTTTAAATATTTTTTATTTTATTTTTTAATTTTCCAGTGTCGACCATGTGGCCCCCGGGGCCAGGTTGGCACTTTGTTTTTAATTTAATTTATTTTTTTCTTTGATGGGTTGGTTCATTATTCATTTTTTTAACTAATGAAACGAATGAAATGAATAATGAATAACGAAATGAATTAAAAATTCATTTTGTGCCCATCTCTATTGCCAATACAGGCTTGGAATTCTGGGAGTTGTGGTCCAAAACATCTGGAGTGCCAAACGTTTGCTGCCACTGTACTATTGTTTCCTAGCTTGTCAATGTCCCAAATCATAGCAAAAATGTGTAAATCAAGCTTTAGTTTTTTCTTTTTCTTACCTATTCATTTTCTGTTTCTTTTGCCAGAAATTTGTTCATGATGATGTATCTCCCAGCCTTCCTTCCTTCTACAATGTTTGTCACTACTCCCATTGGGAAAAAGTCATAGTAAACCCCTGCTGTAGTTGTGGATTGCAGTGACAGATCAGATATAATGGCTCATTTTCCTTTAAGCACTCAGCTGCTCTTTCAGATCATCTATGGGGCCAGAAACCGCAGGGTCCACCATCACACAGTGTGAAGCTGGGCAAATGGTATTCCATGCTGGGCAACCTTCTAAAAGCTCAGTTGGGTTAATTGGATCCCTTGCTGCAGGTTTACATAAAATTGTGGCCTTTGTCCAAAGCAATTTGCTGTACCTGGCTTGCCTGTATCCCAGCACTCATAGGCAACTGAAGAGTGACAGGGTAGTGCCAGCTTAGCAGCATGGTGTGTTCTTCTGGGCTCTGTCACTCATTAGTTAATTCAAACTCCATGTAGTCACCCTTACATTGTATTGCTGTTGGTGAAAGCTGCAAGGAGACACTTACTTTGCCAGCTAACATCTCTCTGCAGCTGTTGCAGTACATGTGCAAATCAGCAGAACAGAGTTGCTGTTCAGGCAATGCCTGGGGGAATCTATTTAAATGTCTGTCAGAAGCCACCGTATTACAAACACTTCATAAGTCCCATAATCAGAGCTGTCTGTTTTCCACAGTTTTACGTGCCACACATTCTGTACAAATGCTGGAGTGTTGGTGCATTTGCTGATTCTTAAATGTATTGCTATTTGAAAAATTACACACATCAGTAGTAAAGCCAACACAATGTTGATACCAGTGAACTGCTATCATGGGCATTTACCTCTTACCTCCTTGACTTTTACCTTTCCCGTTTTCATGATTTCCCATTTGAGTAATGTGACTGGCCAAGATCTCCAGTACTATATGTTTACATAGCACTTTGCAACCAGGAACTTCAGATATTACAAATGGGCACAGGGAAGACCAAGTTATGCCTCAAAACAGGCATCTTCTCCATTGCTCATTGAGACAGGAGAGCAGCCATCATTTTACTCACAACTCCTTTCCTTTGCTGCTGCTAAAGTGAATGCAACTCATGCCAATCCAGAAGAGATGCATTTTGTTCCTTGCAGCATTCTCAAGTTTGGTTTCTTGCTAAATCATCATCAATAAAATCTGAGCACTTTCAAACATCACTTCTTAAAGCATCTGGTGGAAGAAGCAGAGCAGGGAGCAGGTTGTCTTAAAGTGGTATGTGTTTAAGACGGTGTATGTCTATGTTATGTTCTAAAATACAGGAGCCTTGGAAAATACATGTATAGAGCTTATTGGGGGGGTAAATAACTGGAACACAAGGTCACTACAATTGTTAACAAATAATGCAACAACAACGTTATATTTTCAGTGATACTTTGCTTTATTCCTGACCGCAAGCCATGGGTCAATTAGTGTTCAGTGTATCTTTAGTTTGTGGATGCATCTGACCCCTTTTTCCATACTGGCCAAATCAAATCACAATTCAGAGGCAGCTTGACCTGGAATACCAATTGCTGCCATGCAGTTAAGAGAAGTCAAAACATTATAAATCAACTGGTGAGGTTTTGTGAAGCATCTGGGTAGATAATAAGGGTAGTGGAGGAAATAAGATGCTGGACTGGATGGATCCTTAATTCAACACAGCAGGCCTCTTCTTCTTTTGCTTAAGTTAAAGATGTACCACATTAGATGAACTAATGATGGACTACCCCTAGAACTCTTATAGAACATTAAAGACCTCCCCGGGGGGGGGGGGGGGAATCAGAAGCCTGTTCATTACAGCTCGTATTTATCCCAATAAAGGGTTAATTTCAGAATGAAACTGAACAATCATTAGCAATCAAATCACAATCTCATCTGAGTATCAAGATAGAAGTACTGTATATACTCAAACATAAGTTGAGTTTTTCAGCCCTAATTTTCAGCTGAAAGGGGGGCCCTCGACTTATACTTGGGTGAATATGGTAGGTCGGTGGGGAGGGAAGCAGTGGGTTTTAAAACCTTTTTTCTCTCCCGAAGAAATGCCCATGTCCACACTTGCTTTGGGAGAGAGAGAAAAGTTGTAAAAACCACCACTTCTCCCCCCCCCCCAACCTTCGGGCACAGAGAGGGAGAAGTCGTGGTTTTTAAAGAATCTTTTTCTCTCCCAAAACAAGCACCAATGTCCACCATTGGAGCTTGCTTCAGCAGAGAAAACCAGTTTAAAAATCCTGCCACCTCTTTCCCCCATCGGAGGAGGAGGAGGATTAGGGTTAGCTTGGGAAAGGCAGTGGAGGGAAATATTGACAGGGGTTACGCTCGAGTCAATCAATTTCCCCACGTTTAAAATGTAAAATTAGGGGCCTCAACTTATACTCAGGCCAACTTATACTTGAGTATATACAGTATTTTCATTTTTACAATAATTCCAGAGAACATCAGCTTTTTAAATTCTACAAGCTTTATTTCTCCACATTGCTTCTATGTTCCATGTACACAAAATACTTCAAAGTTGATGTAACATAGAAAAGTCTTATAGCATTCAGAAAAGCTTTAGGCACAAGCACTTTTAAAAAAACCACTTCCTTACAACTTTTAAAAATATATTGCAGTGAGTGTCAATACAAGGGCAAAGTAAGATATCTTGCAGTTACTGCAATACAAGGCCAAAGGAACTAATGGGTACCAGCTTTCAGATATGTGTACATTATTGTTGTAAGTCATAATCAAAATAATATATCATTTGGCTGCCAGGATGCTTAGGATTCATTTACCTTGCTAAGCAGTAGCTAGCTAATTGTTTGGGGGGGACACTATAGTGAACTACTTCCTGACTGCATATTTAAACACACTTTCATATTCATTGTTTAAAGCAAAGCAAAGTGTGCTGCCTATATACTATCCCATATCACTTAAAGCCCTCTCTGTGAAGTTTACAAAATTATGCAGGCTACACATTGCCCCCACTCCCACAGCAAGCTGGTTTTAACACTTTGTACATACAAAATTTCTGAAATTTACAGATGAATTCTTTACATCTGCATCTAACATTTGAAGAATTTAGTAAAACTTGGAAAAGCTCAATTGGTCAACTGCAGTTCTGCTTGTGTTATTATTTTTGTACCTTAAGTTCCTTTTGGGCTACCTGCCATGGTAGTGCATCGTGTACTTCTCAATTGTGGGAATATGAACAGTATTTGTGTGGTGCCTTTTTTCAATATGCGAACTTTTGGTATAGTGTTAAATAATTAATAGGATGTTGAAAACATCACTGTAAAAAGGTTCTTTTATAATTGAGGCTTGAAGAGTAGTTTACTATAGTCATTGCATTATCTGAAATCAAAATATTATCATTTTCTATTATGCTAGTATTCAATAACTCTAGACAACATATGATTTATGCTACACTTCTTTATTCCTCCAGGCATTGCAGAAGTTTGGTCAAAATGATCATCATATTGTCAGCTTGCAAGATTCTGGGTTACCTTTGGAGTTATAGGTGGTGCAACAACAATAGAATTTCCTATTATTATTATTTTCCTTGGTGCATTAAGCCCCAACAATGTGCAGGTCCAGGGGAAAAGGCTGTTTACAATTTGGAGAGAAGGTAACCACCTGAAAGAAAGTAGGGCAAAAACAGAAGGTATACAGTATTTAACTTTCATATATTTCTAATTTCAACAACTTATGCATTTTTGGATAAGCATTCTCTGCTGCTTCAATTTGCCTTTTTAAGACTATAAGCTTCTTTATTTTTGGACTGAAATATGATTAAAGTTCTTGTTTGTGAATTTTATAGGCAACAGTTCACAATTAAAATGTATTTTACTGGTTAAATTTCTGACTACAACTTGTTTTGATTTTTAATGTTTTTCACTTTGCAGCATCTCATCATTGTAAGAATTCTGGATGGCAATCACACTTCCAGCTTTTCACCAGTTGCAAGGTCAGATTTCTATTCAAACATTTGTGCTCACCATTTTTCTCAAAACTTTAAAAGTGTTTTCAATGCATTTTGACTTGTAACATTTTGAAGTATCTTTGTGCTGACGGAACACAGAAGCAATGTAAAAATAAAGTTTGCAGAATTAGACAGGCTGATTATTGCAATATCAAAAAGACCTTTACCTTGGTAGCCAAATTAATTGTGATATGTTTGGAAAAAGTCTGGTTTTATTTTGAAACCAACCCCCTTCCTTTTTATTATTAAGACCAACTATGACAAACAGCCTTCTGCCTCCCCCCCCCCACACACACACATAAAGTTCTGTAAGGATCTCAGAGTATCAGAACCCTTGACCTGAGACATGGATTTTATTTCAGTTTACCATATTTTTGAAGGGGTGAAAAAAATCACAGTTTTATGCATGTAATGTAGAACAGGTCTTTAAAGCAAAATGAATGTGAGAGAAGGAAAACTGAACACATTATCCAAGCTATGTCCTCACCAATTAAAACATTTTTAATGTGAACATAGTTGCAATATTGGGATTCTGATGCATTTTCACATTTGTGCATATCAATGAATGCATTTGTTTTCTTTAATAGAATCCTCACCAGTTTGGAAATGTATGAAATGTACATCGTGTTCTGTGTTAAGTTAAATAAAATATTATTTTTAAAAGAAAAACCGAGCAGAGCAAATATCTTACACCTCCCATGTGAATTAAGTTCAGGTATGATCTTACACATCCCAAGTGAATTAAATTAAACTATAGAAGCATGAAGCCATGTTGTCCTGTTCTTCTCCTGGAGAGAGAAGGCCTGGTGAAGGAATAAGGACTCTCTGACACAGTAATAAAGATGGGCATGAAATGCGAAAATCACATTTTGTTTTGTTTTTCATTTGATTTTTTTAAAAAAAAAATTGCTTTGTTTTTTGTTTTGTTTAAATTATGTTTTTTATTTATTTTTTTCTGTTTTTGACAACTAGCTGGGACCCTGCCAGCTTATCTGCACTTTTTTAACAAGCTCTGATCAGCTGGCACACAGGGGCTCACCGGCAATCGGTGCCTTTTTTAAAAGCAACAATCAGCTAATGCACAGTGTCCTGCCAGTGATCAGTACATTTGTTTTATAAGAGCTGATGTGAAAAAATGGCAATTTGATTCATTTTCCAGTTTGTTTCATTTTGTTAATTATGAAACAATTTTTTTAGGAAAAAAATGTTTCGTAATTCATTTTAGTTCGGGTTTGTTTGTTTTTTTAACCCTACCAGTTTGGGGTTATATTGTTTTTAATTATTTTTATTTTTTTTAAATTCTGCCGGCCCATGGGCTGGATCGAGTTATTTTTATTTTTATTTTTAATTTTTATTTTATTTTATTTTATTTTATTTTATTTTATTTTATTTTTATTTTTATTTTTTACTGCCAACCACCTGGCCCGCCTACCAGCTGTAGCGCAGGCCAGTCAGCTGTTGTTGTTTTTATCTGCTGTCACCCTGTGGGCCGGTTCGGCTGGCCACGGTTCAATTGCAGTGCTTGAGGGCTGGTTCGGTGGCCCACAGCCCAATCAGAGTTTTGTTTTCATTTTATTTTTCTCCTGCCGGCCTGTGGGCCAGATCGGCGACCCATGGGTCAGGTCCAATGCTTGTGCGCCAGTTTGGCGGCCCGTGGGCCAGATCAGGTATTTTATTTTATTTTATTTTATTTTATTTTATTTTATTTTATTACTGCCGACCACATGGCCCACCTACCAGCTGTAGTGCAGGCCAGTTGGCTTTTTTTCTCCTGCCGGCCCATGGGCCGGTTCAGCGGCTGGTGGCCTGATTGCGGTTTTTTGGGATTCTTTGGGGTTTTTTGTTTTTATTTTATTTTTTCTCCTGCTGGCCCGTGGGCTGGTTCAGCAACCTGTGGGTCAGTTCTGGTTCTTGTGGGCTGGTTCAGTGGCCCATGGCCCAATCAAGTTTTTTTAAAATAATTTTTCCTCCTGCCAGCCCACAGGTCCAGTTTGGTGGCCCGTGGGCTGGATCAGGTCATTTTTAATTTTATTTTTTTTAATTTTATTTTTTTATTTTTTACTGTTGTAGCATGGGCCACTTGGCTATTTTTCCCCATCTTGCTACTGCGCTACAGCCAGGAAGAGGACTGGACCAGGAGGACCACTCCACCCAGGTAGAAGACACCACCAGAATGAAAAACGAACCAAAATGAAATTGAAATTTCCGTTTCATTTCATTTCATTTTTCTTAGAGGAGCAGTTCATTATTCATTTCATTTTGTAGCAAAATAAATAATTAATAATGAATCAAACCAAAAGTTTGTTTCGTGCCCATCTCTAGTCATTATTAGTAGGGTGGACATTTGGCTATGTCTTAAAATGAACATCCTGTTTCGGATGGGTGCATGGTGGTAAAATAGCAGGCACTTTTTATTAACCTGCTGGTGGTGATGGTTGCAGAGAAGTCAGAGATTATGACAGGCAAAACCCACTAGATCTCAGATTCTCCAAGGTTTCTGTCTTTTACCATCAGCAGGGCCCATTACAGCCCATGGCAGAAGGCATGGGGGAGTGCATTTACTTGTAAACAGTATTTTTTATACTATAGTTAAAGTTGGATTGAATTAGTAGCAACCCCCTTGATGGTGGAATGCCTTCCCAATCAACTTCTTAAAATTCACTTGAAAGGCACTATTCCTCTTCCACATATCAAAGAATGTATGATGCTAACAAGAAAGCTTTGATTGATGCTAGGTTTTGAGGAACTGCTTCTCATATGAATGTCTTTCTGAAATCCAAAACTTCCCTGAGGACACAAGACATGCAAAAGGGTAAAACAGATACTTTCAAGTGCATATTAATCACATTTAATGTGCAAAACCATAGGAAAAATAACTTTTAGGACAAAAGTATTAATAAGCTTTCTCAAACAAAGAAAACTCATTTATAGAAACACCATTAAAATTGTTGCTTCTGAAGAAATACCTCTGATGAACAGGGTTTTGATACAAATATCACTGCTAATAAGCAAGGGGCAAAAACTGAAACTGAAATAACAACACATCTCTTTAAAAATAACAACTAGGAAATAAAATCACTATTTTTAACAGAATTTCAATGCATTTCTGATTTTTTTTGTGGCAGCTGTTAAAATACAGCATTAATGTAACACTAATGCAGTTCCATTTCACTAGTGCAATGTCAAAAGTTATTCCCTTTTTTTTTTTTTTTGTTTTCAGTTCAGAAATAAATTATCTGGTAAATGGGAATTGCACCACTGAGAATCTAGCCCTCTTCTATATATTCCATGTGCCCTGGTAAGTGCAAACAGGAAGACAGAAATAGCATCATTACTCTCCAGAGTTTGAGAATGGTGGTGGTGGTTTCTTCTGCCTTTCACCATCAGCAGGACCCATTACAGCCTAACAATCCGTAACCTGGGGGAACTGAGATGGGGCCGGTTGGATGTCCTGGTGGGGAGGCAGCAGCTCTAGCCCCTCTCTGTTTACCATCTTTGCTGGCAGTGGCTATGTTGGTTGGATTCACCTTTATTATATCATTATTATCATTTTGTTGTTGCTGTTATTGATTTGCATTTGTGTCTGTTCTTTTAATTTTTTTATTTTGTTTGCTTGTTTGCATGGGCCTTCTACACCAACCCCCCCCTCCCGTCACTGACAAATCAGGGACTTTTGGTCTCGGCAAGTCACATTGGGGAGAGGTGAGAATGTGTGTACGTGAGATCCGTGACATGTCTTTGGAATGACTGGGACAATAAAAACATCTCCCTCCCTCCCTCCCTCCCTCCCCTCACTTCGGAGGCAGCCCAAAGAACATCAAATCTCCAAGCCTGAAGTAAACTGCCTGGCTTTTTTCCATCTTGCCATGGACTTTACAACTAAGAAATAATTCCTGGCAAATTCATCTTTTTCCATGTTGTTACCTATTGGTACTGCTCTGAGGAAGAGGGCTTGCCCTTGAAATATTAGCAATGTTTTGTTATTTTTATAGTAGCCTAAAGGTATCACCTGTTCCACTTTTTTATTTGTCTTTTGTGATGGCTACATGACTCCTTGAATTGTTTTGATATTTTGGCTGTATCTTATTATTATTTCTAGCTAGTGTTCTTGGGTTTGGTTCAGCCCTGTGTTTGTTCGTTTTCACCCAGGTTATGGAGGGGGCAGCTATCTCTGTGGTTTGGGGCAGAGAGATTTGCGCTAAGAGTGTATGTGGGCGCTCTCAGGTAAGGAGAGCCAGGACCAGGCAAGTCATGCCTGTCCCTCATTCTGACTCTCCCACTCTCTGCCACATGTCAGGGAGCCATTCCCCCCATTTCTCCAATTTGTCCAGGTTGCTGATTAATGCCAGGTCAGTCCATGACCTGGGCTGACCTAGCTAATATTACGGAGACCTGGGTGGGCATGGAGGAGGGGCCTTCCCCCTTCCAACTGTGCCCTCCCAGGTACTGTGTTCAGAACCTAGGCAGGGTAGAGGGTTGGGGGGAGGGGTTTCCATTGTTTACAGGGATTCTTTTGTTGTCAGCAGGACCAAGATGTTGGTAAGTCCAGGCATTGAGTAGGGCTTCAGAACAGGTTTGGGATAGTGCTGGTATACTGTGCTCCCTGCGGCCCCATTCTTTCCCTACCAGAATGCTCCAAGTTCATCTCAGCTGCACTGTTGAGATTGCCTGGACTATTGGTAGTCGGGACTTCAACGTGCATGACGGGCCTGGACTGTCTGGAGTGGGTCTGGAGTTCGTGGACTCCATGGCCTCTATGAACCTGTCCCAACATGTTACCTGCACCATCCATAGGGCTGGGCAGTTGCTGGACTGTTTTCCCCCCCTCCATGACTGTGAATTATAATCTGAGAGTTGGGAATATTGTAGCCCAGCCCTTGTCATGGTCAGACCATTACTTGCTGGCTTTTCCCCTGTCTATCACTTCCCCGCTCTGCGGGGAGCTGGGGCTTTCTATTCGGGCCTGCCCTTGGAGGTTTCTTGACCCTGAGCAGTTCATGGGGAGCTTTGAGGGTTTTCCGGTTCGCCTAGCTGACATTCCTGTCAAAGCCCAGGTGGAGAGATGTTATGGGGAGGTCACCATGGCAGTTGACTTGATTACTCCCAAGCACCTACTCCGGTGCAGAGCTCGATCCTCACTGTGGCATTCAGCTGAGCTGAGCTGAGGGCAATGAAGCAAGAACTGAGAAGACTTCAGCACAGATGGAGGAAAGACTGGTTGGCTACCAATTGGGCTGCTGTTTGCGTGCTGACCAGGCAATATGTTAAGGTCATTAGAATGGCCAAAAAAGCTTACTACTCTCAGAGAATTGGTGTGGCCATGAACCACCAAGCAGAATTGTTCTGAGTGGTTTGTGATCTTACCAATACTGGCCAGCAGAAGCCTCTTCCTAGTGATTTCACTAGTGAGTCTTTCACAGCCCACTTTAGATCCAAAGTTGAGGCCATCAGATCAGATCTGGCCTCCAGTTGCAGTATCTCCAGCCTGGCCATCCCTGATGTGGCAAACCCTCAGTCTCTTTGGTTGGTTCAATAGGGGCCTGTAATACCAGAAGAAGCTATCAGGGCTCCAGTATGTTGTAAACCAGTGGCCTCCCTGTTCAACCCTTGCCCTTCCTGGTTTATCAATATTGCAGTGGGGAGCATGCTGGATTGGGTCTCTTCTATTGTTAATGCCTCTTTCAGAGAGGGGATACTCCCTGCCCATTTGAAGGAGATGGTTGTTAAGCCTATCCTCAAGATATCTAGCCTGGTGCCAGATGATTTGTACAACTATTATCTGATAGCCATTGCTCCCTTTTTGGACAAGGTGGTTGAGCGGGTTGCTCTTCCTTGTTGGTCCTCCTCGGCCTCTTAGCAATGGGGAGGGAGCCCATGTGATGATGGGGACACACCATCAACCATTATATTCTCCTGTACAGGCCCTATGCAGCATTATACCAAAGTATGCTTAAGGCTTTTATTTGTCCACTGCCTTGTGAAGAATGAGGAGGTCCGCAACACTGCATTCAGCCCCAGGAGATGAAGGGCATGGAAAGCCCAGGGCAGAGTGGAAACAGGAAGCAAAAGAAACTCCACTTTTCACCATTCTATGCTTCCACTTGTGTAACTGTAGCATGCCTTTTTGCAGCTTCACACTGGCAGCAGCGAGGTTTTCCATTTCGTTGTATAGTGTTGCACTATGGAGCTTGGTGAAAGAAATGGCAGGTCTCACTGGGGGGCCCTTTCTGGTGTTTGCTTCCAAAGGCTGAACAGAGTCTAATTGGATAACCCATTAGGCATAATGCTCAGCATCTGAACATTAGGAGCATGGAAGCTGTGAAACTCCTAAATTCTTAGAACAACTTTGGGGACTTGCATTTAAAAGTAACATCTTACTTGTCATCTGTTCTTTCTGTCTTTTTCTTTGTTACTTAATAATCTTTAAATGTTACTATCAACTTTATTTGTTTATTTTTAAAACTCCCAATATCTCCAAAGTAATGTTTCTAACATAATGACTACATTTTACTCTACATGCCAGCCCACCCCATGCTTGCTTCATTTCACTTAAAAGGTACAGTAGGACCCCCTGTATCCACTGATTCATTATCCACTGATTCAGTTATCCACGGTTGGCAGAGGAAAAAAATCAGTAATTCAGCAGCCACAAAGCAAGCTGTAAGGCAAGCTGTTGTCACAAACAGCAGCTATAAAACAAGCTGTTGTCACCAATAGCATCTGGAAAGCAAGCTACTGTCACAAACAGTGGCCATAAAGCAAGCTACTGTTTCAAAACAGCACTCATAATAAAGCATCATCTCATACTTGCAACCCAGGTGTTGTCATTGTACCTAGTTAAAGTGTGGTTCACACAACTGATGCCAGTGGAAAGCCACTCTTTAGAAGTTTCCATAGTAACATTTATGGGGATTGGCATTTAATAAAACAACATTTAATGACTTATAATAAAATGAGGAGAACCAACTCTTATTTCTGAGTGAGCCTAATGATTACCAATGAAAGCATTTTAGTCCAAATTCAGTCATGTTTCATGACAGCTAATTATGAAATGAGTACAGAGATGGATGGGACACACATGGAAGGGCATACTAAAGTGTATAACAAGTACAGTGGACCGAAATCCTCAAGGCAAGAGGGAACAAGTAAGATTGATGACAACACAGAAAATCACTGTTGAGGAGAAATTAAAAGCAATCAAAATGACATGAAATGATGGGGAGACAGCAGCAAGCAATTGCACAAA
Source organism: Phrynocephalus versicolor (assembly GCA_023846285.1). Taxonomy (NCBI): domain Eukaryota; kingdom Metazoa; phylum Chordata; class Lepidosauria; order Squamata; family Agamidae; genus Phrynocephalus; species Phrynocephalus versicolor. The sequence goes on from JAHTLZ010000348.1 coordinate 17,930,359, forward strand.
AATGGGAAATAATTGTGAATTCCTATTTCCTAATGGAAATAGCAAATGAATAGTGCCTAACTGTGAATTGGCAGAACCAACACTTGTATGCCCGTTAATAAATAACCTTTCAACATTTTCCCATTAAGTTACTGAACAACACTCTTTCCCTCTCCCCCGTGAAAGGAGGAGAAATCTCCTTTAGAACATGAAAACAAGGTCCTCTATCAAAGCTATTTGCAGACAACCAAAATTGGAAAACCATCAATGGGAGGGAGTTCTGAGGTGCCTCCTTGACTCATTTCTAATCCCCATGAATTGATAGTGTCTGAAGTGACCCTATGCATATCTGGATTCTGTGAAGTCCACCTGATCAAGTAACATGTGCCCCTGCACATGTTACTTGTCTTTGAATTTTTGTCATTGGCACAGAGCTAGGGTGACAGAGGATTCCTGGAGGTTACTCTTAGATTCCACAAAATATGGGGGGGGGTGTAAAAAGCGATTCTTCTGGCTTACAATCTGGGGCAAAAGGAAGTCAGATTTCAAAACTCAATTCATTCTAATTCTGAACTGGATGAAAGTAAAACTAACTTGCCTTCCACACTTTATTGGCACTTCTATCATCAGAAATATTTTTGCCAAAGGCATATTTTAGTTTCTCCTAAAAATACATGCCTCTTTAAAATAAAATAAGTTGCTCTGTTAATACAAGCTTTCTTAGTGTAGGGAGTTCACACTGTCTAAACTGAATGGCAACAGCTTTGCATGGTGTCAAACAAACATCTCCTTTATCTCCTCTTATCTAACACATTGGGCATCTAGTAATTCCTTGAATGAGTCTTTACCACTGAACAGGTGTTTCCTGTTCTAGTGTCAGAGAGAGTCACAAGAGCAGTGGGTGCTGTGTTTCTTTCCAATGGACCAACAAGTAGAGGGCGAAAAAGAAGGCAATTATTAGAAAGGGGAGGAGGAAAGGAAGATCGTTCTTAATGCCACTGTGATCTATTCAAACAAAGCCACCACAATTATTTACACACACACACCAAACCCTGATAATGTAACACAAAAGTGTAAGCTGATTATTTACACACACACACACACACACCAAACCCTGATAATGTAACACAAAAGTGTAAGCTGATTAATGTATCACCATCATTGACCTCATCATGTTATCCTGTGCAAAGCACATTGGGCAGCAAATGTTCTCCAATGGACTTGATCATTCACAACTTCAGAATATTCCCAGGAAACGTTGATGGTTTTGAGATCTTCCTTGAATGTCTGATGCCACGTTTTTCAAGGCCAACTTTGTTTCCTCTTTCCTCCAGGAGGTATCCACCATAGCACAATTTTTGGAGGTTTTAAAAAAGTGTGTGTGTGTGTGTGTGTGTGTGTGTGTGTGTGTGTGTGTGTGTG
>JAHTLZ010000348.1:17931769-17943154 GCA_023846285.1 Phrynocephalus versicolor
GTGTGTGTGTGTGTGTGTGTGTGTGTGTGTGTGTGTGTGTGTGTGTGTGTACGCACACATGCAAAGTAGCTGCCTGTGTAACTGCATGTGAAGATATGGAACCCAGTGATCTCTCTGGGTCTGAGAGATTATACTGTCCAGGAAAGTTCTGACAATTCACTGGTGGTTCAGCTATCAATCTCCTTCTATGACACTCCCTCCCTTGGTTACTGGTTTAATTCCCATGATGCCTGAGTGACCTTGCTTGATTTGTTGAAGTGGTCACTCCATCTTAGGGGTGACTAAGGATTCCTTGTTCCACCTCGTTATCAGTCACAAAAGTCACTAGTACTTTTTATTTAGCCCATTTGGTAGCGTTTCGCCAAACACCTACCCTCATCCCTCATAAGTGAAATCAAAATGGGGAAAAAAGTAAAAAAAAGAAAAAGAAAAAGAAAAAGAAAAAATGTGGTGACACTTTTAAGAACTAACTTTATGTTATTTTAATGTGAACTTTCATGGACGGGTCCACTGCATCAGACATCCCTTTTCCTTGCCACACTGATAGCATCATCCAAAGCTGTCAGCATGGCCCCACAAGAGCCACTTATCAGTTGCTGTGTGCTGCTGGGGGGGGGGGAGAATCACTCCAAGCAGCGGTCTGGCCAGCCTGACAGAACCACTCTGTCGGTGTGATGAAGCTTCATCTCTAGTTGGGTCTAAATCAGTACACAACTGACTTGAATCCTGTTTATTATTTCCATTATTTCTAGTGCCTCGTACTTTATAACCTGACATGGTGCTGAAGAAATTATAACATATTATTCCAAACTTCCTCTGGGATTGGTTATATTCGGTATAGCAGATGTGGGAAGCCTATGGCAATCCGGATTTGATTATTACAGAACCAATGTACCCTTATCCTTGGCCATCATAAAGGTGGTGGTGAGTTGGTGGACCAAAGTACTGTACTTGTAAACTCAACAATTTCCCACCCTTGCATAATAGTCATGCACATAAAATCAGTATTTTAGTTTGCACAGTAAATCAAATCAGGCTGTTTTACCACACTGTTTTTCAAGGCAAGGCAGTCCTTTGAATGTCATGCTGATGCCATAGTGTTTGGCTTTAATTAGCTTCAGTGTGATGATAAATTGCAAGTGTCTTGAAACAGCAGTTGTTCATCTCCAGTGGACAGTTTTTCTCTGCTGGTTTTCTTCCTTTAAATTTAATAAAATTAAGAAACCTCCTAATCCAGCTCAATTTGCCTCGTTCTTCAATCAATCCCAATGGGCAAGATCCAAGTAAAAGGGAGAATTAATGGCTATATCCTGTTCTTACTGAAAATCTCACCAAATGTTAATCATGATTAAACTCTTTAGCAACCACTAAAACCACTAAAATTAAGTAGAATTGCACCTAAAAAGAGACAGGCAAAACTGATTTATACTAGTGGGTATTCAATTTTCTGGCCAAATACTGGATGAACTTAAGGCGAAACTTAGGACCTTATCACTCCAAAGAAAGTTGACTTTGAGGCAACAGTAAGAAGTGGTAGGAAACTTAAGCTTTGCCTGCAAGGCAAGAGATTTTCCTGCATAGACTTTGTAAAGTGATGAAAGGGTTTAACAAGCTGCATCATAGGCGTTGTCGGTCTGCCAGGATGAAAGAAGATTTGAAAGTACGCATGAAGTTTTTGGAGGGGTATAATGGAGTTTCCTTTTGGAGGATTGCAGTACTCCTGGGAACACGCTTGCAAGTGCAGACAGATGTTGCTGGAACTTTAGGATATGGGATGCATTTTTGAGGCAGATGATGTACTGGAAGTTGGCCAGAAATCTGGCATGCTACAAGAGTGATGAGGGATCTTACCTTTTTAGAACTTTTTCTGATACTGGGTGACTTATGGCTGTGGGCGGAATGCTGGGCAAACTCAGCGGTAACTTTTTGGTGTGTACAACCAAGCAATTGTATATATGGTGTACTCCAATTCCTCTAGGTCATCGAGGATCATGAGCCATGTGTCTGCATTTACCCTTAGAGGTCTGCAATTTAATGTAGTGTTTCATGCTTGGCATGTACCGGGTATAAGTAACAATTTGGCTGATGGCCTGCCCTGTCAACAGATTCAAAGGTTCAGGGTGTTTGCATCAAGGGCACAAGAGCAGCCAGAATGTCTGCCAGACAAAGTATGGAGGATTGGAGGGTGGAGGCCAATAGGGCCATGAGCTTGTCAGTAGCTCCCACCATGTGACATAGCTATGCAGCTGCAGGCAAAGAACGCTTGACATTTTGAAGGCAAGAAAGCTTGCAACATGTATGGCTGGTGCCAGTTGAGTACTTGATACAATTTTCAGTTTATCTCCACCAGAAAGGGCTTCCTCCCAAGTCAAAAACAGGGTAGGATATCTGCATTGGCAGGTGTTTTTTTTCTTTTCCTAAAGCACAAGGATATTGACACCCTGCAAGGAATTTCTGCATATGAAAAATGATTGAGATGAAAGAGTGAAGGGCTGTCAAAGACGACCACAAATCAATCCCCCCCACCCAGCTATTTTAGTTAAGTTAGTTAAGTACTTGGGAGTGGGTATGTACCAATCTCTTTGAGGTTAGGCTTTTCAAGGCAGCCACATTATTTGGTTTCCTTAGGGTGCTGAGGGTAATTAAGTGAAATGGTAGCTGCTTCAAAGAGCAGTAAGTCTCTATACTCTTTGGAAGGGGAAGGGCATGCTCATTGATAAGGATCAGGTTGAGATTAGTTTGAGGTGCTCTAATATGGAGCAGTTAGGAAAGGAACAGGTGATCATTTTAGGAAGAGGCGCAATTAAGGGGACATGGCATGTGGAGCCAGTTTTTGAATATGTTCAGCATCCGGGGATTGGGGGGGGGGAGTGGCAAGGAAGAAAGGAGTTATTTTTTGTGACACAAGAATGTATCACCTTTATCAAAATCATGGATTCCATCAGTTTTGGAAAGTCACCTCCCAGTCCTTGAGAAAAGCTGGGATTCAAGAATGGCATTTTGGGACACACTCCGTTTGACTAGGGGCAACATCCACTGCAGTTGCCACAGGGTATAGTGTGAAGAACATTAAGAAATCGAAGCACTAGGCTTCCTACAGGTATTGGCCATGTGTATGGCCACTACCACAATGCTAGGTACTGGAGGGTTGTGTGTGTGTGTGTGTGTGTGTGTGTGTGTGTGTGTGTGTGTGTGTGGCCCCAGTTACACTTTTTTGGAGAGTCAAGTATGTCAGTCAATCCAGCTGTGGTCAAGACATGGGCCTTGGAGCTTCAGCTGCTCTAGAATGGAGGGAACAGAGAGGCATGTTCTGGGATGGGTTCCTGGAACTGCCATACAAGAGTATTGTGGATATGCCCCCTGACATGGTGGTGATTCACCTTGGTGACAATTACTTGGTCTGGAAATTGGGCAAGTCTTTGATTCTACAAGTCTTTGCTGACTTGAAAGCTTTTAAGGCATGCTTTCATGGAACGCGTCTCATTTGCTCAATAATAATTCCACACTTTTAATGGAGGGCAGCATATGACCCTAAATCTGTAGACACCGCCCATAAGGGTGTTAATCATGAGGTAGGCCAAGCCATGAGAGCTAGCCTTGGGTCCATGATTGCCCATGCTGACATTAAGATTACTGTAGTAGACAAGAGATGTATAGGGAGGCTGGTGTTCAGTCAACAGATGTGGGATTAGAGAGATCTACAAGTGGATCATAAGGCCAAAATCTTCATCTAGGTGGGGGTCAAGGGACACACTTATTGGCCTCTGTGCTGTCTCAGGTAGTTAAAAGGGAAAGACATTCAGGTGAGTTCCCTGCCAGAACACCTAGGTGGTGCAAGACATCCCTCCTCTGAATTAAGTCAACTGAAGTTTAGTTGAAGATAAGAGGGAACAGGAAGATCCCCTTGGGCTGTGAGACATCTAAAGTCAAGAGGCTTGGGCTGAGGGTGACCTTACATAAGAACATAAGAACATAAGAAGAGCCCTGCTGGATCAGGCCAAAGGCCCATCTAGTCCAGCTTCCTGTATCTCACAGTGGCCCCACCAAATGCCTCTGGGAGTGCACGAGACTAGATATCTGTCTCCTGATACCACTCCCCGGCATCTGGCACTTGGAGTACCCTGGTTTTAAGCCTGGAGATTATACATCTCCATCATGGTTTGTAACCTATGATGGACTTTTCCTCCAGGAATCTGTCCAATCCCCTTTTGAAGGCATCCAAGCCAGATGCCATCACCACATCCTGTGGCAGGGAGTTCCATAGACTAACAACGTGCTGGGTGAAAAAAATATTTTCTTTTGTCTGTTCTTACTCTCCCAGCCCTCAATTTGAGTGGATGTCCCCTAGTTCTGGTATTTTGGGAGAGGGAAAAGAGCTTCCCTCTATCCACTTTACTCATGCCCTGCATTATTTTGTACGTCTCAATCATATCCCCCCTCAGGCTCCTTTTTTCCAGACTAAAGAGCCCCACATGTTTTAGCCTTTCCTCATAAGGGAGGTGCCCCAGCCCAGTAATCATTTTGGTTGCTACCTTGGGGTACTCAAACCTTAACAGTTTGAGAGTGTGCTGAACTGGTGGGATCCCAATGCAGGAACTCTTAGGAGAAGGCCTGGGCTGGATGTCAAGGTAGGCTCCGGGCTCAGACCTGTTTGCATTATGTGAGGCCTCCTTGTGAAAGAAAAAGGTCAAAGTTACAGTGGACTGTCATATAACAACCGGGTTGTATAACATAAAATCTGTACAACATAAAACATTCCAGAGATAGGAGAAATTTGCTTAGCAGAATTCCCTATGGGGTGAATCCATACAACAAAAAATGGTCATGATTAGGGATTACTGTAGTCCCCCACCACAACACGGTTCATATATTATGGTCTCAGTATATTGCAGGGTTTTTTTCTTGAGAGAAGCAGGCTTCCAAAGTGAGGATTTAATCCCCTCCTGGCACCTCAGCAAACAGACCTGGGGCTGCTCCTGCTCTGTGCTTGCAAAGAGAGGTTTTTAACCCCCTCCTGACACCTCAGCAGAAAGACCTTGAGCTCTTGGCAGCAATGACTGCTGAGGTGTCGGGGGGGGTTAAAAACCTCTCTTTGGAAAGGCAGCCTATAGGAGCAGCCCAAGGTCAGTTTACTCAGGAGTCTGCAATTCACGGATTTTCCTTTATCGTGGGTGGATCAGGCACCAAACTCCTGCAATAAATGGGGGAGTACTGTACTCCATTTTTCTGTGCATTCCTATGGCAAACTTGTTTAAAGGAAAATTTGCTTAACAGAATTTAATTTGGAACAAATTAATTCCTTTACACAAGGTACTACTGTAAATGAATTTAATAAAGTTGTGCCCTAGTTTAACCCATCCACTATGTCTTGCATTTTTATTCTGGGCTGGGTGGGCAAAATAAGATTCATAAGCAAATGCAAATATTTATCTGATGTTTACTAAGTACAGGGCTGGTGTGTCCATTAAGATGAACTAGGCAGTTGCCTAGGGCGCCAAAATGGACAGGGGGTCCCAAAATGGTCAGGGGGCGCTGCCCAGCCTGCTGCCCCCCACCGCCCCCACTGCCGGACCCCCTGCTGCCGCTGCCCGACCCCCCTGCCACTGCCGCCACTGCTGCCGGACCCCCCTGCCGCTGCCGCTGCCGGACCCCCTTCTGCCGCCGCCTGACCCCCTGCCACTGCTGCCACTGCCACCACCGCTGTCCGACCCCCCTGCTGCCGCCGCCGCAGCCCCGCCCTGACCCCCCCACTGCCACCCTGCCGCCCCGCCCCCCACCTAGGGCCGCCGGCCCTGACTAAGTATAAGCACTCTGACGTTCTCCTACTTCTGCAATACACTGCAATGAAGTGTCAGAATACAGTGCAGGCAGCAGATGGTTTCTGTTCACAATTGTTCAGTAATTCTAATTACCTTCAGGCTTTCTGTATGAGAACTGACAAATAAATGGTACACACAGTGGTCATTAAAGTAATTCCATTTTTACATAATATACTGTACTGACCTTCGGCATTCTGGCTGATAAGTTATCCAGGCTTTGTCCAACTTCTTTCTCCATTAGGCCAATTTCTTCTGCTGGAAAAATAAAATATTATATCTCATAATAAAATAAAAGGAAGTTGGTTCCAAGCTTCTGACAGCAAGCCAATGTGGGGTTTACAAGCCTCCCCTTCCCCCACCATAAAACCTTAGATTAAACATTTTCTTATTTTTCTCCTCTAAAAACTAGGTGCGTCTTATGGCTCGGTGCATTTTATAGGGCAAAAAATATGTTAAGTGAAGACTTTTGAGAAATATTAGAGTTTAGATAAGATAAATACGTGTTTTCAGGGAGGCTTCACAAATCTGTAAATTTAATAGAAACAATGCACACTTTGAGGATGAGGATAGAGAAGAAATGATAGAAAATACATGACTGACAAATTCAGCTTGTCGTACTTCCTAGTATTATGAGCAGATTATGTCAAAAAAAGTCCTACAGAGTAGGCTATAGGAGTATTGTAAACACAACATCAGCCATTTTTTTTAAAAAAACCTCTCTTAGCCTGATTTGAGAATAGATATCTTTAAAACTGATGAAATTTCATGCTATAGCTAAGCAACTTTTTTTTGTAATTTATGCAACTGTCAAATACAAAGCATGATATACTTTCAAGCACATATGAAATTCAGTTCTTCAAAACAACTCTGATTTATGAATGTGGGTAACTTCACTTCTGTACTCATGATTTTAAAAAAGCCAAGACCAGAGACTCCAGCCACATGTGTGGACAAGGCAATGTTAACTTCGACCACATTTCTGGAGAGACAAGTGAGGGAGGGCACTGAGAGAGACCAACTGCAGAGATGGAGTTATTCTGCTCATTTATATAAGACTTTGATATGAAGGGAGTGTCCTGGACCTATGCTCTTTCCTCCTTCCTGCTTCCCAGGACCCCAGGACTCTGAGGGAATTCCAGTAAAACTAACTGAATCCCCAAATTCAGAAGCAGAGACTGTAATTTGAACCTGTGGGACTGTGGAAAGAAAGGCAAGGAGACCTGCTGCTCTAACTTGAATAAAAATCTGAGCTGGAGCCCATGGAGTTATTAGCAGGGGACCCGCCTCTGCTGGTAAGGGGTCACAGGCTCCCTTACTTCTCAAAGACATGTGATACCATTGATCAGGATATTGTTCTGGAATGTTTGACTGAAGCAAGACCAGGAGGGCATTTTTTTTTCTTTTTACTGCTTCTGATCCTGTGTAGCTGAGTTTTCCCAAACAACAGTACTGGGAGCAGAGATGAACATGAACCACTGAGCTGGTGGTTCATGCAGGTTTGGCAGATGGCTGAACTGGTGCTCCGTGGTTCGGCACCTTGTCCCCTCCCACCAAATGTGCCTGTGAGGGTGGTGGGGCTGAGAGAAAGTCCACCTCTGGTGATCTTAGTTCCCACACAGGCATACTGTATAGAGGGCAATGTGATATTGGGCCAAAGCCATTTATGGCTTCATAGGTTAAAACCAGCACTTTGGATTGTGCCTAGAAATGGATTGGCAGCCAGTGGAGCTGCTGTAAAGAGAGAGTTATATAGTATGTTCCCTTTTGCCAGCCCCAGTTAGCAATCTGGCTGAAGCATTTCAGACCTGCCTCTTCCACAAAGAGCTTGTTACAGTAATCTTGCTGAGCTGTAACTAGAGTATGACCACTACCACATTTCTGATTTAAAACATCTTTTCCTTAAAAACAAGGTGCCTTAAAAATCACTGTCCGGTTTTCAAAACAATTTATCTGAAGAACCCCCTCAGTCACGCCCATTTTTGTCCACTGTGGCACTTTTTCTTGCGACGGCCACTGGGGATGGTGTTTTTTTACATCACGTCCTGCATCTCCCTTTGAAGTGATTTGGTTGAATTTGCGGACATACCAATTCGCTTTTTCCCGCCTTGCCCCCTGTTCTTAGCCTTTTTGCTTTCAGAAAACACACACACACAAAAAGAATCCTACCACCATGCCAGGACATTTACCAACTTCGTTATGCAAAAGTTTCAGCTCATTGTCACTTAATTTCATTTTCTTGGTTCTTTAAAACCAAGTTTTAAAGCAGTTCAATAAATTGAGAACTGGAAAGCCAATTGCTAGCTACCAACTGAAGTGCAAACAGAAGAACTGCTACAACAACCACATGACCACAGGAGGAGAAAAGGTGATCCAAAATAAGAAGCGGCTGTTCGCAGAAGTGTGGTAATGGTCTATATGTCACCGTAGCCAAATCAGACCTCTTAAGATATGGGCTCAGCTAGCATACTAGTTTTAGCTGTGCAAAGGCACTTCTGGCCACTGCCAAAACCTGGGCATCCAGGCTCAGAAATGAATTTAGGAGCACTCCAAGCTGCATACAATGCTGAAATCTTGTTGCACTGTTCCACATGTACAACAGTGACAATGCTATCATAAAAAGGAAATTGACACTGTATAAAGGTGATTTCAGGGTGCACACAACTCATGCGCCATGAGGCAACGTTGTTGTCCCCTGAAATCCCTAAAGGAAACCTTTCGTCTGTGCCAATTTATCATTGATAATGATGTCATTGCTGTCACACACACAGAGGTCTGTGACAGGGTTTTAGCCAGTGGATGCACTCTTGTTACTTAGCACAGTAAATCACACTAGTGGGGGCTCATTGAACCAGTGGGGATTTGGTGCATCAACTCCTCTGTTAGTTCGGGTGTTTCAAATGGGCTTACAATAGTTGCAACTTACTTTGCTAGAAAAAGGTAACACCCACAGTCTAACTTTTTTGGTTATGCCATCTCCCAGAAAACTATGTTGCATTTCTGTACTGTGGCATAAGCTGGTGCACCCTCCCACACCCACCTCCAGTAAAAATAAAAATGTTCTGAATTTAATGTCTCAAACTGAGACTTTTCATATAGCACATGCTTTCATATACAGGAGACCAACACACCTTATACAGAGGATGCTAATCCATAAACACTTATGCTGTCATATATTTGTACATTTTTAAAGTACCACAAGTCTGTCTTCTTTTCCCTCTTGGACAGACTAATTTGACTGCCCCTCTATAAATGCTGAATTTAGTAAAGCAAGGTATCTTCATTTTGTTTCTACAAGAAACATTTATTCATGGAAAACCTTTTGCAAAGGTCAGGCCGTGTGTCTTATGTCAACTTAGACTAATGGCTCTTCAACATGATTAATAAGTGCAGAAACTCTTGAAAGAGTCATATTCCTTGATGAGGAGTTCTGTTCTCTGACAATTTATTAAGTCGTTCTGTCATTTCTTAGAGAAACATGATGTTGGATTTTAAAATATTCCTTTAAAAATAATGGTTCATATTTTTCAGGGGGCACAAAAGTCCTCTTGTTCTTTAAACCATTTTCCCTGATTTTTGTATTCTACCACTAACTTTCCAGAAATAAAATCATCTTAATGGTTAGAGATGGGCACAACCAGTTGTCGAGTTGTCGTGTGTCGGAGCCGGTCTGTTTCGGCTCGTTTCCGTTTTTCGTGAAATTTTTCAAAAATTTGTTGTTTCGTTTGTCGTTTTTTCATCTGTCGTTAGTACTGGTTTTGGGGGGGTAACGGGCTCCTGGAGGCACCTCTCTGGGGTGGGTGCCTCCTCTGGCCTGCTATGGAGGGAAAACGGGCTCCTGGTGGCACATCTCTGGGGTAGGTGCCTCCTCTGGCCCGCTACAAAAGGGCATGCATAGCCAATTGGATATGCATACCAAGTTGCAGTGGCAGAGGCACCTCTCTTTTGGGTGCCTCTTGACTCACAGCATACTGCTGGTATAGTGCAGTCACAGTGCACAGGGGAAGGCTCCCTCTGGGCACTCTGTGGCTCACTAAGAAGGGAAGTGTACTTGCGCGTGTGTAGTGCAATGCGAGTACACAGATCTGGCTTAGGGTTAAGGTTAGCACAAGGGCTAGGCTTAGGGTTATGGGTAAGGTTAGGGTGAGTTAGTGGGGTGCACCTCTGGGTGCGTCTCTGACCCACTAAGAAGGACAGTGTACTGGCGTATGGGTTAGGGTTAGGGTTAGGGTTAGGGCTAGGGCTAGGGTTAGTGGGCTTTTTATGCCCGACTGGCACATCCCAGAAGTCTCAGTCAAAACCTGGCCAAGTGGCCATGCAATTGGTGGAATGGCTCCAAAAATTTGCATGGTCCACTCCCATGGCCAGCCCATCATTGCGCAGGTGTAAAATAAATAAAATAAAATAAAATAAAATAAAATCAATGGAGAGGAGACATTTTGTTGCAAGAAAAACCCACTGCTGCTAGTGCTGCTGTAAAAATTCTGGCAGTTTTAAAATAGCAATTTTCGCATGTTTCTGTGGTTCTTTGGTGTGTTTTTGGACCATGACAATTTCAAAATAAATATTGTGGTCGCCCCATTTTGGATCCCCCTCCTGCACCGCATGGCATGGCGAGTTGGTGAGACGACGAGGATGCCCCCCACCAGAACAGCCCAGGACAGGAGAGGGGGGGAGGCCGGGGACCCCCCCCCAAAACTACCCCTCTGGTAGGTGCACTCTCAGGCAGGCATATTTTTGCCTCCTTTTTTGCCCGGGAATCGGGGTTTTTTATTTTATTTTTTTTAAAAAAATTCTGTGCCGCTTGAATGGCTGCGGCGAGTTGCGACTTGCGAAGTTGCGAGACAACGAGGATGCCCCCCAGAGCAGCTCAGGACAGGAGAGGGGGGGAGGCCGGGGACCCCCCCCCCACCGAAACCACCCCTCTGGTAGGTGCACTCTCAGGCAGGCATATTTTCACCTGCTTTTTTGGCCGGGAATCGGTTTTTTTTATTTTATTTTTCAAACTTTTTTTTCTGTGCCGCTTGGCATCGCGCGATCGCCGCGATGCCAGGAACGACAGTGACAAATCAGACCCAATTTTTCTTTTATCGGTTCGAGTTCGAGTTCTGGCGGAGTAATTCTCGTTTCCTTTTCCGTTACGTAATGGAAACGAGAAACGGAAACAGAAATGGGAATTTCGCTAAGTCGTGCCCATGTCTATTAATGGTATATTCTGTCATTGGCTGAAGCCATATGTCTTCTGATCCTAAAACTCAAGAAACCATTACCCTATGTTTCTGTTTTGCAATTGCTGTGTAGAGGAGGAGATGAAAGACTGTGATACACATTGTTGTTCTTCACATATTTAGCAGCTCTGAAACATCCAGTGGATAGGCTTCTCTCCAATCTGTTCTTCTTAGATGAATAGGGATCAAGTGTCCATTGGTAAAACATTGTTGGTATTTGGATAAGTAAAATGAATTACAGATCAGGCCATAGTGATTTATCCAACACTAGCTTTGGTATTCATTTACTTTGGAAATAATAATAATAATAATAATAATAATAATAATAATAATAATAATAA
>JAHTLZ010000348.1:17955411-17972744 GCA_023846285.1 Phrynocephalus versicolor
TGTTGTTGTTGTTGTTGTTGTTGTTGTTGTTGTTGTTGTTGTTGTTGTTGAGTCATTCAGTCATGTCCGACTCTTCATGACCCCATGGACCAGAGCTCGCCAGGCCTTCCTATCTTCCACTGCCTCCCAGAGTTTGGTCAAATCCATATTGGTTGCATCCATGACACTGTCCAACCATCTCATTCTCTGCTGTCCTCTTTTCCTTTTGCCTTCAATCTTTCCCAATATTACATGTTCAAAATTAAGTTCCACAGCATCTAGTGGGGTTTACTCCCAGCTAATCTGGTGTAAAAATGAAGTCCATGTGTCTCTGTGGACCAAAATATATGGTCAAATAAATACATGTTTTTCTGCTTTTGATACTGTTTCCATCTCACAATGTGACCTGCTTTGTTATACCTGAGGGCCTGTCAAGAATCACAGTCATCCAGGTGAGTTTATCTGGAAGTTGGGTCATGGCAACTGGGCGTCTTTTTCTTCAGCGGTAGAAACATTTTGCTGCTCATCCAAACAGCTTCATCAGACTGAATAAAGCTAGTGTGAGTCCTCCATCTTATAGTCCACTTTGACCTCTTGCTACTTTGGTCTGAAATAGGTGCATAATATGAACAACGGCCTGAATAGGCTTGTTAGGTAAACAACAGTCTCAATAGCCTTAAGGTGAACAATGGCCTAAGGTGCTGAAACCTATAAAGTATGGATTGTTAGCTATGGCCTTGGTGTTGAAGGATTTTTGATTTGTCTGGGTATTGTTGAACACACAGCCTAAGTAGCAGATAGACTATGCCTGAGGCCGCCGCGTCTGTTAAGAGAGGGGTTTTCATGCTCACATGGATAGCTACCCCGACCCCTTTCTGAAACCACCTATCTTCTCTGTCTAATATGTGTACATCCTCATCTTTGAATGAGTGCCCTTTGTCCTTCAAGTGGAGGTGTACTGCTGATTCTGGTCCTGAGCTGTTACCCCTCCTATGTTGGGCCATTCTTCTGTTTAATGGCAGTTTAGTTTCTCACTGCATTTGACCACACATACTATATTGCTCCTTTTTGTGTGTGTGTTGGGTCCTTTGGGTGGACGAGTCTCTGCCTCAGTGTGTTTGTGGTTTTGAAATAAACAGGGAAGTGGTGTTTGCCAAAAATCCTTTTAAGCTTCTCGGGCACTCCAGCCATGTAGGGAATGATCAGTAGGGCTAAAAATATCTTCAGAGAGCTCAATAACTACTGTTTAATGAAAGGATCAGACAAGCCCACTTCACCTTAGACACTTTGGAACACAGAAAAGACCACCTTCACCAGGAACTGCTTTCCACCCCATTCAAACCAGCACTGGATGCAATAATAGAATTTGTCCAGAAAGCACAACTGGCTCAGCATTGCAAAGGCAAAGAGAGACAAATGAAGAGGTTTGATCTTCTCCTGTCCTGGAAACAGTCAGTAAAAGAAATTGGCAGGAGGAAGGATGATGGGACTGTGACAGGAGATGTAAAGGACAAATGGGTAAAGAACCTCTCAAACAGGGTACTCACCCAGGCAGAGAGAGAGGTCTTATCCAAAGGCCTAAACTTTGCTATCACACCCAAGCAGGTTCCTGTTGTGGATTTCATCACAGCTTCAGAATCGGCCATTCAAAACAACAATCTGCCAGCAGCAGAAGCTGAACTACTCATGATAAAAGACTCTGCCGCACTCTCCAGTGCTCAGCCACCATGATTCAACTCACCAGCCAAGAGAGAAGTGCTCTGACATCCCTCAGCAGGGATGAGAGTATCACCATTCTGCCTGCGGACAAAGGAAGATGCACTGTCATCCTCAATAATGTGGACTACCATGTAAAGGTTATCACACTTTTAGATGACCAACACACATATGAAAAACTAAAAAGAGACCCCACCAACAACTACAAGAAAAAAGTAATAGAATGCTTAAAACTCTTGGAGAAGGATAACACAATTGACAGGGTGACTTACCACCAGTTTTTATCCTGGAGAGATCCTCCCCTGCTTTTATGGACTTCCCAAGATCCACAAGCAAGGAATCCCCCTCAGACTCATCGTCAGTAGTATAAATTCAGTGACTTACAATATTGCAAAATAACTGGCAACTATCCTAGCCACACTGGTCAGAATCATGGACCACCATGTGCACAATTCAGAGGAGTTTGTTTGTAAAGTCAGGGAGTTGAAACTGGGTACAGATGATGTTACATTTCTCTTTACCAGCATTCCCACCACCGATACCCTAACAACTGTAAAGAGAAGGTTAAGAGAAGACAACACCCTCACCTCCAGAAGCCGCCTCAACCCTGCTCCTGGACACCACATATTTCATGTACAGAGGAGACTTCTACAGACAGAAGCATGGTTGTGCCATGGGCTCCCCAGTGTCAACAAATTATTGCCAACCTATACATGGAAGAAGTGGAGAAGAAGGCACTCAACACCTTCCCAGGGACAACACCATCCCACTGGTCCAGGTATGTAGATGATACCTGGGTGAAAATCAAGACTCAGGAAGTACAGGCTTTTACAGACCATATCAATGCGGTGGACCCTAATAGTAAGTTCAACAGGGAAGACACCCAAGACAACAGGCTGGCTTTCCTGGATTGTGCACTCATCATTAGACCTGACCATAGCCTGGGAGAAGACATTTACAGCAAACCAACCCACACAGATTAATACTTATTGTTTGACCGCTACCGCACTTCTGATTTAAAATGCCTTTTCTTTAAAAACAAGGCACATTAAAAATCACTGTCCAGTTTTCAAAATAATTTATCTGAAGAACTCCCTAGGCCACACCCATCTTTGGCCACAGTGGTGCTTTTTCTTGTGACAGCTACTGGGGGTGGTGTTTTTTACAATGCTTCCTGTGTCTCCCTTTTAAGTGATTTGGTTGAATTTGCGGACATACTAAAGTCACTTCCCCCCCCCTTACCCACTATTCTTAGCCTTTTTGCTTTCAGAAAACACAGAAAACAGAATCATACCACCTTGCCAGGACGTTTACTAACTTCATTGTGCAAAAGTTTCAGCTCATTGTCACTTAATTTAATTTTCTTGGTTGAAGAGAGATGCATCGGCATTAGAGATGGGCACAAAATGAACTTTTAGTTCGTTTCATTATTTGTTTTTTTTTGTTACGTAACAAAATGAATAATGAACCTCAGAGTGCATTTAGAACAAAATGAACTGAACAAAAAAAATGGTTCGGTTCAATTTGTTTCATTAATGAAAGGACTAGAGATGTCTCCTACCTGGTGCTGGTCCTTCCTGGAGGTCTGGTCTTCCTGGCTGCAGGGAAGGGCAACCAGAAAATTAAAAGCTGACCAGCCGCGCTACAGCTGGTAGGCGGCCGTGGTCAGCAGTAAAATAAATAAAATAAAATAAAATAAAATAAAAGATCCAGTGTGGGGGGCGGTAGTGGCCCGCGAGCACCGGACCTGGCCCACAGGTCGAGGAACTAGCCCATGGGCTGTGGAACTGGCCCACAGGCGGCAAAAAAAAAAAAAAAAAAAAGACTGGCCTGCTCTACAGCTGTAACACGGGCCACGTGGTCAGCAGTAAAAAATAAAATAAAAATAAAAAAATTAAAAAGGAGTGCCAGACCGGCACCTGGGGTGGCTGGGATGGTACCCTAAACTAAAGAAAAATATAAAACATAAAACCAGCACCAACCCGGCCCCAGAGGCCATGAGGTCGGCGCTTAAAAAAAAAGAGAGGCACTAGCCCCAAGCCAGCGCCTCAAAAAGCCCCTGCCACAGGGGCCAGGATTACCCCACCACTGCTGCCTGGTAAGGATGATGTATTGATGATTGAAGATGATGAGGATGTGGATGAGGATGAGGATGCTGTCAGTCCAGTTTGTGCAGTTGTTGTCAACATCTGTTTGTTTGTTTATTTGTTTAATGTTTTTTCCCGCCCACACTCTGTCAAATGGATTAAATTGCGCAAAGCGGGGGGAAACGAGTAACAAAACAAACCAACAAAATGAATATTTGGAAAAAAAATCATTAAAAATGAACTGAACTGAACCATATCCTATAACAAACCAAACCAAAACGAATCACCATTTTTTTCAGTTCGCGTCCATCTCTAATTGGCATACCAGATTTTAAAGCGGTTCAATCAAGTGAGAACTTGAAAGCTAATTGCTAGCTACCCGCTTGAGTGGGAACAGCAGGATTGCTGTAACAAACACGGGAGGAGGAAAGGCGATCCAAAATACGAAGTGGCTGCTCACAGAAGTGCGGTAGCAGTCTTTGACTCCTATTACAGCAGAAATTAGGAGTCATCAGGACCCTAAACAACAGAGTAGACAGGGAACCATTTTAAGCTTCATTTTAACTTCATTTTAGTTTTTTGTTGTTGATTTATGTATATATTTTTTTATTATGTACCTTGTATTTTGGTTTTTAAAATGTATTCCTTTGTTTAATTGTTATGTTATTATATTGTAAATGGTCCAGAGTAGCCCTAGGTCTAGATGGGCAGTATAAAAGTCAAATAAATAAGTAAATAAACCACAGAGCAGAGAAGCCCAGATCCTAGCCTTCTCAACACAGCAGGGGGATCCCGGCTCTAACATAAATAATATGCTTTTAAAAGACCTGTGCATGCCATGCAAAAAATGCTTTGTGTAAGGTCTGCACTGGTCTTTTAAAAGCAGATTTTTACTTCTCTGACCCGGGGCGTCGGGAAACAGGCAAGGAGGGAATCGCCCACTGCCTGATTCCCTCTCACTGGGGTCAGATCAGCAAGAATCTGCTTTAAAAGACCCATGCATGTCTTGCAAAAAGTGTTTTTGCATGGCACACAGGAGTGTTTTAAAAGCAGATTCTTGCTGCTCCAACCCCAGCGGAGCAGCCAGGATTAGCAGGCAGGTAGCAAGAATCGAAATGCAGTGACACACACACCCCCCCCGTGCGCCTGCTTTCCCACCATGAAATCTTTGAAATTTTGCGGGGCTGGGAAGCTGTCTAAAGTTACCTGACTGTAAGCACACCCAGCAGCCTGGTAATTTTTGTCCACCTCCTGGTGGACTTCCCTTCGTAATTCAATTTTTTGCAGTTCTATGCATTCATAATTCAAGGCATCACTGTACCTGGTTACTGGCTATAGCACAGTATGTTTAAATGCTGATTGTCTAGACTCCAGACACCTTACAAAACAATTTCACATGTCTGCTAAGTGGCTGTCAGCAGGAGAATGAAAGGTGGCTCTTACAGTATACAAGCCTGGAAAAGCTATAACTCTAAAGACCAACAGGCATGCCCAAACTTTGGCCCTCCGGTTGTTTTGGACTGCAACTCCCAGAATTCAAAGCTCAGACTGCCAATGAGAAAGGACTGTGGGAGCTGTGGTCCAAAACATCTGGATGGCCAAAGTTTGGACATGCTTGATCAAGGGAAAGAAGGATGGTTAGTGATGATACATTCATCACTGTGCCTTCTCTGCAGTGTTAAAAACCTGTTTGGAAGTGTGAAACACATGCTCATAGCCCAACACCCTCAAAAAGCTATTGAAAAATGAGAGTTGTCATAAAATCCCACCACAACTTACCAAATTGTGATTGATCTTTTCCCTGATGCTTTTATAAGTTCATTTCCATTCCTTATCCCTTAAATACTAATAAATCTCCCTCTTACTATGGCACCAATATTAATGCAGCAGGCAGTAACTAGCCTTCAGACACACACACAAAACTTACTTAGGAAAATAATCTAAATGTAAAATCCCTTCAAATACGTTTATTTTTCTGATGTCCTTATTTATGCAATACATAGCATATTAAATGCAGTTTCAATAGTTATTTTACGCACAATATGTGTTGTTGAAATAATATTATATCCCTACTTAGTGAGTTTAAGTACTTACCTGAATAAAATTCATATGACTATTACTGCTTCCTTTACTTTACCCTAGGGACTCACTGGAAGGATACAAGTTGGACAAACTCTCTCAGCTCCTGCTCATAATGGATCTGCAGCTTGTGAGAAAAAAGGCAAGACTACACTTTTTTTTACAGACATAACTAAGCAACTCCCTCTTCCCACTGCATAATTAGGTGTAGAGTGCATTACAACCCAAATCTGAGGCCATGGAGGCTTTAACTTTTACTTGCTGTTGTAGTCTTAATTAGGAAACAGAGTATACACATTGGCTGCTCCGCCTGGCCTCGTGCCGGGCAGGGGCAACTTTGCCGGCTGGTTGAGGGAGGCGGCTATTGGCTCCGCTATTAGCGTAGCCTACGGGAGGGGAGCGCGCCCCTTTATAAGTCCTTGGCGCGCTCCCCTCAGCCTGCCTCCGCAATTGCCGGTTTCCCCACCCTCCCGCTACTGTTTATGATGTGCTGGTGATGCTTTGCTGGTCGCTTCGGGGCCGGATGGGAATTTTTGACCACTTCTCCGATTGGCCTTGAGCGGTGGTGTTTTTTCGCCCATCCCACCATTCACATATTGGCGGTGGGTGTTCTAGGTAATAACCCCGGTCACGACTGGCGGGTAGCGCATCAAAGTTAACCATTTAGGTCCCGAATCTAATTACATCTTCACGTCTTCGGCAGCCTTCCATTAATAACCCAATAGGATTTAGTTAGGGAGCAAATAATAATAATAACCCAAAACCCTAGGAGGGCTGCCAACCTTTAATCAAGCGTTGATGCCAAAAGATCTCATTGGCATCCTCACTGCGGCAGTTCAACGGGCCGCAGGAAATTGGTGGAGTAGTGGGACCTAATCAATTTGTTGTTACCATTTTGATGATGCGCTACGGCTCAGGCCCTCCTAAAGTTATTGCTCATTGATAAGGAATTTAAAATTCGTTACTGTAGTTAATAAAGTTGTGGCCCTTATTTAACCCAAGCGGAATGTGTGTCGCCTCTTTCTTTCAACCTGGCTCGGCAATGATATTAGGCCCATGATGTAGTGGTTGAGCTGCAAAGCAGGGGAATAGCTTCTCCCTTTTCCTGGGTTGACCCTGATGAACTGAGTTTGATCTTAATCGATTAAGATAGCCAGTTCAAGGTTGACTCAGCCTTCCATCCTTCCGTGGTCAGTAAAAGGGGTACCCAACTCACGGTTGAAGTATTCATTGCATAGCTGTGTTGCAAACCACCATAACTGTAACAGCATACAAGTTGAACCACCACCACCAACAACAAAAGCAATAATATATTAACTGACTTGGAGATGGACATGGATGTGGAAAAATAACATTGTGTAGAGAAAATGGTAAATCCTGGTGTTCTGTTCAGTTTATAACCTGTCATAGGCCATAGCTGTATTGCTGTTGCCAAAGTCTGTAAGTAACCAGGAGGGGGGGGAAACTCTCATGGAAACATCCCTTTGCTTTAAGCAGGGTTTTCCACTGGAGTTTGGTGACAGGCCCTCCTGTTTTAAAGGAAACAAATGCTTCCTTTCAAGCAGGAGTTTCCCAGGTGCCAGAAACCTTCAAGTCACTGGGAAAAGTCAACAAATGCCATTTTGAAGAGCCACAGAAATGGCCTGGAAATGGGGTCACATGAGACCCACAAGCAGCCTAATTCTCTCATGTGATGTAAAGTAACATAATGGTATGAGCCTGCAAGGAAGATACATTTTTGAATGGCTGTGGGATTTGAACAATCCATATGTTTGTAGGAACAAATAGGGAAGCCTGAGAATGGCCATGTATAGAGGCTTCTCTGTGAAGTAGGCCATAAGTGATACCATTATATACCACGAATTAAAAAAACAATTGCAAGCTTTTGTGCAATTATTTTTTATTTGTCGCCTATAAAGTTAGTGTACCTTTGGCACTCCAGATGTTTTGGAACACAACTCCCACAGTCCTTTGCCACTGGCAATACATGCTTGGAATTTTGGGAATTGTGGTCCAAAATATCTGAAATGCTGAAGGTTCACCACCACTGCCCTACAGCCTAGCACTGCATTTGTATTTTGTAATGGCCACACAGTTCCCCTCTATTTATTTCAGTGGATCTCTGTGGAGGGAGTATCCTACATTTACGAGAAAAGTATTGAAGGAGAAGCAGGAGGGTCACTGGTTTTTATCTACATCCCAAATGAGTATATATGTAAAACAGAGCTGGATTTTACTTCCCACCATGTAAGTCTCCTCCTCCTCCTCCTCCTCCTCCTCCCCTTTGCAGTGTGCTGCTCCACCTTCACCCCAGTTAAAGAGACCCATGATTTTGCAAGCCCCATCAAGATTAATCAGCAGCTGGATTCTGTGCTGGAATGTGCAAGCGCTTTCTGTCTCTGCCGATGCTTTATTAAAACTGGCATTCTTCACTTTTCCAGAGTGAAAATGTCAATCTTAACACTGCAGAGAAAATGAAACCATTCTGCAATGGAGCCATACAGAAGTCGTGACCACTTGCTGCTGACATAGTTACCACGCTTGATTTCAAGTGGGGAATTCAAAAGTTTGGGATCGACTGGAAAAAAGTTTTTCATTTTGCAACTTTTCAAGGTTAATCAAGCTGTCAGAAAGAAATTGCAAATACATGTGCCTGCGCTGAGCAGGACAAATGTGCAATCACAGCAGGAAAAGGAATACGTTTTCCACTTGGTTGCAGTGCATTTATCGAGAGAGTTCTCAAGGAAAATGGCCTGTAACTTAGATACAGTTTGGAGTCATTTATTTAAAAAATGGCGACAGACTCTTCCTATCATGTTGTTAATGCCTTTTTCCAAAATATGGCTTTGTGCGGACATAAACTAGGTATGAACTTGTAAAGCAGAGAAAAACATAAGTCATATTTCCTAACTCGATCTCATTTTCTTGATTCAGTCCACAATTCAGGGTGCATTTGAGAGGAAATGGGTCTGAGCTGCACATATGACACCAACAATTGCTCATCTAATTGAGCATGCAAGTGCCCTCGAACGCAGTTTAATATTTATGGTGATGGCCACGTAAGAGCATAGCAATTCAAGATAGATTGTGGTTAACTTTCTCCATCATAAAAAAGAATTTGATCTTTAGTTCCTCTGCCCCTTCAAAATCCAGCTTGTACTTCTGGGAGTTCTCTGTCCACATACTGCTTTAGCCTTCCTCATAGGTGTCCATGACAGCTAGCCTGACTATTGAACCTGGGGAAGCAAAACATAGATATAGTTCGGAAAGCTTGGTTTTATTCCCTAGTCTTCTGTTCATCACCACGCAAGGATTTGCTGGGCATCCAACTATGCTCTTGCTACATTCATCTGGAGGGAGATGAAAAAGAGGTTTAGAAAAAGGTACCATACTACTTTATCTTCTGTTTTTGTCACCCTCAAAGCATTTCATGAATTCTAGCAGCCAATTGGGCTTAGATTCCTGGCAAAGAAAAAAGAAGACATTTGGAATAACGTGTTTTCATACCCTAAGGAATTTTTGTTATCCCTAAGGCAAATAACTGGCGAGTTTGGCCTTGGGGTTCCAAATGACGCAAACAAAGGCTAATAGAGTTTTGTCAAAAGAACAAGCTGGTCATTACAGACACTCTTTTCCAACAACACAAAAGGTGACTCTACACATGGACATCACCAGATGGACAATACAGGAATCAGGTTGATTATGTTGTCTGCAGCCAAAGATCAAGGAGCTCTATACAGTCAGCAAAAACAATACCTTGTGCTGACTGTGGCTCAGATCATCAGCATCTTGTAGCAAAATTCAAACTTAAAGAAAGTGGGGAAACTACAGGGCCAGTCAGGTACAATCTAAGTCAATTCCCTTATGAATACACAGTGGTGGAGGAAAATAGATTTAAGGAACTAGATTTGGTGGACAGAGCACCTGAATAACTATGATTGGAAGTTTGTAACGTTATACAGGAGGCAGCAACGAAAACCATCCAGAGAGAAAAGAAAATGTAAGAAAGTAAAATGGCCATCCAACAAGGCCCTACAAATAATGGAGGAGAGAAGGGATGCAAAATACAAGAGAGAAAGGGAAAGATACAGAAAACTGAATGCAGACTTCCAAGGAATAGTGAGGAGAGACAGGACAGCCATCTAGTGTAGTTGCTAACCTTGAGCCAGACATTCTGGAAAGTGAAGTCAAGTGGGCCTTAGAAAGCATTGCAAACAACAGGGCCAATGGAGGTGATGGCATTCCAGTTGAACTATTTAAAATCTTAAAAGGGGTTGCTGTAAAGGTGCCACACACAACATGCCAGCAAATTTGGAAAATTCAGCAGTGGCCAGAGGACTCAAAGATCAGTCTGCATCCCAATCCCAAAGAGGGGCAACACCAAAGAACATTCTAACTATTGTACAATGGCACTCATTTCACACTCTATCAAGGTTATGCTCAAAATTCTACAAGGGAGGCTTCAGCAGTATGTGGACAGAGAACTCCCAGAAGTGAAAGCTGGATTTCAAAGAGGAACTAGAGATCAAATTGGAATGGAATGGAATTTATTGTCATTGTATAAATATGAGATTAAAAGTGCCACCCACTCAGTCATTCACACACCCCAGCATAAAAATCCAAGACATAAAATCTACAATTTAAGAACAAACCATCCATACACATACTCCAACATTCACATGCCGAACATCACTTACACTTATTTAAAACTGACATAAAAACCAAACATACACACACAGCCCTACACTCTTTCACCTGACAACATTCATACCCAATCCAGAAAAACTACAATTTAAAAACAAAAACAGCCATACACAATCCCCCATACAATATATATGTAACACATTCAACACTAATATTACCTGTCAACTTAATTTTTAACAGCATTTAACAGCATGGTTGCATGCGCTGGATTATGGAGAAATCTAGAGAGTTCCAGAAGAACCTCTACGTCTCCTTCAATAACTATGCCAAAGTCTTTGACTGTGTAGATCACAACAAAGTCTGGCAAGTTCTTAAAGAAATTGGAGTGCCTGACCACAGAAGGGCCTGGCGTGCTCTGGTCCATGGGGTCATGAAGAGTTGGAAATGAATGAATGAACCAACAACAACAAGGCACTTTGCTGGATCTCTGGTAGCTAGCCAATCTTCAATACATGGTGATAAACTCTCCTGGATGACTGAGAATCTTCACAGACATACGTATATTGTGGATAGGTTGGTTTGATATCATTGTGTGGAATGTGTCTTCTGCCACATTCCACACAACTCTTCATCGGGCATATGAACATTAACTTGCTTCCTTCTGTTTTATGGCATCCCATGAGCTCTGGGCACCAATTTGTCTTAGGCTGCTGCAGAAATAGAGAAAAACACCATAACAATAACTCAAGGAGGTTTGGGGAGGCCACAAACAAATCTCTAAGAGTTGAAAACCTAGATCCCTGGCATGGCTGCTAAGACCATCTCAAGTAGTGGGTATTGGTGTCATTTGGCTTCAAAACACATCTATTTAGGCTATTTTTGATTGGTCTGTTTCCTAAGGCATCCTCCAGTCATGCATTTTACAGGATTTTTAAAAATGCAATTCTTTACATTAAACTTCTTATTATCCTTCTCATCAAACAATGTGGTGGGGGCTCGCAATGTGAAATCTGAACTCTCTGAGTGTGTGTGCAGTCTCAGCATGTTTTAAACAGAGGAATCCTATAACCAGGCATTAGAAAACAGATTTCATTGAGGGTAAGCCCTCCTGTGTTCAGTGAGGTGCACTTGTAAGTCAGTATGGGCTGGCAGCCTACCTGCCTATGTTGTACCTAACAGAGACCCCAAATTAGATTACTTGCTCTCTCCTTCATACTTGATGCCAATTCCACATTGGGGAGGTGAGATGAAGAGAATATGTTTCCTGGCCCACTTAACTTCATCAGAAGAAAAAGCTGTTGGATTCGGTATTTTAAAAATGAGAATGTGGTTGATATATTCCAATTATGTTCCACTTTTCCATTTACTTACCAAATTATCCCCAGTACTCATAACACCCTGAGTCATTAGACAGATCATTTTCAAGACCACCTCTACCTAAGTCCCTATTTTTTAAGGATACCATAACTGACTCATATTGGCTCTTAACTGTAAACACCATCCATTGTTAATTGCAGGCTAGATTATTTTTTCTCCCCTCCCAGAGCAGTACATTTCACAGATTAGATCAGCAAACTGACACCTTTCCAGACTAAGTGGATCTGAAAGCCTTTCATCTTGTGCCAGTTTTCTAAACACAAACAGATACACACTTGTTCCTTCCAACTCCAAAGGCTTTGAAAAATATTGTGCTTCTCCCCACACACACACACACACCTCATTTCTACTAAGAATAAACTGGTGTTTTTTCAATGCTGGGATCAGTGCTTTTAACATTGCCTACTTACTCCACAATCTTGTAGTTTGTTTTTTGTTTTTCTTTAAACATAAAAACAATTAACCACTTTGGTCAGCATCCTATTAGTCATTTGAGTTGGTGTGTTTCCAACAGCATCAACTGCAGCAGGACTTTGCCAGTAATTAAAGGGTTGTTGTTTGTATCTCTCCTTACATGTGCCAGTTTATGCATCTGTTGTGTGACAAGAAGTCACACAATCCATTGCTGCAATTTACACTGTCGACCCTGTGCCAACATAGGATTCTGATCTCTGTTTTCTAGTCTCTCTTTGGGTGGAGAGCCTTGATATGATTTGAGATAAAAACAGTACTAAGAAGGCAGGAAGAAAGATCAGGACATAAAGTTAAAGCTTCCCAAAAAATGCAGGTGCACAGTGAACTCTTCACATTTGATGTGAACATACAATGTACTAGATGCAGGACTGATGACAAGAGTAGTGCTGAGTCCTGCTCTTCTTGTCTTCTTGGTAGTGTTCTCTGATAATTGCATATGGCATATTACCACACAATGAGTATGGCTTGTGAACTTTGTGTAACTAGTGGGGGGAAGGCCCTTCTCAGAAAAAAACGAAAGCTGACTCCCATTGAGGGCGCACAGAAAAATTAACACACAATGAAGACAAGCCAAAATATTTTCTGCCTGTCACAAACTATGGTGAGCATTTTGCAAACTGAGCAAAAATGTTAGTGAAATTTTTGCCTTGGTTTGCGAGCCTTGCTCTGGTTTGTGAGCAAGGCTCACCTCATTGTGGGCCCTGTGCCACCTGGAGTGGGCCTCCGAAGCACATTCCAGGCTACACAGTGGGCCTGTGTGGGGTCCCCGGAGCTCATGTCAAGCCTGGCACTGCCAGGAATGAGCCTCTGGGCCATGCGGTGGACCTCCACTGGGCTTCCCAGGCATTGGCATGGACTGGAAGTGACTTCTGGTGAACCGGAAGAACGGAAGTGGCCTCTGGGACTCTGCATGGGCCTAGCAATTCCTGGAATGGGCCTCCAGAGCATCTGGCTAGGCCAGGTGCTGACCAGAAGTGACTTCTGCACCATGCAGTGGGCCTGCACTGGGCCTCTACAGTGCATCGGCCCACACTGTGCATCTGTGGCCTCTGCAGCATGCCCCACACCTGGTGCTGCTTGGCCACAGCCTCCACAGTGTACCCTGGGTAGCGCTGGGCCCAGTGTGAGCTCTGTAGGCCACTGTGGGTCCTGCCCAAACCAAATTTCCCCATAGGAGATAATGGAATCTGGGACCCCAGAATGGATCAGGTAAGTTTCCATTATTTTCTATGGGGAAATTTGCTTTGATGTACAAGTATTTTGGTTTCTGAGCATGCTTCCAGAACAGATTATGATCATGTCAAGTCAAGTCGAGTTTATTGCAGCTATAAGCCCATAAATTGTTAAAAGAGACGCATAAAATACATAAGGCATAAAATAAGGGTGAACAGTGTTCATACAACAGAGCTTATTGTACGTGCATCAGGATATCAGGAGTATTCAGCAATGAGTAGGTTGCCCAGAGTGAGTCATCTTACTCCCTTTTATAGCTGTCCTGCCTGTTTTTTTAAAAAACTGTATTGAGAAATCTCGCCACTTGCAAAGTTGTGTGTGAATCAATGTCTTGTAATAATAAGGCCATGGGGTGCTGCACGGGCTTATCAGCTAACTTCTGTAAAAAAAACTTTAAAAAATTTCCCTAGCTGTGCTATGTAAAGGACAGTAAAATATTACATGTGGAAGGAATTCTACTGACTTCTTGTCACACTCACATAAGGGGGACACTGAACCCTTGGAAAATCTATGTCTCCGCACATTTGAGGGGAAAACATTAAACTTCATACTAGTGAACGCGAGACGA
The DNA here is from genome assembly GCA_023846285.1 of Phrynocephalus versicolor. Taxonomy (NCBI): domain Eukaryota; kingdom Metazoa; phylum Chordata; class Lepidosauria; order Squamata; family Agamidae; genus Phrynocephalus; species Phrynocephalus versicolor. The sequence continues at coordinate 17,969,569 of JAHTLZ010000348.1, forward strand.
TGGGATACGGAAAAGAGGGATGACAAATATGATGGAATACAGCGTGATGGGAGTATGCCGAAATACTGGGGGGAACAACCGCCCTCACCTAAAGAGTGGATAATTTGGAATTCAATGTCGTCCATTCTTTGTCCAATAAGTCGTTTAGCTCTGGCAAGATCTATTTTTAAGGATTCCGATGGAGAGATTCCAATACTCGAAAGTTTAGCAAGGATTTTACTAGACCAGGGATGTGTGTATTCATCGCACCAAAGGCACTGGAACAAATAATGATCAGGGAGCCTATGCCATGCAGCCAACCAGTAATTGAAAACTCATTTCCAGATAGTAGTCACTAGTGATGGGATTTGTAGCTCAAGACGTATCGAGGCATTACTCACGCAATGGGGGAGTTTTAAAAGACGGTGCAGGAATTGATTTTGAAGTGTCTCAAGAGGTGTTAGATTTGACATCGCGGCCCAAAGCGGGGCAGCGCAGCTAAGGGTAGATACTACTTTTGCTTTGTACACCTTCAGAGCTGAGGGGATGCGAGAAGCCCCATCGGCAGAGAAAAACTGGAGCAATGCATAGAGGAGTATGTTCCCCTTATTCTGTAAATATTGAATTTGGGGTGTCCAACTCAGGTTTTAGTGGAAAAAAACTCCCAAATAATTGAACTTGGGGACTTGTTCTATTGGGACTCCATCAAGCTTCCACTTATAAATTTTCCAAGATCTAGAGAAGACCAGCACTTTAGATTTCCCATAATTAATTGTCAGTCGATTGAGCTGGCAGTATGCTGCAAAGACCTTTAGGGCCCTAATTAATCCAACTCTTGAGTACGACAGAATCACTGCATCATCCGCATATAGAAGGAGCGGGCAGCGATAATCTGCTAATCAGGGGGCATGACTAGTTACATGTGACTCAATTAGGAAAGACCTCATATCACTGATAAACAGGTTAAAAAGGAGTGGGGCTAGTATGCAACCTTGATGAACTGCTCTATTTATCAGTACCTCATTTGTGAGATCACCAGCTAGGGTGAGTCTTACCCTGGCTGATGTCCCCTGATGGAGTTGGGTCATAAGCTATAGCAGCCTTCTATCAATGCCCCACCTTGCTAGTTTCTCCCATAAGATGTTTCTAGGGATACTATTGAAGGCTGCCTTTAGATCTATAAAGGCAGCACATAATCGTCCACGAGTAGGGGCAGAATATTTCCTGGCGAGATGGTAGAGGATTATAGTATGATCAATAGTTGTGTAATTACATCTAAATCCCACTTGTTCGTGGCCAATCAGATTTGAGCTGAATTGGGATAGCTTGGACAACAGAAATCATGCATAAATTTTCCCTATAACCGAGAGCAAACTGATGTTTCAGTAATTCGCTGGATCAGTCGGGGAGCCCTTTTTGTGAATTGGTACAATCACCGCATCCTTCCATATCCTGGGGATAAATCCTGTGATGTTAATTGCACAAGCCCTCAATGCCATTAACGACAACGACAAGCCCGACCAAATTTTTCTTTTTTTGGGTCGGGTTTGAGCTGGAGCAGAGTAATTCTCATTATCGTTATCGTTAAGTAACAATAACCGAAAATGGAAACGACAATTTCGCCAAGTCGTGCCCATGTCTACTACCTATTGTGCAGGCCTGTATTATTGTATTAGATTCCACCTTGGGCAGATTTCACATCAGACTGGAAGAGCCTTTTCACACGACCCCTAAGATCTGCTGGCCACTTAAATTTGGACCAGAGATCTTGGGGGTTCGTTGCTCTTCCTGCGTCCCCACCCCTCCGCACTTCCTTGATCCTGTCTGCGTGAGGGGAGGGAGAAAAAAGGGGACAAAAGAATGCAGGCTCACCTCCGTTTACCGGTCTTGATTCCTTCTCTTAAAAGGGCGGGAGACAAAACAAAAAAAAAACAAAAAACAGAAACGAGGAGAGCCTGGCACTCACCAGATTACATGCGGATCTGGGGATTTTCACCCTCCAAGAGCACGTACAGGAAAAGTGCACTGGGACGCGCTTAAGTGGGCATGGTCGCACTTAATTTCCTGCAAACTCCGGAGCTGATGGGGAAACAATTGTAAGCTCCGGAGCTGGCAGCCATTTGTGGCGGAGTATAGGGGTCGTGTACAAATACCCGAAGATAAATTCATAATGGGATATTGTCCTCCACTACCTCTGAGTCATTTTTTCCTGGTCAGCTACCATTAGCTCACATCCCATCAGAATACATGTGTAATTAAGATGATTATTGCTTGCTTCACACAGATTTAACACAAACTGCAAGAAAAAATGGCTCCTTCATTTAGTTGGAGAAATGTATTTAGCAGTCATTAAAATGCTTGTTGTTTTTGTCCTTAAGCATTTGGAATTATTTACAAACCTAGCCATCTCAGTACCCACAACCAAGGGCCAAACTATATGAGCTGCCAGCTCCACAATTAGAAGATAAATCTTTATCCCTGCAGAGAGACATGCTGTCATATCTGCACAATAATCTTGGAAATAAGTGATTACCAGACAAAAGCAACTTGCAATTGCAATTTATGGCCTTACAGAGACATCATAGTACGGGAAACAAATGGCTTTAGTCCTTAAAGAAGCCTCAACTCTGATGGCAAAGCTCCTTTAGTTTTACCCTAATTCATTTGTCAACAAATTTGAAACACATTGGTTTGTATACTGATCCTTATCTCCAGATGGGGGGGAGGAGTTCTTTCATCCCTTTATTGTGGTCTGCCTTTCTGGTCTTCTCATTTTGAACTAAATACCCTAACTAGCATTACAAAATGAATCAATTTGCATTTCAAATCAAGTGGTTGTGACATCAATAGCAGCATCTGGAAAACATGCATCACAATCTCTATATGTTACACAAAAGGAAGAGGATAATACAATAAGTTGCTGGTTCTGGCAGCAACCCTTTGTCTGCAGCAGTGTCTAGTTCCAGTCTGAGCGCTCATTTGTTACAGTTAAGGGCACGATAATCTCAAGTGAGAAAGACATAAAACCTGTCTGGCATCACTTAATGCATGAATGCTCCAGAATATGAAGTTATGTACTGCAAGCACCTATTCGTCTGGAACTTTTGCTCCTGCTAAGTGCATGGAATGGCTAAATAAGATCTTATTTGGGAACTTTGTGCACCTTAACTTTCCTTTGATTGATGTTTTTGTCCAGG
>JAHTLZ010000348.1:17986838-18012883 GCA_023846285.1 Phrynocephalus versicolor
CAGTCTCTCAAGAAAAGAAGTCCAGTCGCCATGACTCAACTTCCAGATAAACTCACCTGGATGACTGAGAATCTTCACAGATGTTCATTTTTCTACTTATGGGTTATTAATTTTTAAAGGCAGATAGAATAATCTCCACACAGTGGACTAAATTGATGCAAATCTGACCTTACGATTGACAACACTAAGAAAAAACAATGACCAAAATATTTCAGTCTCGTAGGACACACTGCCTCCTCAGTCTGCATCTCATAGGAAAGATGAATTGATAAGAGAAATCAGAGAGGAAAATAACTGAATTAGACAACTAGAAAACAGTGACTAAAGTCTTGCTGCTTGATGCAGTAAATTGCACCCTATGGCAAAGCAGGACATATTTTCTAGGGATGGCTGATGGTGGCCATTTTTGGAGAGGGGCAGCCCAGTTTTCCTTAAGCTGTATAGGAAAGCAGGAAGCCATATTTTCAAAGATGGCAGGCATAGCAGTGACAGTGGTCTGAACACTGGGGGCTGCTTCAGCTAATCTAGGGAGGTGATGGGGGTATTTTGGAGGGGGTAGGAGCTGTTTTAAAAAAGACCCAAACCTACAAATTGATGAACGGATTCATCAGATTATCAGTTCATGAGTGGGGGATTTGTTATTCATGGTTCATCAACCTTGATGAACCATGAACCATGATGAGCTGCCATTTTGAATGTTCACAACCCATCTCTATTCATCAACTGAAAGACAACAGCCCAATCATTATGTACCAGCCAACAGACTATTTACATTATCTAATTATTCTACATATTTGCAAGATGTCTGTGAAGATTCTCAGTCATCCAGGTGAGTTTATCTGGAAGTTGAGTCATGGCTACGGGACTTCTTTTTTTTCAGACTGATGAAGCTGTTTGGATGAACAGCGAGACTTTTCTATCTCTCAAAAAAATGTCCAGTAGCCATGACTCATCTTCCAGATATTTGCAGGATGTTTTTATGATCCACACTTAAAGACTTAATTACTCTGGTTTAAAATGTATTATGATCTTCAGTGGTTATAACCATTGAACTTTCATTGTTTAAGATATTTCATTTCAGATACATTTGATTTGTATTCCTGCATTGAGAAAAGGGTTGTACTCAATAGCCTTATAAGCCCCTTCCAACTTAATTAATCTATAATTCTATGTTGTAGCATAAATGTAATTTTAAAATAAAGGTATAATCTCCTTTCAGTTAGAAAATTGAACCATAAGAATTTGCATGTGCAGTCTGTTGAAGACATACCCAAATCCAAATCTATTATTGATTTTGTCCAAAAAGGAACCAATTTAATACTCAAGTGTCAATTTCGACATAAAAACCAGAATCCTTTTGTGAAGCTAAGTTGGAAGACTGAGAATAATGTCACCAGAAGCCACAGATTGTCAGTAATCAAGAAGGTACCCCATCAGTTTTTGGGTTGCTTATGTACAATGAGATCCAATCTGATGCAATCCAAAGTCAAAACAGAGACTCATCAGCAACAATCTGCTGCTGATAATTTCTGCTGCCTCTGGATAGATACGTAACAGGATTCTGGCTTCTGTTTCCAAGCTCTGGCCATAATGGCTTCATCATGTTTCTGTACCTGATCAGGGGCAGAAAAAATTATTTCTAATGTGACAAGACTAGTTCACCATGCACTTTCATACACATGTTAAATACTTGTCTTGCCTGTTCTAATTACTATTGACCTTAACCTAATTTGACAAGAATTCAGCAGTGTTAATAATGTACTAATTATGCTCATTTCCCCCCTTTTACAGTCACTTTGTTGAACCTAATCCAAATGAAGGTTCTTTTGTTTGCTTTTGAAAGTCTGTATAATTTCCAATTTACCCAATTCACGACATGTTTTTTTTTTTATCATTGACATAAAATATGAATTTTACAATGAAGGTAAAGGAACATTTAATAGGGCTAGGTTTTAGAGACAGCAGACAAAGTAACCAGATGATAGAGGAACATTTAATAAGGTTAGTCCTTGCAAACATCAGACAAGGTGATAAACCTGTACGTTTATGATGCCACTTCAGATGATTGTCCTCTTCATTATAACTGAAATGAAAATTCACCCTGAATTTATAATGCAATCATATCAAGTAGAAGCATTCTAATTGAGTCTTCTCCCTGGCATCCTAGTTTTCATTGCAGCAAAAAGAACCCTCCACATCTTCTACTAGCCATTCAGTTTGAATATGATACAGTCAAAGATCAGTCAGATATTTCCAGGATGGATTAGGACAGGGGCTTCCACTGCTGATTTTATTATATATGACAACACACCAAGATCTTGGTAACAACTGTGAATTGTACATGTTCAATTTTCTCTGCTTGCAGTGCACAGGACTGGGTATCGGGACCCAGTACAGGTATACAACCTCAAGCCTCACTCAGCCATGAATAGCTACTGGATGGGGATATTAATTAGATGGAATATCTTCAGCACCAAAGCAAGTTAATTCCCTGCATTATTATAGGAAAAAGGAAGATCTTCATTGCAAATTTGCAGAGACTTTAGAAGACAGTTATGGATCCATGAAGAGGACCTCTCTGGCGATTTCAGAAATTTCCAGGCCATAATTTTCTACCAAAACACACTTTTTCTACCAGGTTTCCCACTGTGTGACTGTTCTTGCAAAATATCATGTGATAGAAACCCCACTAGAGCATCGCTCCCCACACCCTGACCTGTCAAAATACCCATCTGGGGGGCAGGGGTGGGGGCAGCAAGGCAGAACGGAGCAGGCAGAAGTAAAAACCTGCTCTGTTCTGCCTTGTCACCCGACCCCTAACCCCATGTGAGTTTTTTGACAGGTTGGGCTGTGGAGAGGGGGAGTGTACCCCCCTCTGCACACCCGAAACTGTCAAAAAATTCCAGCTGGGTGCTGGTGGCGACAAGGGGAGAGCGAGCAGGTGGCACCAAATTCAAAAGCCTGTGTCACTCTCTGGTTCTTTCTCCCACCCCTACCACCCAGCTGGTGTTTTTTGACTGGATGGGGCATAGTGAGGTGGGCCATCCCCCCTACCCACAGCCCAACATGTCCCCCCAAAAAAAACCCCACCTGAGGTGGTGGCAACAAAGGGAAAGTTAGCAGGTGGCACCAAATTCAAAAGCTTGCTTCACTTTCCAGTTCTCGCCCATGCCCCCGACACCCAGCTGTTGTTTTTAGACTGGTCGGGGTATGGTGATGGGGGACATCCCCCTACCCACAGCCTGACATGCCCCAAAAAACCCCACTTGGGGGCAGTGGCAACAAGGGGAGAGTGAGCAGCCTGTGCCAATTTCAAAAGCCTACTCTCAAGTTCTAGCCCCTGCCCCACCATCCAACTGTTGTTTTTTGACAGGCCGGTGTGTGGTAGGGAGTGCAGCTTTACTCCTAAAGCTACAGGGGCCCTGCCACACAACCCCAGCTGTCAAAAAAAGCCAGCTGGGTGGCAGTATCTTCCCTATTGTTTCATTATATTTACTTATGAAAATTCTATTAAAAGTTGTTAATTACAAAACGAAATGTAATGTAATGAGCAATAAAATGAAATGAAACAAATTGCTATTTTTCTGTTTCATTCCCATCTCTTTCTAATGCTCATAGTCCTCAAATGACCTTTTTGACACCTCTAGCTTAATTGTGTAGACAATCTAGATCTGCAAGGAAAATAAATGCAACAATTGTGTTCTGATTCTGGTGTCTGCAAGATTTGGAGCTCAATAACCTACAATTGTTGCAAGACCGAAACCATGCTCCACTTCCTACAATGGCATGGTAGCAGATGACATTTTGGCACATGGTGCTTCCTCCTCTCATCTTCTTCAGCTCCAACACACACACCCCCCCCCCAAACATAAGAGGTGAGGGAGAGCATTTTCATTCAGTTTTTCTGCAAACTCTTTCCCCTCCTTAATATTCCTTTAACTTACCATGCAATGATATAACTGGCCCTCTAGACAGTTTTCTGCTTCTTAGTGAAATTCAATATTCCTCTTCTAGTAATATGCACTTCAACTCCATTTTAAAACCCCTTACTACCTACTTACCAATCTTTAGTGTAAGTGTATATTCATTTCCACGCTCATTTGGGAAGACTTGCAAATTCAGTGATTGCTTCCTTGCTGCTGCTGCCCAGGCACCATGCTGATTATCTCTTGCACTGGATGGCTTCTTTCCTGAAATGTGGTATACATTCCAATTTCAAGTTACTGTGGCTTTGAGTGATCCACAGGCATTCCAGAGAGGCTGGCCCTTTTTAATTTCACCTTTCAGCTTCACTTTTGTATCCATCCTCTCATTTTGAGGAACTTTCCTCTTTCGAAGCGAAATGTGAGCTCCTCAGCAATTTTTCTTCCACATATCAATTCAATATGATAATATTAGGTCACTGTTTCAAATCTCCTTCAATAAAGCCTAGATATTGCAAGATGTTCTATTGCTTTTAGGATTAAGGCCATTCCTTGAGGTGATCCTCTGATGAACTTTTCTAGGACAGAGTTGTCTAGGATGCATATAGATATGTTACCCTTTGGTGTTACCAGACAGAATGTACATTTAATCAGATTGTTATAAGGGCAATTGAAGTCCTATGTTACTTTAAAACTTTCTTTGAATTGCCTTTCTTTCTTTCTTTATCTCATATTCCCCTCAGGCATTTGAAGTTGAGGAAAACCTGAACATCCTTTAATGTTCTTCTGCTCCTATTCCCAATAGCTACCTTCTTTGTTGATCCCTGCTTTTCAGAGATGGATTCAGGTAGCTAAGACTACCTGAAAAGGGCTTACAAACCCAGGTGAGGTAACCCAGAAATACCCTTCATTGGGCTATGGGTTAAAACACACAGCAAGTTTACAATTCCACTGAAGGAAAAGATTGATGGTAAATATAAAACATGTCACTGCTTGCAGCAGAGATGTTTAGAGATGAGGATGAATTTATTTGTCTTGGTTTTGCCCCCTCCTTAATTTACTCAGCCAATCTAGCGCTAATTTGGCCCATTTTGCTAATTTTTGGCAGCTTCCCTACTCTTTTCTCCACTCCAGGCTGCAGTTCAGGCTTCTCTGCCCCCACTAAGTGGGCAGTCATCCAAGAGGGCAGGGCAGAGAAGCCTGAGCTGTTGCTGGGAGTGGAAAATCAGTTGAGAAGCTGACAGAAGCTACCAAAGTGCTCCAGGCTACGGCTGTTTGAGGTTGAGGAGGCAGGAAATGGGAGTGTTCCTTTTATATAACTCAAAGTGTTCTGCTTATTTACCACCCCATAGCGCTTAAAGCGCTCACTGGGCAGTTTACAATTTATTTATGCAGGCTACACATTGCCCCTGCCCATCCAGCAAGCTGAGGACTCTTTCACCAACCTCGGAAGGATGGGAGGCTGAGTAAACCATGAGCCATCTACCTGAGATTGAACCCCACGTTGTGAGCACAGATACAGATGGAGTACAGCTGTTTTAACTGTGAGGCTCCTCAGCATCTATTCATAAAGGGAGCAGCAGCTGCCTTTATGAACCAAGGCAAAAAGGTTTGTGCCAATCTCTAGTATTGGTGCAACATATGGAGCAAATACCTGCCTTGGATGACCTACATTATAAGCCCATGCTTGGTTCACCTGAGGGGATTATTAACCATAGGTGGGTAAGTTCTCTACCAAGCAGGAGAACCCAGGGGAAATGTCAGTTGATTCCAACCATGTAGAACTGGGATGGCTTTCCCAAACCAGATACCAACCTGCCAATCCCCCACTCCCTGATCTCCACACATGGGAATTGTTGTCTGGGATAGGTCTGTATTCCTATCTCCTCACTGAAGATATCGTCCTATGCATAATCACCCTTCTTTTGCTGCCACCAGTAATGCAGTGACAACTGATTAAAAAAACAACTTGTCTAGATACCCCACCCTCCAAAAACTACATGTATAGTCCGACCAGGTAGGAGGAGAATGGATCACTGTCCAAAACCCGAATGAAGAGTACTGGAAAATGACCTGAAATATTTTTAAATTCCTACCTGGCAGATTGAACTGAAAACTGCATCAATCAGGTGTGCCTGGCCAACCACTCTGCTCCCCGGCTTTCCTGGCTCTTTCTGATTGGTTGGATTGCAGTATGTAAGAATCCCTGGGAAGAAGGCTCCAGTGTGGTGGCCAGCTACCAGATACCCTGGGACTTACTTGACTGAAACAGAGGCCCAGGTGATTAATGACTGGGTGACCATAGCATATGCCATTATCTTTGGAACCTGTTCTAAGTCTTTAATTGTGAACCAGCCTCAGGAATAGCATTACCATATATTTCAGTTCAATACATATGCTATGCTACCCTTTAAACACTTAATGCCTGTAAGATGTTTCTGTGGAGATTCACAGTCCTCCAGGGGAGGTTATCTGGGAGTTGAGTCATGGCAACTGGACTTCTTTTCTCGTGGGATCAAAACATAAAGTGGAAAGGCTAAACATTTAGGGCACTTTCGTCTGGAAAAAAGGTGCCTGAGTGGGGATATGATTGAGACGTACAAAATAATGCAGGGCATGAGTAAAGTGGATAGAGGGAAGCTCTTCTCCCTCTCACAAAATACCAGAACTAGGGGACATCCACTCAAATTGAGGGCTGGGAGAGTAAGAGCAGACAAAAGAAAAAAAAAATTCACCCAGCGTGTTGTTAGTCTGTGGAACTCCCTGCCACAGAATGTGGTGATGGCATCTGGCCTGGATGCCTTCAAAAGGGGATTGGACAGATTCATGGAGAAAAGTCCATTACAGGTTACAAACCATGAGGGAGGTGTGTAATCTCCAGGCTTAAAACCAGGATACTTCAAGGGCCAGATGCAGGGGAGTGCCTGATCCAGCATGGCTCTTCTTATGTTGTTATGTTCTTATGTTCTTATGTAAATAAGATAACTGAGTTTAGTATCTAGCTGTGGGGCTTGAGACTGGGAGATCAGTTTCTCATTGTGCATCCCAGAAAAGCCATTTTCTGTGACCTTGGGCAACTTCCACCAGCCCCAGGATGCCCCAACATCTGAGTACTGACTACTGAGAAAACCCTGAAAAGAGTCCCCATTACCCAGAATTGACTTGATAGGATATTTTTAATTAAGATTTAAATTACCATTGGCATTTCAGAGGACTAGGACAGCAGACAGTTAATAATAAAACTGAAGCTTGTTTTAATAATTCTTTGATTCCTTTTTCATACCCAAGTATGTGATTTTCAAAACAGCAGATAATTTTTTTTTATTCAGCCATATTTGAATTGTAATATAGCGGGTTTTTTTTGAACAGAGAGGAAAACAATATACTCCAATGTAGGGATGGACACAAAATGAAAAATAGCATTTCATTTTGTTCCATTTCATACCCCTCCCCCACATTGCATTTCATTCTGTAAGTAATGATTGCTTTTTTTAAAAAAAATGGAAACAAACAAAATGAAACAAAATGAAACAACGTGAATCACCCACCACACCAGCACTCTCACTGATGTGGCTGGAGGCTTTTTAAAATGTGCCACCACAAGAGCGAGAATGCTATTGCTGTTGCAGGGGCACATTTTATAAAGGTTCCAGCCTTTGACAGCTTGTCTGGAGCCTTTTTTTAATGGTCCACCTGAAAATGGAGCCTGTTTAACATTGCCTGCCTGAATCAGCGAGAGGCTCACTGTTGGGGGGGGGGGAGTGGAATTTAAAAAGGCTCCACTGGAGCTTTTAAAAAACACCCACCCAAAACAGAAGCCTCTCACTGGTGCAGAGAGGGTGACTTTAAAAATGCTCCAGCTGAGCTGTCAAAGGTTGGAGCCTTTTTTAAATGGCACAACCCCACCACCTCCCAGCTGGTTTCATTTTTTGTCAGCTTGAGCTGTCAAAATCAGCTGGGAGGCAATGGCGAGAACCATGAAACAGCTGCCTGGTCTCAGCCTCTTGCCTTAAGGGAGATCTGGTGGCGGCTTCCCAATTTGGAGGAACAAAACTGAAAACATCGTTTTGGTTCACTTTTGGACAACACACTGACCATTGTTTCATTTTGTTTTGTAAGCTTTCAAAACTTTACAAATCGATGAAACAGCATGTCTCTTTTTGTAAGGTGCCCATCTCTACTCCAGTGTTTTCCGGCAATCAATAGGTCATCTTTATTTCAAAAACTTGACTTGAAACTTGACTTGAAATCAGCTATATCCCAACTTAAATTTGAATTTTCTAAACAGAATAGACCTTCTCAATCCTTGGTAGAAAAAAACCCTCTTGATATAACAAACAGTGCATACAAAAATTCATGTACATGGGGGTTGTATCCCCCCCCACACACTTCTCTCTCTCTCTCTCTCTCTCTCTCTGTGTGTGTGTGTGTGTGTGTGTGTGTGTGTGTGTGTGTGTGTGTGCGTGTGTGTGCGTACGGATGCACAAATTGAGACAGATGCAGAAATTGGAACAAATGTATTAATAAATGTAGGATAAACTAAACTCATTCATAATAGAGTGAATCACCTGCCACTAAGGTGGAACATTTTTGTTAATTGTCCTTGATTTAAATGGTGAGCCACCTCTCTTCCAAGTGACTGGTAACTTGTAGAATTCTGGTGTTCTGTAAAAAAATGTCTTGAAATAATTAATTACCTATACTGTAATTTTTGTTTTCCAAAAAGCAGCTAGTTGCTCTTTTAGTTCTTTTTAAAAGAACCAGTTATTTTCATATTAGCTACTCCTCTTGTAGTGTTATTCGATCCCAATATAGCATAAATAGTATAACTTTTATAAGCAAATGACTCAGTAAACAATAGGTGATGTCATCTCTTGTTTATTGAGTCGTGTCTCATCAGAGAACATATAATTTATTTTTACTTAACTTGAGACAATTTGCCTACAAAGTTATGCCCTTCACATGATGTTTTTGGCCATTTTTATGACTGATTAAAATGACCAATTATTTTTTTCTAAAGACAATGCCACAATCCATCGGCCCTTAGTGCAAAACACACCTAAAGTAGTGAGTCCTCTGTAGCAATAAAAGTAGCAAACAATTACTGTTAATATAGTAACAATTTTCACTACTTATTTTCATGTTCTGATTAGAGATTAGCATAAAATTAAAAACAAATTGCAAAAAAATGTTTAAAATTGCTAATTTGTTGATTTGTATTTATTTGTCAAACTCAACAACCCCCAACAAATGCAATCAATACTTTTTTATTTTACCATTTTTAATGTGTCTCTTCCCCGATCACTTTTTGGCCACTTCTGGGTCCCTTGCCATTTGCAACATTTGTCAATTTCCTGGGTGGATGTCATTGGGAGGCATAAACTAAGATATCCAAAACTCAAACTTTACCAAACCTGAAGGGTTTGTAGAGGAGAGTCAGGGGAAGTTTCTCTGCAAAGTTTTTATCTCTAGGTATCAATTATTAGGAAAAAAAAATGTAAATTCATGATCCATGATTTGTGATGTTGATGGATTACAAATCATGATGAATTTCCATTTTTCTGATTTGTGCTCATCTCTAGTTCTGATCCTCTGCATACAGATCAAAGAATGCATTTCTGAGAAATCAAGAGAAGACAGTGCCAATTAAAATTATGAGGAAGAACTGATTGCCAATTTCTGTAGGGCAGAGGCAACACTTAAATGTTTCCTTGCATTGCTTTCTCGGACAAAATTGTTTCATCTTTTGAGGCTCTACATCTTGGGTGTCAGGGGGAAGAATACAGGCACTGAATCATGTTATTTCCCATATAATGTGTAGTTCAGTCTTCAGATTCATTCATAATATAAAGGGGAAAGGGGGGGTTGAGCCGCGTGGCCATTACAAAACACAATTGCAAAAATAGGTTACAGGTGATACCTTTATTGGCCACTATTAAAAATAAAAAACAAGGAGCGTTGAAAGCTTTTGAGTTTTTAATTTAAACTCGAAAGCTTGCAATGTTCCTTGTTTTTTTTATTTTTAATAGTGGCCTATAAAGGTGTCGCCTGTAACCTATTCATAATATATATGCACACAAAACAATAATGTTATGACATGTGGGATTAGAAATGGGACATATCTGAATATTTGTACTAGTCAGTCACATACATATTTCTTATTCATCCTCATTTAGACATAGAATTATCACTTGATCTCTTAAAGTTAATACAACTCCTCTATCAAGCTTAAGTCAAGCTTAAATCAAAGCTGTTGAAGTGAAATGAAGGAATTACAAGCCCAAACCCCGTTGCATAGTTACACCAGCCAAGAAGAAACTGTGGCATCCCACTGAAAATTAGCTGAGTCTCTGCTTGGATTTTGGGTCAAAAGCTTGACACGTGAGTTGAAATCCCCCATAAAATTAAAAGAGGAACTTTCTCACTACCAGTGAGAAACCACTACAACTTACACCATTTGGTTTCATTCGGCATAGCTACATAATAAGATTTTGGCTTTCATTTCCATCCCCATTATTGTATTTGAAAATATGATGGGAAAATTTATAAAGCAATTTATTTTGGACTGTAATTTGTATTATCACATCATAAAATAGAGTAGTTAAAAGAAACTGAAAAAGTTAGGCCAGCAATGAAATGAACTTTATGACTAAATAAACAATAAAATGCATAACACTGCCACAAGGAGTTTGCATTTAGACTAAAACAAAGGCAGAAATGGCATTAACCTTTTTAATCTCCCTGAATGCTAAAACAAAAACAAACCCCTAATATAAAGTTAACTGATGAACATTTATGAGTTCCCCAGAGGTGAAGGAAATTATATATTTCTTTGGATTTTTAAAATACATTCAGTCTAGAATGCAGACCAATTAAAAAGCATAGCATGCTCATTTTCCTTTTGTCAGAAACATGAAGTCATACATTGTAAGGATTATTCTGATATTTTTCCTCCAAGCACTGCAGAGGATATTTTGCCAAATTTAAGAAGGGCAAGCACATTTCTCAGTGTGAAATTATTAATCCCAGTAAAATAATTCTCTAGTCCACGCTGGTATTTAAGCATGGCGCATCAAGGAACAATCTTGGCATTAAGGAGAATAAATCACATTGGGTGTTAAACTGGCACTTTCATTTTTATAATATAAACTTTGGAACCCCCCTTTCTGTGTGTGTATTTGAGAGAGAGAGAGAGAGAGAGAGAGTATAGTTGTAAAAGCTGCATCATAATTAGACACATTTTGGGGAGTCTATTGTCAGCCACTCATCATAGTTTAATCCAGTAATTTAAAAGGTATTCAGTTAAACTTTACAATGTCTATTTCTTTAGAAAAGTCACAGCCATACTTTGGAGTGAACTCAATATCCTTCTACAAGATTTCAAATACAATAGTTCCACAGAACATCAAGGCTTTATTACAGTGGTAAAATCTAGCATAACAATCTTCAGCTACTATGTTTGCTTACTTTAAAAAAAGATTAGTGCACTATTTATTACACTGTAGGCCTAGCTTCATGTGGCAATCCTGTGGCATGAAGGAAGATCTGGAGCTTTTCCCTAGCTGAGGCATCAAAGCAGTCAACGAAGATCTAAGAAGGTTACTGTAAGTACAAAGGCCTTTTGCCTGATGATATATTTGTGGATATTATGCAGTTTCTACATTGGAATTAGGACTCTGGCTAAGTTTCACTTATTGCTCCACGTAAGCACAGGACAATAGATATGGGGAAGGTTTCTGCTTGTAGTCCCTTATTCCCTCCTGCTCAGTTAATTGGCAGGTGACCAAGCCCCATGCCTATTATTTTTTATCCTCACCACAATGAATAGGCCAGTCAGAAGTTGCAGAACACTGTCTGCTTGACACATCTGGACACCTGGGTATTCGGTTGAAAGTTGGAATGAAGGGAACAATGAGATATTTATTTGACTCCTCTTTTTTATCTTCAGACTATATCAACATTTGAAAAAATCATCGTAAATGTTGCAGAAGCAACCTGAGTTCAGAGTGTTTCCAGTGTGGGGGAAAGCAAAGCTGATGAACTTATCCATCCAAAAGAGAATGTTTGGTGCTTAGCTCTTAAAAGGGTGGTTTTGAATCCTTATGAATTCCTGCATTGTTTCTTATAACAATCCAGGGTAGAGATGGGCACGACTTAGCGGTATTTTCGTTTTCGTTTTCGTTTTTTCGTTTTCATTACGTAACGAAACGAAAACAAAAAACGGTTCAAAAATGGACCGAAAACGGAAACGAAACGACTAATTTTGAGCCAATTTTTGTTTTTCGTTACTGGAAAAACACATAATGGAGCTAAATGGGGAGAAACGAAAAAATTTTCATTTTCGTTTTTGTTTTTTCGTTTTTGTTACGTAACGAAACGAAAACGAAAAATTTTGAAATTAGCTCACGAAAATGGAAACGAAACGAAACGAAACGGACCCTAGCCGAAAACGAAAACGAAAACGAAAATTTTTTTCTGAGTCGTGCCCATCTCTAATCCAGGGTTGCTACCTCTTTTTTTTTCTGGGAGGGTCTTCAGGAACAGTGCCTGTGTAACTAATAGATACCATGCTCCAAGGGTGCCACAAAAGCCATCAGTGGGCAGCAGTCAGCTTTTTTCATCCTCTACTCTTTTCTTGCAGAGAGAAAGAGGAGAAATCATGCCAAAACAAGTGATCAAAATCCTCCTATGATTTTCTGGAGGAGGGAGGATGCATTTGATGACAGTTTCAAACAAGCCATTTGATAAAGGAAAACAAGGGTGACAACTGTGCAAGTTAAGCATGAAGTGTGGCTTTGTAAAGAGGACCTTGAGTAGCTGTCTTGGCCCTGACCATACCAAAAGGCACAACACAGTTCCTATAGGAAATGTGTAGCACAAAACTCGGCCTAATCTTTGGCCAGAATCCCACTGGCAACTCGTGAATTGTGAATTTTTTTACAAAATGCATAGTATTTATTAAGTGTATTTGTCTGTACTCGTGTTAGAAATTTGCCATCTTTCTGAGAAATAGAAGTTATGGTTTCTTAGTTCATCCAGGGAGAAATCTGGTACATTAAAGCCAAAATTCTAAAGCCACTTGCTCAAGGGATAATCCCCAGTGAACTCAAGGGATTTGGCATTATGCATGCAAACAACTACAAAGAGATCACTGTGAATGTCATTTCCCACAACATCTTCAGTGGTGAAAAACATCTCCTTTCTGGTTTTGTTCAAGTGATGAAAGGCCCAGAGTTCGACTTTTAAGGGTTATTTTCCCTTTCTTAAATCCCATAGACCTGAAATCCTCTTCAGAGAAAGGAGAAAAAGAAAATAATGAAGAGTCTTATAGCACCTTAGAAAGGGACAGGTTTTGTTTGGCATCAGTTTTCATGGCCTGCAGCCTATTTCATCAGATGCATGGAGAGTTACTGATGAAATGGGCTGCTATCCTTGAAACCCAATGCCAAAGAAAACTGATTACTCTACAAATTGTCACAGGAGTTGCTGATGGTTCCCCACCACCAGCAGCTTTCATGTCTTATCACCTGTGCAAGAAAAAAGAAGAAAAGTCTGAACAGAACAATAACAGAGAAATGAATCATTCTAGCCATTGCAGCATTTGTAAACCATGCTCCAAACATGATCCCCCCCCCTTTACATTCTTTATTTGGATAGCAGAGCCATGGAACCTATTCGGTTAACATACATTTATGGATTTCAAAAGGGATTTCTAATCTCTTTTGCTATTTATAAGAGTTTGCACAGCTACAGCTGAGCTCTCTCATTTAAGCTCCCTGGCAACCAAGATTACCTTTTCTTCCTTTGCATTTCTCAAGTCCTTGTCAAACCATGCAACACCCATTACTTTGATCAAGAAGGCCATGTTCCTTGCTACCAATAGTGATTTAATCTTACCAAGCATAATTGCAACCCAATTTGAAATGTATGGGGGAGTGGGATCAGAACTGAGCACAGGGTCAAGATAGAAACTTGGTAAAAACACTATCCTAAATCCCATCTGCTATTTATCTTTCCCAAATGAAAATGCCATATTTTATTCTGAACTCTGGGAACTCCGCCAAGGAGATTGACAATATTAATCACTAGAGATGGGCATGACCAGAAAAAAATGACATTTCGATTTTTCGTTCATCGGAACGGGTCCATTTCATTCCGTTTCCGTTTGTTGTGAAAATTTTCGGAAAATTTTAGGTTCGACGTTTCGTTCGTTGTTTGTCATTTCTACCGTGATTTAGCACGATTTGACTTCCCAGAGCATGGGGGCGTCCCGCAATGACTCAGAGCAGGCAGAAAACACTTTAAACTGGGTGATGAATAATATATTTAATAAATATATCATAGCATAAGACTGCATCCTATGCAATAAAGCAAACACAGTGGGCAGAATGCAATATTCTTTTTTTCTCTTGGTCAACGCTGACTGAACTGGCCATCCTACTTGGTCTGGCTGCCAGTTATACTTTTTTGTTGTTTTGTTTTGAAGCCTTTATCCATCCCATTTCCCCTCCACCTCTCAGAGGCAGCAGGAGACACAGTATTCCGTTCCTCCCCCAAATCTGGATGAGGGTCTACTCCTCTCAATGTCCCCTCCCCATGACACTCCTTGTAAAGCAAAGCAAATGCCACCCTGGTCAACTAGCGGTCAGAGATTCAGTCTGGTAGAGGCAGGAGAGATGCTCCCCCCCACTCATCTTGTTGAGTGCCCCTCAACCTCTTGGGGAATCATCGCCAGCTGGAGTATCCCAAGGAGCTGACTGGCAGAATACCCAAGGATCAAATTCAGGACAGAGCAGAGGGAGCTCCCGGTGGGAACACCCTGAAAACGCCATACCAGCGTGGCCCAGCCGAGCCGCCTGCCCAGCCTTTGCCTGGGCAGGTTTTTCCTTTGCCTCAGATTCTTGGCCACAGTGTGATGACCGAGGACCCCGGTTTGCTCATGGAGCAGTGCATCTCGACCACTTTATAAGCAGAGTGGCTCCAAAACCCCAGGGAAGGGAGGAACGCATCAAGGAAGGCAGGTATTAGGGTGTACTACACTCAGACCAGCCATGGCCAACGGGGAAATATAGGGCCTACACTGACCCTAGAAAAAAATCTTCCTGGGCTGCTATGAAGACCAGGGAAGCACTATAAAAACTGAGCTAAGTATGTAGCCCTTATTAGATCCATGCATGCAGCGGAATTACAGGCAGGCAGGCAGACAAGGGTGGAAGGCAGGCAGGCAGGCGAAGCATTCAGGCATTCAGGCAGGCAGTCATACAGACAGAGCAGACAGCCAGGCATAACTGCGTTGTGCTGGTGCGGAATGTTAGGATGGGAGGCATACAGGCATTGGTTCGGTGGGGTTCGGGAGGGTTAGGGGAAGTTGCATGGCTGCAACCCCAACACAAACAGTGTTATCTGGGTCAAAATTATAAACATTGATTGGTCCTCCCTGGTTCGGAGCCAGGCAAGGGCTAGAGAATTTTGGGCCTACAGAGACCCTTCGAAGTTACACACTGAGTGGTCCTTCCTGGTTTTGAGGCAGGAAAGGGCTAGGAAAATTGGGCGTACCGAACCCGATACAGATTCTTTTCAGCTGACACATTGAGTGGTCCTCCCTGGTTTTGAGGCAGGAAAGGGCTAGGAAAATTGGGCGTACCAAACCCGTAACAGATTCTTTTCAGCTGACGCATTGAATGGTCCTCCCTGGTTTTGAGGCAGGAAAGGACTAGGAAAATTGGGCATACCGAACCCGATACAGATTCCCTTCAACTGACACATTGAGTGGTCCTCCCTGGATACTGGCCTCTAGGCGTTGGCGAAGGGCATGTATCAGGGGGAGTACGTGGCCCAGGCTGGCATTGTAGTTGCTGAGGACGTGGGCGGTCTCCTCAAAAGGCTGCAGGATACCCACCATCTGGGAGAGGGCGAGCCACTCAGTAGCACCAATGTCCAACACCCTTCCCAGGCAACGACTGGAAAAATTGGGCAGTAATGTAATCTAACCCTTCATATTGAGTGGGAATGCAGGAAGGTAGGTAGGCAGGCAGGCAGGCAGGCACAGGGCCAGGCAGGCAGGTAGGCTGGCAGGAAGTCAGGCTTGTAGGGAGGAAGGCAAGCTGGGAGGCAGGCATACTTGCAGGCAGGCATAAGTGTTGCTATGGTAGGGCATGTTAGAGCAAGGGAGGCCTGATTGGAATGAACTGGTAGAAGAACGACTGTGGTGAGAACCAAGGTCTTGGAGTGTAGGGGTAATCCCAATGAGGTAAGGTTGAAGCAGATGAAAGTCAACCTTTCCACGGTCTCCGGGTCCAGACGAGAGCGGCGCAGCCTCAGGACATCTCCCAGTGGGCTAAGGTGGGTATCCACGCCGGTCAACAGCCTGTCTTCTTTGGGAGAAGATCAGCTTCTTCCCAGATACTGGCCTCTAGGCATTGGCGAAGGGCATGTATCAGGGGGAGTACGTGGCCCAGGCTGGCATTGTAGTTGCTGAGGACATGGGCGGTCTCCTCAAAAGGCTGCAGGATACCCACCATCTGAGAGAGGGTGAGCCACTCGGTAGCGCCAATGTCCAACACCCTTCCCACAGGCAGGACGGGAGTGTGGGACATGACGTATTCCACCACGTCCCTCTTCTCCACCAGGCGCTTGACCATTTCGTAGGTGGAGTTCCACCAGGTGGTCACGTCCTGGATAAGGACATGCTCTGGTTGGCCCATCTCTGCCTGCTTCTCACGCATCATCCTTGATGTCTTAACGCTGCATGAGAAGTGCCCAACTATCTTCCTGCACTTGTCCAGCAAGGCCTTGGTCTCCATGGTCCCCTCACACCAGGAGTCATTTGCTATATCCAGCCCAATGGCATCGCCCACCACTAGGTGCAGTTTGTGTGCTGCGCACAAGATGCCCTGGAACCCTGCCCTTTCAACCGTGTTGATCATGTTATGGCCTGCGTCAGTAACCATGAATCCATGATTCACCTGCCCCTCGAGTGACCAATCTCGCAGTGCTGTCAGGAGGACCTCGGCAATGTGGATGTCTTTTGCACCATTCTCCATGCTTTGTGCCTGGAAAAGGACCACCCTGTACCCTCTTGGGGTGCTGCCTTGTGCCTCCCCCTGTGGCTCTTCACAGAATTATCTAGTGTCAAGGACCTCCTTGGGTTACCACCAATGAGCCGTCAGAGAGAGGTATATGTGGTGCCCACCGGTCCAGAGGTTGGAAGTGAAGTGGATCTTCTATCCTCTGGCCGCCTGCAGCAGGGCCCGGACCATGTCCCTAATGGACTCAAAAAGGGAGGGAATCACCCGCCTGCTGAAGGTATGCCAGGATGGAGGCTCGTACCATGGAGCCGCGTGCTTCATCAGGTGCCTGAAGCCCGATGACTCCACAAAGGAGAGGGGCAACCCGTTCATGGCCACCATTTCACCAGCCATGCAAGTGGTGGTCTCCTGTGCCTTGGCCCTATTACATTGGCTGACAAAACTCCCACACAGTGGCACCACTTCCTGCAGAATGGCCTGCCTCTTCCCACTCTCAGTGGAGCTTTCTCTGGAGTCCTCCTTCCCCATGCCTGCTTCCCCCCTCTTCCTCCCTGAAGAACCAGGGCCTGACAGTGTTCCAGGCAGAGTCCCAGGGTGCCTTCGTATGAGGTGGCTATGCAAGGCACTTGAGGAGAGGTGTTTGGGGTCATTCCCCCTGCGCACGACCACCCTGCATTTCTTGCACACCGCAAGCCTCGAGTCTTCACGGCTGTTCTTAAAATGCTCCCAGAGAGACCCGCAAGGCTCATGGAAAGTACTGCGCCCTCTGTTACTGCCTGCCGCTGCTTTGCTGCTGGTGGTGTGGCTTGTACCCTGCTGGGACAATTGACTCCTGCTGTCACTGGTGGTGCTCTGGTCCTGGGTGGAAGGAGGGCTGCTCCTTCCATCACTGCCAGAAGCCTGCCTTTCATCTGTTCTTGCCAACAGGTCCTCAGAATCCGGCAGATGCAGATGAACAGAGCTTTCTGATTCTGAGTACTCGTCTTCCTCCCAATACAAGGGTGTGTGTGAATGTGAGACCTTGGCGATGGGGATCACATGCAGTCATCCATGCTTCCCTCAGTGACAGAAGATGGTCTGGTGGTGGTTGTGCAGCTGCTGCTTGGAGAGGGAGTGGTACCAGCAATATCACTATCTGCACTGCTTCCTGTACCTTCCTTCAGAAATGTGGCCCTATTTATTTTAGTGGGGGGTCCCCTTTCCCTTCCCTCTGGCTCTGCCAGCCCTCCTCATTTTTTTTATTTCTCAAAGATGTAGAAAAGTAGAGATATATTTTCTTATGAAATATTTTTTATTATATTTGTGTTTAGTAAACAAATAAACTTATCCTTTTGGCCCACAAGCTTACTCTCACACTGTGTTCCTTTTGACAAGCTTTCAATGTTGCCCTGCTGGCCCTTGATATAATTTTCTGAATTCTAAAATCAAATTGATCCACTGAATTGGAGTGTGGCTGTGTTCAGTGCATGCAATAACACAACACAAAAGTAGATGCCTCCAAAAAAGATATTGTATTGGGTAAATAAAATATGGTTCAGTTGTACATCAACTGTGTAGTGCAGCTAAATGAATTTGAAGGTCTCTCTCTCATTTTCTCTCAGGTAGGAAAATGTTGGGGGGGGAAAAAACAAATGGTAGTATTTGAAACTAAATCCAGAAGAAGTCCCGTTTAATTTTAATCCAATATAATCAAAAAACTCAGCAGAGAACTTGTTGCTGAGTTGGAAAAATGAACAGTGGCAGAAGGAGAAGATTACTGCTCTTCCCTTCAGCACTCATTCAGCAGAACTGTGCAGTGCAAACCACAGGGAATACAAAGAAACAAATAGTTGTGTACAGTCAGTGCACGCAACAACACAACACAAGTGTAAACAAACAATGAGCTGGAGTAATGAGTAAATATTAATATAATATAATATTTTAAAATATATATGTATATTCTGTCCCATTAGGAATAGATCTTCAGAGCAGGTTCTGTTATTGCACACCAAAATGTGTGTGTGCAAGCAAACTTGTTGGGCTCTCCCTGTAACTGAACTGGAGTGGTGGAATTGTTCAATGAGACTGAGAGGTAAGGTAGTGTTGTATTTCCCCCTCCCCAAACAAAATGAAGCAGTAGCAAATGATTTTGGTTGCCTTATTAATCAGGCCTCCAGTAAATAAACTTGATTTGTAAATTGTTAGAGGAAGGGTGAATCCCCCCCCCCCAGATTAGGCTGATGTAATTAAATGTAATAGCCTGGGCTGGCAGCAGCACCAGCTGCAACTGGTCTCCTGTTCTGGAAGGGTGGCTTGCCAGCCACACCCCAAAAGTAACCCTGAAAAGAGAGTAGGGGTACTAGATCCCTCCAAAAAGATATTGTATTGGGTAAATAAAATATAGTTCAGTTGTACATCAACTGTGTAGTGCAGCTAAATGAACTTGAAAGTCTCTCTCTTATTTTCTCTCAGGTAGGAAAATGTTGAAAAAAACAAATGGTACTATGAAACTAAATCCAGAAGAAGCCCCTTTTAATCCAATATATAATATATTAATCAGGTTGCCTTATTAATCAGCCCCCCAGTAAATGAACCTGATTTGTTAGAGGTAGGGTGAATGCCCCCCCCCACACACAGAGAGATTAGGCTGATGTAATAAATTAAAATAATTAAATGTAATAGCCTGGCCTGGCAGCAGCACCAGCTGCAACTGGTCTCCTGGAAGGGTGGCTTGCCAGCCACACTCCAAAAGTAATCCTGAATAGAGAGTAGGGGTAATAGTTGCCTCCAAAAAAGATATTGGGTAAATAAAATATGGTTCAGTTGTACATCAACTGTGTAGTGCAGCAGCTAAATGAATTTGAAAGTCTCTCTCTTATTTTCTCTCAGGTAGGAAAACATTGAAAAAAACAAATGGTACTATGAAACTAAATCCAGAAGAAGTCCCTTTTAATCCAATATATAATATAAAAATCAGGTTGCCTTATTAATCAGCCCCCCAGTAATGAACTTGATTTGTTAGAGGTAGGGTGAATGCCCCCCCCACACAGATTAGGCTGATGTAATAAATTAAAATAATTAAATGAAATAGCCTGGGCTGGCAGCAGGACCAGATGCAACGGGTCTCCTGTTCTGGAAGGGTGGCTTGCCAGCCACACTCCAAAAGTAACCCTGAATAGAGAGTAGTAGCCTAGTAGGGGTACTAGATGCCTCCAAAAAAGATATTGTATTGGGTAAATAAAATATAATTCAGTTGTACATCAACTGTGTAGTGCAGCTAAATGAATTTGAAACTCTCTCTCTTATTTTCTCTCAGGTAGGAAAACATTAAAAAAAACAAATGGTACTATTTGAAATTGAAACTAAATCCAGAAGAAGTCCCTTTTAATCCAATATATAATATATTAATCAGAAAAGCAGAGAACTTCTTGTTGAGTGTTCTGTTCTTGCACCCCAAACTGTGTGTGGGTGTGCAAGCAAATTGAACTTGGAAAAAAGTAGGAAATAATGATATATTTTAAAATAAATCCACACACCCCACTCCCAGTCGACCCTCCCCCTTTATCCAATAGCAGAAAAATCCTCCTCTCCCCACAAACAGCCAGAGAAGAGAACAAAGAAAAAAAAAGAATAACTGCTTCCCTTCAGCAGACAAAGCTGCAGGGAATCAAAACAATACTTTTCTAAAGTCAATTCCCTCCCTGCCGGCCTAACTGAAAGCCTACAGCCACCCAGGCCTCCCTCCTCCAATATTCGTCTCGATCGTATCGCACCAGCAGCCAAGCCACAGCCCTCCTCCCTCAACCACCACACACCGACTGCGATTTCTGGAAGTTGCCTCGGGTTTTTATACCCTCTGGCACATCCAGAAGTGTCAGTCAAACCCTGGCCATGCCATTGGTGGAATGGAGCAAAAAATTTGCATGGTCCCATCCCATGCCCAGCCCATTAATGGGCAGGTCTAAAAAAATAAAAATAAAATAAAAGGAAATAAAATCAATGCAATGTTTTATTGCAATAAAAAAACCCACTGCCTGCTACTATTAAAATTCAGGCATTAGAATAAATAAATTTCAACATGTTTGTGTTGTGCTTTGGTGTTTTTTGGACCATGATTTAAAAGAAAAATTGTGGTCGCCATTTTGGATTCCTCCCCACTGCATGGCATGGCGAGACGACGAGGATGACACACCCCCCCAGCCTGGTGCAAGCAGCCCAGGACAGGAGAGGAGGGGGGAAGTCGGGGACCCCCCTGAAACCACCCCTCTGGTAGGTGGCAAAGCCTCAGGCAGGCATATTTTTTTGCCTGCTTTTTTGGCCAGGAATCGTTTTTTTAAAAACTTTTTAAAAAACTTTTTTTTCCTGGACTTCGCATCGCTCGATGCCACAAACGGAAATGAAAAACCCGACCAAATTTTTCTTTTGTCGGTTCGGGTTTGAGCGGGGCCGGCTTAATTACCGTTACCGTTTCTGTTACGTAACGGAACCGAAAAAACAGAAACAGAAACGGAAATTTCACCGTTCCGTGCCCATGTCTATTAATCATGCATCACCCTATATAAAACAAATCTCTTGCATCTATTTGGATTGGTTCATGGTCATTGCACCAAGCAATTGATATACTGTTATTCTACTATGGGAGGGTCTGTTAAATTTAGTGAAGAAAAAATATTTATTTATTTTCCTTCCAAACTGCTGGAGAATTTGTCAACTTTGTCTGGGAGATGTCAAGTACATTGCAAACAATAAATAATTTTAAAAACAATGCACAACAAATCCACAATAGAATCCTAAGTATGTAAGGAATAATCAAGGAACACAGAGAATTAAGTAGTAGTAGTAGTAGTAGTAGTAGTAGTAGTAGTAGTAGTAGTAAATAATAATAATAATAATAATAATAATAATAATAATAATAATAATAATAATAAAGCTAAGTAGAACACTTCCCAGTTCTGAAAGGACTAGAATAGTCTTAAAATGTCTGGAAATTTAGGGACTTTTTACCTGCCATTGGAATAATACTAAAGGAAAGCCAGGTGAATATTTCTGGGGAAAGCATTTGATGCACGGGATGCTGATACTTAAAACACTGGTTTTAGCTGGAGACAAACTGTGACGAATGACTCCCTGGCTGAGGTAGGCTGCAATTAGAGGAGATGTTTCATAAGATAAACCAGCTCCAAGTTGGGAAGGCCATGTACCCCCATCTATAGGAACATGGACAAAGTATGAATACCTGAGCAAATGTCAAATGAATAGTAACACCTCATTGAGCTCTGACAACTCAGTTTTAGAGAGAATTTGGATAACTTTTGACTAAAGTGAACCAAAACAAACATGTCACCCATCAGTATTACTAACATATATTGGTCACAATTCTGTCAAGTGTTTATCCTGAGGTGACTCAACTGGCTTACATATCATTGGGAGATTGGCAGAAGTTGCCAGGAGTTAACAGAAACTCAGTGCACAACAGCAAAGAGAGATTTACATCAATTGTGTTATACTGGTTGAGCATAAGTAACAGAATTTTAGCCACTGCTTATTTGCTTTTAAAGCAAATGTTTTACCAAGCAAAGCACAGAAGCTTGCAAAATCTTACAAAATATCAATCATACACTACAATAAATCTAGTAACATGGAACATGAAGTAGACAAAGTGACGGCATAGTGGTATGCTTCCCGATTCCCAACAAATGTGGCTATTACAAGTTCAGACATAAAGTTCTAATGGTTCCCTTGACAGACATCTGAAGCTGTGCCCATTATATTTTATGTGTCATGAGAAGTCCTCTGAATCTCCTTATAAATCTTGTGTCAGGCTGATTTCTACTATGAAGAAACTTATCACCCTTTCTGTTTATCGGGGTTTTTTTGGAGGTTTTCACAGGTGATGAAATTTTGCAGTCTTAAGAGCTCTTTGACTGTAGCAATCAATAGCCTGTCTGGGTAAATTACCCTTTGTTGTAATCCCAGGAACCTTAGAAGCTAAATTAATGGTTTCATTACCATGGTAAAAACCCTTGGGCAATCTGCAGGCCAAATACCATTACCCTGCAGTGATACAACTCTCTTCTTTCTTGACGATCTTTTGATGCTTCCTGTAATTCAGGTGCATAGAGCAGCTAAAAGCATTTTTGCTTATTTTTCTTAAAAAGAAGAAGAACTCATTGTGAATGTGTAAAATCTTAGCTGCTCCAAGATGCTTGAAAGAGTTATGGATGTCCTCCTGTAGAGCTGGATGGTAATTTTTTTTAAAAAAATCTAGATCTACTCTGAATAAGCATAGGTGTTTGGCTGGAAAGGCTACAACGTCTCTGGAAGAACAAGAAGAATAAAAAAACTGGGTGAGAGAAAGTATTGGCATAGTTGTCATTATGGGTCAAAGCATATTCACTGTTATATCTGTAACAACATATTTCAGTATTGTGTACAGTGTTATCAACACCTTGTATGTTCACTACCTCTTTTAATACGGCCTTTGCAATAATCACCTTGGAAGCTTATTACCAAATAGAGATGGGCATGAATCAAAAAAATGGCATTTCGTTTGTCGTTTGTTGTTTGGAGGGTCCGTTTCAGTTTGTTTCCGTTTTTCGCGAATTTTTGCAAAAAATTCATTTTCATTTTTGTTCGTTTGTTACCATTTTGTTACCATTTATTTCAATTTTTGTGATTTTTAAAGGATTTTAAGCAATTCACTCATATTGCAGTAACGGAAACGAAACGCACGGCAAAATTTCCGGCGTTTCTATTCATTTCGTTTCATTTTAGAGACAAAATTTGTTCGTTGTTTCATTACGTAATGAAAAAATGAAAACAGAAACGAAAAATTGTTCGTTTTGTGCCTATCTCTATTACCAAATATACCACTACAATTCCACTTAATTCCATTGCCTCTGTTCAACACCAAAGTCTTAACTCTTGTGGTTCACTTTGTGCTCCAAAGGCGAAATGAAGAGGCAAGACAGAGGATGTATTTAAACTTGGGCCACACTTTATGGAACATATTTGCTTGTAATTCAAAGAGGGGCCTGACACAGTGTGCAATAAGAATTGGGGCAAAGGGTCTCCCAGGACCCCACCAACCAACTTAAGTATGGGTGAGTCCACTACCCCTTTTGGGGGGTATAAGACAGTGCAGCCACGGTACTGGTGGCTTCTGGCCCAGGGAGGAAATTCCAGTGCATCCTCCCACTGATACTGTAATCTCTAGATCTGCAGTGTCCTCGGGTTGGATGAGCAAGAACTGGATATATCCCCATTTAGGTCTCACCAAATGCTTATAATTTCCACACTAACTCGCCAGTGTGACAAGTAATTATTATGACATTCTAACCAACGCAGCACCAAGCACTAGTGTGGGATAGGTGAAAAATCCATATTCACTGATAGGCCAATTCTGGGAATGAGGTGAAAACTCCTATCATGCCCATGAAAGTGACCAGTTAAACTCACACTAGTACTAAAAAAGGGTTGGTCGGTGGGATGATCGCCTCAAAAGAAGCCTGGGAGAAGCACAGCTATATACAGTGTTCCTCCCACAAACCATCAAGACCAACATTTATCTCAGGCATGTCCAAACTTTGGCCCTTCAGATGTTTTGGACCACAACTCCCAAAGTCCTTTGCCATTGGAAATACAGTCTTGGAATTCTGGGAGTTGTGGTCCAAAACATCAGGAGGGCCAAAGTTTGGACATGCCTGATTTATCTGATCCATGTCCATCTCTAATCTCAATACAGAAAATGGAGAAGGCTGATTATTTGTTGAACGACATTTGTTCTTGCTTATAAAGTGCAATAGCACATGCTTCAGTTGGAGGGTGATAATCTGAAGAAAGTATTTTTTGGGAAATGTGAAAAAAAAATCCTGATTCTTCAGGGCTTCATGTTCTACTCAAAGCCTCCATACAAAGCAATCTGTTGTTTTCCATGGAAATAGTAAATCAGCATAGGGAGTGAGACCATTTCCCCCCTTACCGCATGTGTTCATGTATTCAGTTAACCCTGTTCTAAACATCTCAGTGCACATATGTGTCAAATCAATATTAAAGGCAGTTGTCATACCAAAGTTGCTTGCATCCTCCCGGCAACATTTAATATCCCCTAGTATAAAGTTGATACCAAAGGCTTCCAAGAAGAAAACAGGCTCAGTGCTCATTGTGAAAGTAAACTCTCTCTCATATAAATATTATTCACTTTACTGTTCATCTCAATGTATTATTACCTTATATTAATGCAATATTAATATAATATTACATTATATTAATATTATTCATCTTCATGGGAGTTGGTGTGGTACAATAGACCAGTGTTTTTCAACCTTTTTTGGGCAAAGGCACACTTGCTTCATGAAAAAAATCACGAGGCACACCACCATTAGAAAATGTTAAAAAATTTAACATGCGGGGGGGGGGGAGATCGAGCCATGGCTCGAGACCCCCCCCTGCACCTGGGGATGATGGGCTGTGCGGTTGAGGTGTGCTTGGCTGGCTAGAAAAAAAGGAGAGGAAATGGTGCTCCTGAGCATGCACAGAGGTGTTACTGTACTGGAATCAATCAATGAGGGGGAAATTCTTGGCTTACTGTCCCTGCAAAGGGGGTGAGGAGAGCTCAGCCTTTCATCCATGCTCAGAGTCCTGAGAAGAACCACACTCAACCCCACCACCAACCTGTCTTTACCTGTCCACCCCAACATAATGAAGTCTCAGAACAGGGAATTGAGGGACATTGTACAGCATTACAAGACAACTTTAAAGCTACAAGAGAACACGAGCAGTTAAAGCAGGGGTCCTCAACCTTTTTAAACAGGGGGCCAGTTCACCGTCCTTCAGGCACTGTTGGGGGCCGGACTAGATTTTGAAAAAAATATGAAGAAATACCTATGCACACTGAACATAACAATAAATTACAAATAATAATAATAATAATAATAATAATAATAATAATAATAATAATAATAATAATAATAATAATAATAATAATACTTTTGGGTAGTGGGCGGCATACAAGCTATATAAATAAATAAATAAATAAATGCATACATAAATGCATACATACATAAATGCATACATACATACATACATACATACATACATACATACATACATACAT
>JAHTLZ010000348.1:18012893-18032461 GCA_023846285.1 Phrynocephalus versicolor
CATACATACATACATACATACATACATACATACATACATACATACATACATGGAAACAGGAGGGGAAAAGGGGGAATAGTCAAACCCCTGGGCACAGAGTCATCCACCATAACGTGATGCCAGTTCGCAATGTGAAAAAAGCCAACCACACAACACCCCACCGCCACCACTTCCATCACCAGTAACTTCTGGTCCTGTGATCCCTGGCCAGCGGCATCACGAGGGCCCGGGATAAAGTTTGTGACTGTAGCGGGGAAAACAAGCCGGCTCGCCCAGGGGGCGGGAGAGAGGGAGGGAGGAGAGCAAGCCAAAACAGCCAGCCTGCTTCTCGGTCAGCGGTACCACTGGCCCAACCGCCTGCCGCCGTCCTCGGTCTCAGGCGGCAGACTCTACGGCGGCGGCGCCTGGAGAGAAAACCGGGAGCCTTTCCGGGGCACAATGGGGCGCGGGTCTGTCCAGCCTTACAGCCTCTCTCTCCTGGTCCTCCCCACCACCACCACTGGCCCCACCAATGCAGCAGCAGCAGCAGCAGAGAGCAAAAGAACAGCAGCAACCCGTCCGAGCGGGATCCCCATCACCCCCCGGCACCCCGGATCCAAGGCGGGCGATCTCCCACCCCACCCCCGTACCTCCACCACGTGCTGGTACCGCGGCCACTCCAAGGACGTCGCTCAGAGGGAAGGCGCAGCGTCCATCTCCTCCTGCAAGCAAGCAGGCAGGCAGGGAGACCGGCCAGCGGGAGGGTGGGCAGGCGGGCATGTCCTTCTCCCCACCCGCTTCAGTGTGTGTGTGTGTGTGTGTGTGTGTGTGTAGGGGGGCGCTGGACGCCTCAGCCTCGCCTGCCCCACACAAGCGGTAGGCAACGGTGTGGGGGGGAGCGGCCAAAGGCACGACCCCCCGAACAGGGGGAGCGCTGGGGAGGCGCGCGCCCAAAAAAGCTCAGCAACTCCACCACTTTGAACAACTCGCACTTTTGCGCCTTGACCAATCAGGAGGAAAGGGGGAAAACAGGCGCGGGGCAAGATGGGACTTTTTAATTTTCCTTTAAAAAAAAAACCTAGACTGGAAGATATTAGGGAAAAGGGCAGCACCAGAAGAGGAGGAGTGCCCACTTGCCCCCCCACCCCCCACCCACCAAGCTCCGTGGCACTGGTGACGGCGGGCCCCCCACCCGGCCACGAAGAAGGAAAGCACGAAAGGACCCGAAGGGAGCCCGGAAAGAAAAAAAACAGCGGATAGCCGGTTGCGCCACCGCCCCGTTACTTACTCCTCCAAACCCTCCCCCGCAGGCGACGCCGGGCCTCCGCCTCCTCTCTCTCGCGTGCACGGCCTCCACCTCCTCCTTCTCCCCGGCCCGCTTCCCACCAGTTCTGGGTGAGGGAGCACTTGCGCCAAAGACGCACGCAGGAACGCTCGCTTGTCTTCGGAGCCCGCCGGCAGCCGCGATGCAACTGTTCTAAAGGGCTCGAGGGGCCCACACGGGCAGGGGGGCGGGGCGGGGGGGTCTGCTGTTGCTCCTGGGGGCCGGATTCAGGGTCCCTGGGGGCGCGTCCAGGCCCTGCCCGCCGACCTGGCGCCGACGAGGGGCTGCAGCGCGTAGCCCGGGACGCCGCTGCCGCCCTGCGCCGCCACCACGACGGCACTCGCCTCCAGTGCCGCCTCCTCGTCAACAACGCTGGCAGGAGCACGCGCGGGGGGAGGTCATCGGGGGAGTCGTCTCCCCGCCTGTGAGCGGCGGCGGCCAGGGTTCCGCCGAGAACCAAGAACCGACCCCGGAACGGACGGATCGCGCACCTGCCCTCTTCCCCTTGCCTCCGCACGGCCCTGGCTTCTTTTGCTGGAGGGCAGTCTGCGGGATGCGTCCGGAAGGGACGGCGGGTCCGCTGGCGAGTGGTGACGCCTTCTTTTTCTTCTTCTTCTCCTCCTCCTCCTCTTTCAGGCTCGCTGGGTGACGTCTCCAAAGCCTTCGTGGACTTGGCCCGCCCCCCCACTCTCTCTCTCTCTCCTCCCACCCTCACGCTCCTTCCCAGCAATCGCCACTTCCTGCATGCTGGTCTGGTCCTCCTCCTCCTCTTCCTCCTCCTCCTCCTCCGGCTGCTCCTTCATGGCACACCAAGCAACATCTCGCGGCAAAAACGCTGCAATAGACAGAGCAATGGACTAGGACTCAAGAGACACAAGGTCAAGTCTCTGCTTTGCTATACAAGTTCATTCAGGGATTGTAGTGGTTGGGGGGGAACACTCCTCAAATCTCTTACATACCTTGAAAACCTTATTAGGGTTACTGGAGGTTGGGTGCAGCTTGGTGGTATTTATCAAAATCATCTCAATCTGCTGAGCAACAGTAGCCAAAACAAAGGACATAAAATGATTAGCAATAGCTCTGAACAGCAAAGAATACATATCTTTTTAAAAGAAAGCAGAAATCCAAGAGTCAAGTAAGGTATACACATATAACCTGAAGCAATACATAAGGAATACTCTGTTAGAGCTACAGATCACTTAAAAATGTGTTTCTGGATGCCTATCTTTACCCTTATAGCAATCAAGCTGTCAGTCTTTATGGAGTAAATAGGTAACTGAAAGTAAACATGCTTTCCTTATAAAGTTCATCTCAAGCCTCAAGGGATAACACAGAGAGAAGGAAAAAGAATGAAGCCAACTTCCTTCATGTGTGTGGGTGTCTCACATTTTCAGTGACATTTCTGTTAATCCACAGATGCAAAATTGTTCCCAAAACATGACCTACACTTGTCTCAAAAAAGGAAGACTGTGCGCTTTAAAGGAACAGAGTTCCTACTGTTTGTTTACCTGTGATCTGAGAGCACTGCCTTCAGGAGTGATTTGCGGAAAGTGTATTGGAGAGTTTATGGCAGGGAAAGTTTCTGATAAAGATTCCATTTAGAAAAGGAAAGATCCAGAAAGGAAATACATGGGCAGATGTGTATTGCAGTGTCTATCTTCTTCTGGAAAATGGTGCCTAGGTGCATGTACTTTTCCTGTGTGAAAAGATAGCATTAAAACGATATGAGGTGCTAATGCATGGGTCAAGCCTTGGAGTGATCCTGGAACACTACAATGTGGCTACATTGAATAAAAGTAGCCCTACCGAAACAGTGGTATTTGATTATTATGCTAAAACTTGGATTTTGTGTTGCTAAGATTAATTAACTATTTAAATATATTTTTTTAAAAAAATACCTCAGCTTCCTCCTAGCAAGACAGAACTCTGGGTGCCCCCCCCCATGTTTGCAGCTTGGGAAACTCCATCTCATTTGGGGTGGTGTGACTCTCCCCCTGAAGGATGAGGTGCACAGCCTGGGTATCCTGCTGGACCCAGAACTCACCATGGAAATCCAGGTGATATCAGTGGATCACTATGCACATTTTCAGCTGTGGAGGATTAATATCAAGGCCCTCACTATGTTGGTTCATGCATTTATAATCTCAATATTAGACTACTGTAGTGCTTCCCATGTGGGGCTGCCTGTGAGGTTAATGCAGAAACTTCCGCTAGTGCAGAATACACTAGCAGCCAGGTGTAGGAATATACAGTGATGCCTTGAATTATGAAGGTCTTGAATTACGAAGAATTTGAATTATGAAGGGAAATCCCAAGCTCTCTGTGACATCCACGTGATTTTGACAGCTCCGCAGCCACCGTGCTTTTTCCTTCCTGATTCAATTTTTTCAGAATTCATTGTGTTTTTTCCTCCAGTGCACCCAAAAGGCAAGTGGGTGGCAGGGATTCGAAGGCACAGACCGCCATCCCCGCCTGCTTTTGGAGGTACGCTGAAGAAAAAAACTCCACTTCCCCCACCACCCCATAGACAGCAAAATCTCTTCCCCATCTTTGGGAAAGGGCTTTTGCTGGCTGCCCGAACCCAGAAGGATGGTTAGTGGGTGAGTGGTGGAGTCTCCTTCCACCCACTAACCCCCCTGCTGGGTCACGGCATCTGGGAGCCAGCAGCCCCAACCCAGCTTTTTCGGTTTTTGAAAGACCCACACCTGCACACCACACAAGGAGGGATTGCATGCAGCCAACTACAACAAGACCGATCTGGCTGTCCTCAATCCTGGCTGTCCCAGGCCAGTAGGATTCAAGCTGTTGCCCCTCCTTGCCACCGCCAACAGGGGGCTATTGTCAGGAAAACTGTTTCCAAGATCATGTGTTTGAGTCCTGAAAATTGGGAAGTTATGGCTGGAACGTCGGCTGAGACCTTGCCAGAGGTCCATTCCCAGAAGCCGGAACTCATGATTCCTGAACCCTATCAGGATCTGGCAGATGTTTTTGAAAAGAAGGGGGCTGAGATGCTGCCCCCACACTGATCCTAGACTGTCCCAGTTATCTCCAGCCTGGTGCAAGATATATTTTAGAAGGATCTGTGCCTTGTCTGCTCCTGAATTGAGAGCTTAACAGTTTCTTCATCCTTATATAATCCATAATTAATAAATAATAAATAATAAATAATAAATAAATAAATATAATTGAGATCAGACACTGATCTGAAACTGAAACAGCTTCGTTAGATTTAGATGGAAAGGTGATAGTTAGGTGTCATCTGCATACTGGTGATGCCAAATCCCCAAACTCTTGACAGTGATAAATAGTATAGGGGAAAAATAGAATCTGAGGGACCCCACAAGTTAATGGCAAGGGTGATCGGCAGGAGTCCGCCAGCACCATCTTCTGAGTTCTCCCTTCAAGGAAGGTCCAGAGCCACTGTAAAACAGTGCCTCCAAGTCCCATCTCAGAGTAATATCTGACAAGGATAGCAAGGCTGATGATA
The DNA here is from genome assembly GCA_023846285.1 of Phrynocephalus versicolor. NCBI lineage: Eukaryota > Metazoa > Chordata > Lepidosauria > Squamata > Agamidae > Phrynocephalus > Phrynocephalus versicolor. The sequence goes on from JAHTLZ010000348.1 coordinate 18,017,684, forward strand.
CCAAAAACCCTTGAGAGAAAGAGGAGAACCAACAAGGGCACACTTTCCCAGCAGGAGGTATCTATTCTAGCAGTCCAGTGTGTGACAAGAATGGCCTAGATAGATCTTTGGTCGAAACCAGCAGGGCTCCTTTTAAGTTCTAATGTTAGTACATTTGACAAGCTTAGCTATAAAATTTATCCGTTCTCCCACCCCAATCAACCTGCTTATGAATCCTTTGCCAACTGCTTCACTGACATTCCGAGAGGGAGGAAAATGTCTAAGTAACGGTCGGTAAAAACACTCCTGTTAAAAGATGTCTCAGCATGTGTGTTACACTTCAAGGTGCTTCACAATGTTGTGCAATGTACCATTATAAAAATCTCTCAGCAGTTGTCCCCAGAGGAACAGGATTCTATATTTGCTGTAAAAGATTTGCAAAAGATGTTTCAACTGCCACCCTCCTTTCTCCAGAGGTTTAACGTTCTCCTAGCAGGTGGTAGATTGAGCTGTGTTAAATACTCCTGTTCACTAAAAACCCAAGGGGACAATGCACAGATGAAGTGAAAGAAGTGAATTCAAGACACAAGTGAAGTATAAATTGTCCCATAAGAAAGCCTCTGGCTCAAATTATTCAGTGTTAAGACTGGGAGTAGAGATAAACAAAAATACCAAGTCATCTTACAAATAAGTTTTCCAAAACTTGCAAATAATTTTGCCAGAAATTAGAGACCTAATTCACACTCGAGGTACTCAGTTTTCTTGATGTTTAGTCAAAAATAGGAATGTTACTAGATAGACTAATGGTCAAACTACACATTACACAAAATGCATCACTGCTGGCTCTCTCTCATTTTGCTTTGCTAAAAGTAACTTTGTAGTTTCTTTGGTGTCAGGTACATTTCATGGGAAGAAAACAAAAGCTTCTCTCTCTACCTTCTTTCCTTTGGAAATCTACTCCCATGGAACTTAGAAAAGTACATTATAAAATAAATACATTGTGGACAGCTCATTAAAAGATAACTCAGTTACTTCCAAATTCTGATCTAGTATGGTAGATGTTATAATACTGTGTGAAATGTATTGATAGTGTTCCCAAAGACCCATTTATGATGAGGAACATTGAAGAGTGTTTCATCCACAAGCAAGTTGTTGTTGTTGTTGTTGTTGTTGTTGTTGTTGTTGTTGTTGTTGTTGCTGCTGCTGCTGCTGCTGCTGCTGCTGCTGCTGTTGTCATTGTCATTGTCGTTGTCATTGTTGTTGTCATTGTCATTGTCATTATTTAGCTGGTATGTGGAAAGGGGTAAATCTTCCCATGCACATAATGGTTTTGCATGAATAACTTTGGATTTAAATATATCAAATCCAATAAAAGGCAGCTGGTCAATACAATCTTAATTTAATACATGATATCTTCCAAAAAAATAGCCACACACTCTCTCTCCAATTGTGAATGTACATGGGGTCTCCTAATGGATGATCTAGTTCAGCAGCCTGCCCCCGGGACAACACACACAGAGTGGTTGTCTTCTCAGAAGCAATCCCATATGCAGTACATGACTGAGATTGTGGACGGGAGAGCTATCAAATAGTTAAGGGTGTCTATGTTGGGATGAAGGTTGGCTGCAATATACTGAGTTTGCCAAGGAGAAAGTGACGAAATCTGTACTATGAGCTCTGAAATTCACCATAGACCCATAGTTCTGATTAAAGATAATTAAAGATCTATATGCAAACCCCACTATCTCCTTAGGACCGCTTATGAATACTGTAAATGCACAACCAGTCCTGGAAGGGATGTAAACTGGTAGATGTAAAGATTTCCCCCCCCCCATGGATGCTAGTCATGTCCGACTCTAGGGGCAGTGCTCCTCTCCGTTTCCATGCCAATAAGCCAGTGTTCTGAAGGTCCGTGGCCATGTGGCCGGCATGGATGCATCTCCTCTATTATTCACACACACACACACACACACACACACAAACCTGAGTAAGAAATGATCACAGAGATATATGGCAATAATATCAAGGTCTAAAATACAGTACGTTTAATCTGGATTTTTTCTCCTTTATGTCTAAGGGGCTGCCTTGTTACCTGCAACAGCTGCAGAAATGGGAAGAGAGAATGGCCTTTAACAGAGCTCAGTTGATCCTGTTGCCTTCTGCCATCCTGTATGGGAGAGCTGTGAAAAAAGCATGATTTTGAATATGCCTTCCCTTGCTGGTTAAGGTAGGCTGAAGATGATCTGGTACCTATTATTATCTATTTCCCCCTCTATGGCATTTGCAGAGCAATACGTCTGGCCTGGATCTTAAGGAGGAACAGGAGAAATGCAAATGAGATTGTAATTTTATTACTATGTCTGCAAGATAGGCTGGGCACTGTGAAGGATACACTCTTTTTTTTAAATCAGTTGCAATTTATACTAGAAGAAAAAAAATTAATGCTGTTTTCTGTCAGGCAGGGCTTCCTGATTTTTAAAGCATGCAGCCATGTGACTTTTAACAACAAGAGTCTCTTTTTACAGTTATATAGATGCCTATTCATGCTTATGTTTGCAACAGTCTGAAGAGTATGCACAAATAAAATTGTCACTTTCTATGCAAATCCTAACTCTTCTGATAGGAACATAAGTCTAATAGGATTGTAAGTTTTCCTTTTTCATATTCTTATAGCTTTATTGTAGCAAATAAAGGAAATTGCCCTGCACACACTGGTATGCCAAAAAAAAAATTGGCTGATTTTTTGCATTTTACGAGGATTGTGTTATCCCCCAGAAGATCAGGAGATACCAATTAATTTGGTCTAGGAACTCAAGCTCCATCTCGACTGCCCACCAAAAAGTTTATGTTCAGAGCCTGAGATGGTATGAAGGGCCACCATTTCTAGCTATGGACAGGCCCTGCAAAATCAGGACAGTGGCAGCAAGGGGAACAGCAATGATGACAACAGGAAGAGATGAGAATCACACTACCAGTGGCAGTCATAGGCTGGGGCTGTAAAGAAGAGGGCAATAGTATTTATTTATTTATTTATTTATTTATTTATATTTGAACTTATTGACCACCTGACTTTCCAGCGGGAACTTGGGGTGATTTACAACAAATTATAACAAAACAAACTATCCAAAATGGAAAGCAGACGAAACTAAGAACCAATAAGCATATTTCCATACAATTATTGTCCAAGGTGCAATTTTCAGGCATTCTCTGGATTGAGTGGGACATCCCTAGTAAAACATGTTCAGTATGTGAACTTTGTACATTCCAGTGTTCCGCAATCACACACCAACCAAGTGTGCCATTTCATTGTGGTTCTAGAACTAAATCAACTTATGCTCAACAGGTATTAAATTGCTCATAAGCTGAGCTCGGCATGTGTTGGGTATTTGACAGTTTAATTCTGGGCTCCATGTTTCCTTCATCTCCAGAGACATGTAACTTACTGCACATCTAGCCATTTTGCCCTTCAACCAATATTTAAAAAATAATAATGAGAAAATGGTGCTGGAAGAAGGGTCCATTCGGATCATGTGAGCCTAGGCTAAGGCCCTTTGGTGGAGGGGAGGTTTGTTGTGCAGCCCATCTGCTTTGAAGCTACTGAGTAGAAAAGGTCGTAGCTCTGCAGCTGGAGAAGCTGGCACATTTCTGTCCCCAAGACAGAGCAACTGCAAGGATCACGCGTAAAGAGGAGCGAAATCAGAAGCTGAACTCCCACAGCAGATTAAAATAAAATCTAATTAAAAATCAACTCGGCTGACAGTGTTACAACATAAGGTGTTTACAGAGAAGAGAAAGACAGGTGATAGGCAGAGAGCCAAACGGATTAAGGAACTAGTGGAAGTAGAGAGTATGCGGAAGAGGGGATATGGGCAGAATGTTTGCAGAAGTATCAACTTTGTTCCGAAGAGAATTAAGAACAATAAATGAGCTGGAACTATCCTTGATGCATAAGGCTAGTTAAGTTCTTCATAGATAAGACAGGGCTGCAAGATGTCAGACCTAGCTGAACCATTCTGCTCTTCCTTTGTTTTCTTATATTTTAACAAGTTCTGAAAAATGAGGATGACACTATGCAAAGCAGAGAGAATTGGAGAGAGAGCTACAGTATATATAATTATGGATGGAATTTGAGTCTTCCAGTTTCTTTCATCGAAATCAAAGGAGGAAACCCTACCATCTTTTCCCCCTCGGTGCATAGGTAATCTTTTCGAGAGTTCTTATAGGAAATCTTATACAAAGCATAGCAAAGCAAAGTGGTCTGCTTATATACCGCCCCATACCACTTTAAGTAGTCTCTGGGCGGTTTACAGCTTAATTATGCAGGCTACACATTGCACCCCCCCTCAGCAGGCTGGGTACTCATTTTACCAACCTTAGAAGGATGGAAGGCTGAATCAACCATGACCCGGCTACCTGGGATTGAACCCCAGGTCGTGAGCACAGTTTTACCTGCAGTACCGGCATTTAACCACTGTGCCATGCCACAATTGCTCCTGTTGTTTGAAAGCAATGCCAAGCTGCAGATGATTGTTGCTATTCCTGTGCAGGATACATGGTGTGAAAATACCCTGTTTCCCCGAAAATAAGACATCCCCTGAAAATAAGACCTACTTACAGTTTTGCCCCACACTGAAATATAAGGCATCCCCCGAAAATAAGGCCTCCCCATAATAAGATAACAATAAATCATAGAATCATAGAATCATAGAGTTGGAAGAGTCCTCAAGGGCCATCTAGTCCAACCCCCTGCCATGCAGGAACCCCCATCATAGGACTCCTGACAGATGGCCATCCAGCCTCCAAAGAAGGAGACTCCACCATCCTCCATGGCAGCATATTCCACTGCCGAACAGCTCTGTCATGAAGTTCTTCCTAATTAATTGAATTTCTTTTCCTGTAGTTTGAGACCATTGCCCCACGTCCTAGTCTCTGAAGCCATGGAAAACAAACCAGTCCCTTCTGCAATGTGACATCCTTTCAGATATAGTTGCCACACATTTAGTAGGGACTATATATACAGATTACATGCTAGGCAGCATTAAGTTTGTTGCAGGACCAGTCTACCTGGGACAACATGTCACTTCTTCTTCCAAATTGATGTTTAGAAACCAAATGGAAAAGCAACTGACTCTTACTTCGTCTCTGCCATCAGGACTGTGTATTCTGGGGCACCTGAGGTGAGCAGGCAAATTTGAGGAGAGAGGCTATGGGTATGCACAGCTTAATATTTCAACAGAGGGGAATGGCTAGGAGACATATAACTGTTGCCCTCTTGCTAGCATTGACTGCCTGAAATGGTTGCCTCACTCTGATGTATGGTAGTTCCAGCCCTACTGGATGTCTTATTTGCTTTTTTAAACTCATTTTTATATCTTTTCTATCTACCTTTTCCGTATAGACGGAAACCGGGAATCCATCTATAGTTCAGAAGGCAACTACAAGCTGATCTAACAATCTCTACAAAAACAGAAGCAGAGGCTAGAATGAGTGTTGAACCCATTATCAGTCATGGCCTTTTACTGTTAATTAAAAGTTTCCAAGTCTCCCTCAAGCATCCATTTCAACCTGGGGAGGTCTTTGGAGGCCTTGGGATGGCAAAAGCCTTTGAAATATCTGAAAATGGCCACTGCCCATCCCACTGCCAAACAAGCCATGTCACTTGAGCTTTTCCTTTTAGTGAGAGCTGCAAATTCCCAGCTCTTGCTTTGTGCAAGATTGCAAACCATGGCCCAGTTTTGACATTCTTCTCAGCTGCATTACACCCATAAATTTGTTTGCTTAAGCAAAAAAAAAAAAAAAAACCAAAACAAAACAAGTTTCAGTTTCAGCAGACGAAAAACAGAACAAGATCTGACCTGTTACAGTGGTTATGACTTCACGGTGGTTATGACTTGTATTCAGAGAGCATCACCCACTTAATAAAGAAATGTTGCTTTATCATTAACATTGCTGAAGTAATTTCTGTGTTGCAAGTAGACTAAGTAAATGTGATCAGCAGTAATCAGGACTCGGTGTTAGTCAATCTTCTAAGTTTCTTTCAGCATCTAACTTATGCTGCCCCCATGATATTTCAGAAGCCAGTTCTTGACCCACTTCCTGCCATACTGCTACCAGAACCAATGATCAAGTGGCTGAAGTAAGAAATCCAGTAGTAAGTTGCAACCATATTTTTCTTCATGGAAAAATAAGACATCCCCTGAAAATAAGACCTGGCACAGCTTTGGGAGCAAACATTAATATAACACACTGTCTTATTTTCGGGGAAACACGGTATTATATATTGCATGGTTTCTGGCACCCTCTAGGGGGCAGTACTGGTAATGCTTGTTAAATGCTTGTTTTTCTTTTTCTTTTTTCCCTATTCTATGCTATAAATTTAGCATTCGGTATTATCTGTGGATTTTGCTGTCCCCCGTGAATACAGGGTTCCTACTGTGCTGTTTTCTTTGGACCTGTCCAAGGAGCATAAAGCTTGCTGTTTGGATTGTTTTTGATGCGGTTGATGAGGCTCATTCACACATTTCTACCTAGAGCGTCTGGTTATGTTTTGTTGTTGTTGTTTCCTTTGGTTTTGGTATAGTCCTGTGAGCTCTTAATCACTCCATCATGTAGCCTGGGTGGAAGTTTATTTTGCATTCAGTGCCCCTTTTAAAAACGATAATAAAAAGGGTAAATCAATACGTCCAATTGAATGATTGTCAAGTCCCAAAATAGGGTTTTAAAAATTATTTTCAGATGGGCTAGCCCCACTGAAGTCCGCTGAATCCCACAAGAAGCCAATAAAGATCCAACGCGAGAAATCCGAGGAATACTGAATTTATTGATATCAATAAAACCAGCAGGTGAACATCCGCCTTCCACCCGGGCTAAGATGTCCGACCCTGAGCACATGGAGAATTCCTACTTTTATTGACTTTGCCTCCTCCCTTTCCCTGGGCGGCGCCAATCCCAGAGATTGGTCAGGGGCAGTTCAAATGACCCAATCAGAAGGGGTTGGGGGTTGGTTGGGGGCAGTTCTGGGTGGTCCCTGGCAGCTGGGCCAGAGCCCATGCAAATGCTAATGGGTTCAGGTAAGGTAGCACAATAGGACCGGGGAGCAAGGTATTGTCTTTGGATGCAAGCAAACTGAAGGATATCAATAAGTCAATAACAGGCAAGAGGAGACAATTATCAGAACCAGTGGGGGGCAGGAAGGTTTGTTGGGAGCTCACACATAGGGTTTTGGGAAGAACAATGGTTTGGGTGTACAGAGGTGCAAGACATTATGTGATTACATTCAGGCGTTGAGGGAGATACAAAGGTGTAAAGGCACAAGGATGCAAAATTCTTGTAAATTTACATAAGAGTGGTTTTTGTAGTTACAGAGAATGCAAACATGAGAATACAAGTTCCCTTCGGGTGTGAATGAGACAACGATAAGTGTCCTTGGGCATTGATAACAATCTGAAGGCATGTAAATCTGAGGTGTTGATCCCTGGAGGCAGCTGTTGTAGATACGTGACAGAAATCCAGGCGATGATGGAGGCTTGCCAGCCTTGTGAGACCCGCCATCTTCGAATAGTCATCTTCTCCAAGCTCTGCTTTTCCTTAGCCCCAGTTGATGAGATGTGGGGGTCAAGGGAGAGGGTATCTTAGGACGGTGGAATGAGGGGAGGTTAGACAGAGAAAGAGAATAGAAGGATGGGAGGAAGAGAGAGCTTGTTGTATTTTTGGTTGGTGCCAGGGGTAGGCAAGGAGACCAATGTTTTTAAGGCGAGGTGACCAGTGTGATTGGTAGCCTCTTCTTCCTTTAGTCTGGGTGAAGGAGATATGAACTATTCTAGGACTTACTTTGCCCAGGCTAGGGGCTATGGCAGGGTTCTTTGGGTGTCAAAGGAGATGACAGGAGCAGGGAGAAAAGCTCCGGGTTTGGAGTAGTGAGACAGGGAGTGACTGGACAGGTAGGGGTTAATTTATTGTGAAAAACCCCAGAGCGAGTGGGCAGAAAAAGGGGGAGGGTTGCTGTACCATGAAACCCCAGGAAGAAATGGAGAGAAAAAGGGGGAGAGGGAAGGGTTAACGTGTCGTGTAAAGTCCAAGGAAGATTTTCTCAGCCCACAGCGCTTCCCAAAGCCTTTTTCTGGCCGCGTAAGGGGGTAGGCCGCCTTTTGCCCAATAACTCGGGAACGGCTTGGTATGTTTAAACGGGGTAAAAAGCAGCTTGCTTTTCTCAGTATGGAGATCAATTGGGCCATATTGTTGACTTTCGGAACTGGTCCAAAAGTTTCAAAATTTTTGTTTTTCACAGTGTCTTCACATTCCCCCCTTTTCGGGTTGAAGGTGTCCGACAGGATCACCTTCCAGATGGATCTACTCCATATATCCTAGGGTCCAGCCACCTGTCTACTTAGAAGGGTCTGGGGGGGGGGGTTGCCTTTCCGCGTTCAGCGGGATTGGAGGGAAATTTTCCATAGGACATGGTTGTCTATTAGGAGCTACACATGGCCGGTTTATCCCTAAGTAGTATTATTATCTGAGGCAAGGCATGGGGGAGCAAGTCCACCCAGCTGTTATCAGTTTCCTGAGCCAATTGGAAGTGAGACTTTAACATCTGAGTGACATCTTCCCCTGGGTAATGGCTGCCAGGGTGCATGCAGGGACCATTTTACATATCTAAATGTTGTGCAACCTCTGTATGATTTCTGCCACAAAGTGCACCCAATTCTCTGAATTTAGATAGAGGGAAATAGCCAATTTAGGATCTGGCTGGTTTGTGTACTCTGAATCAATTGTTTCAATGCATTGTGTGCTGGAAGCGCACTGTTTGAATTAATGTCTCCCATGGGGAGCAGGGTGGCAGGGTTTAAGACATTATGTACTTAGCGTGGGACTTCCAGTGGCCTCTCTTTTGCTCCCATACTGTGTTATCAGCATGTGAGGCATAAAGAGTTAGTGATGCCCCCAAAGTCAGCTTACTTGCTTCTCGACTTGGTCTGCAGCTGCCATTGCTACCTAGGGCACGCTGTCCAGCCCCTGGCATTCTGGTCCAGTTGGCTGGCAAGATAGGCTGCTGGTCTCCACCAGCTCCCTTTAATGTGGGCCAGGGATACCTCAAGCCGGAGCTTCGTTAAGCTTGATCTTTTAGGTTCTGGAATGCCTTCCGCATCTCTTTACTAGACTCAACCCTTTCACCCCTCTGTTTTAGTCCCACAAAATAGAGGTGTAACCAATTGTGCAAAATCAGAGATCTAACGTGGCAGCCATTCCCAAGAAGGCCCTCCATTTCCTTCTAGGTTGAAATAAGCCGAGGTATAAGACCTCAATCTGCATGCTGTATGTATTGCTTTGGAAACTTTGCCAATAGGTTAAAATCAAATAACAGTTCCCATTGTAATTTCTATAGAGGCAGAGAATTCCCTGGATAACTCTCCAGTTGGGAACTGATTTCTGTGGTTCTATTCTGAATTGAAGAAACAAAAACACTTTAGTACATGGGCACCCAGTTCAGTAGTGTTATGGGACTCAGTCAGCCATTTCAGGAACGAAACAATGTTAAGTTTTTGATCCTAATTCAAATTCCAGATAGACCAGTCCTGCAGCTGGAGGCTCTACATTTCCTGGAGTGAAAGGCTTACTATTCAGCAGTAGCTCCCTAGGAGTGCGTAAGAGGAGGGCTTTAGAGAGAGCAGGAGAGTGCGTGAGGGAGAGAGATAGAGATAGAGATAGAGACCCCACACTCACCAAAGCGTTGCAAGCAGTCTCTGGAGTTCTTAGCAGACTGGGCGGACAGGCGGCTGGCAGCATTGGCGAATTGAGAGTCCAGGGCTAGTAGTGAAGGTGGGGAGTCCCAAAATAAGTCCAAGCAAAGCGGGGACAGATGGGGGGGCAGGTCCAGTCGATGTAAATCTGGGTGAAGCTTGAACAGTGTCCAGGGGAAGGTCCAGAGAAAGTCCAAGAAGGTTCTAGGGAAGGTCCAATGGGATGAGGTTTACTTCTTCCTCTCTGCCAGACGATCTTAAGACGGGGGGGGGGGGCTCCGGCTGTTGGCACGCCCCCCTTCCTCCGGTGTGGGGGCTGTGTTGACCCCAGAAAATGGATCCGGGATTTGTCTTCCACCCTCATGTTCAAGCAGCTGGGCGGTGGCCCCTCCCTCACCACCAGACTGGGAGGTCTCCTCGAAGAGGGGCAGTCGTAACACCTGCAGAGAGAGAGAGGGGGGGAGAGAGAGACAGAGAGAGACAGAGAGAGAGACACACACACACAGAGAGAGAGAGAGGGGGAGAGAGAGAGAGACCCCGTCCGGACTCCCTGGAATAGGACGGCAGGGGCTGGTTCCCTGGGTCAGGCTTTTGGGCTAGGGCAGAAAAGGGTGACCATGCAGGGGGCTGAGTGGGGGCAGTTCTAGGCAGGCGGTGGGGGTGGCTTAGATGAGCAGCAATGGGCAGGGTTTTTTTGCGTTCGGGATCCGGTAAGATAATTGTCCAGACCCATTGATTATCCATCAGCCATTCCCCCACCAGACTGTAGGGAACCTGGAAAGTTCTTTGTTCAGGCGGCAGGGGTAAGGAGGCTCCTATTCTCCTAAGGGATAGGAACGGGGGGGGGGATAGGCTCTGCCAAGCATATCTCAGGCTCCCCCCTTTTCGGATATGATAGTGTGCTTGGCACATGCGTCAGTGAAAGAGGTCGCCTGATGACGGCCTATGAGTACTAAGGGAGTTAAAAAGGAGGGGGGGAAGTCACAAGAAGGAGGGGGTTTGAACTGGATACCCCACCTCATGGCAAGGACCTAGATAGTAGGGAGGGGTTCCAGAAAGCAGGGAAAAGAGGGAACGCATGGGCAGCTGGGAAGGAGGACCCACAAACCACACCATGTAAGCAGGGGTTCATTCCGGCAGCGGCCAAAACAAAAGGGGAACAAGGAACCAGGCTCGGCAGTTGCCATGAGATCCCCAGGCTACTCGGATTAGGCCATTTTTAGTGGGTTTGGAAAAAGGGGGGGTAGCCTTCCCCCTCCTTCTCCAATTTGGAACTAAGATGTCCCCACCCTCATGGGGAACCCTTAATCAGCGAAGAAAAGGGGGGTAGGCGGGGGGAAAGTGCATGCTTTCTCTTCTAAAAATGGGGAAGGCAGAATGTTAGAGCCACCTTTTCTCAGGCCATGTTAAGGAAAAATTGGAATATTGAAACATAGAATACACACACGTTGGAAGGAGGGGGCCTCTCAATCACCCAGGCACAGCTTAAGACCATCCAGCACACAGAGGGAGTGAGGGGGCGTCTTGCATGGGCACATATACACACATATACACACACCATTCCTGCTGCTCAGAGAGAGAGAGAGCGCACTCTGCAGAAGCTCAGAGGCACCATCGCTCTCTGACCCCAGGGAGGAAAATGAGGAGAGGAAGGCATTGGGGGAAGGGGGGTGCATCCACATGGTCCTGTGCTTTCCCATGTGCTCTCCGTACACACACACACAGCTATCGGAAAGGGGGAGTGCAGCAGCCAAGGCAAGAGAGGGGCCAGAAATCGCAGGCACACGTTGGCACACACACACACAAGGGTTGCAAGACCACACACCCCAGACTCACAGAGAAGACAACACATTCATTCAATGCTCCCAGAAGAGGGAAACAGATAAAGTGCCCCCCTCTTGGGGTACAAGACACAAAACTGTGCCAAGAACAAAAAACACAGTCCCTGCATAGATGGTGATCTCCACAAGGACAGTCCACTTGGGAACCTTGCTCTCCCAGTGGGAATGCGGGCATGAGCATAGCGTTTTCCACCTGATGCCATCCCACTAAAAGTAATGGCTTACTCTCTTTTCAAGCCCCAAACAAGGGCTCCTTTGTTTTACATTATTGTTACATGTGGTGGAGGGGTGTCAGTCCTGTTCCCCCTCTGTGGCAGCCATCAATGCACGGAGAGGGGGAGGGGGAGGACCTACCCTCACTTCGCAGGGATACCGGTCCCCCTGTGCGAGGGGGGACAGTCCCCTCCTCCCTGCCCCGGCCATGGCCGCGTGGCGGGAGGGGGTTCCGGGGTTCCAGTTGGCGGGGTGGGTAGGGGTTGCGCCAGTCCCGGTTTGGGGGGCGTGGAGGGACTGGATCAAAGATGCGGTGTTCCCTCCTATACTGGTCCCGCTGGGGACACTCTCGGACCCAATGATCTGGGGCCCCACAAGAAAGACAATGGCCGCGATCCCTGTAGGGAGCCCTCGGCGGTGGCCCCGAAGGGGGGCTCGGCTGCCAATACGGCTGCATTGCGGCGGCTAACAATGTGGCTTTCTTTTTCATCTTTTGTTCCATCTTAGCTTCCTCTATGTCAGGCCTCTGGTAATAAACCTGAAAAGCAGTTTGGATTAGGGTTTCCAGCGGCTGAGCAGCAGGGGCAGGAAGCTTTTGCAGTTTTCTACGAATATCAGGGGCAGCCTGGGCTATGAAAGTTGTTCGAATTGCAGCCAGATTTCCCGGTTCCTCGGGGTCCACATCCGTGTGCCGGCGGAAGGCATCTTTCGGCCGAGTTAAGAATTCCGCCGGGGTTTCATCTGGGGTTTGGATGGTGTTATACACCTTTTGATAGTTCACCACCCGGGGGACCCCCTTCTTTAAACCTTCCCGGACAGCCTGGCGTGCCCCCTCTATTACGGCCCGGCCGAACTCGGTATTGGGGTCATTTGCTTCTGCTGGGGGGTTCAGACAAAGGGTCTCCTCTGTGCTAGGGGGAAGAGGGGGGTCGGGGCCATTATCTCCACCATCCCCTCTGGGTAAGCCCTGAATGTAGGTTCGCCGCCAATCAGTATAAGCCTCATAGGCCTTATTCATTACTTGCCGGCGCTCTTCCTCATTCAGAAGGGCTGATAGTAAAGAGAAAAGATCAGGAATGTCGGGGCGATGAGTGGAAATGACCCGATTGACCAGGTCCACATATCTCTGGGGGCATTCTCGGTAAGGAGGTAGCCCCTGTTTCCAATTGTATAAATCGGAAGTGCTGAATGGGGTGTGTACAAAGACCAAACCCCGTGGGCCTGGGACCTGCCTGAGCGGAAATTGTCCTGCAGCATTTGTAAAAGTCCCAGGGTCGTTTGAGGCAAACCGCTCCGGTGCTTTCCGGGCGCGTTCAGGCCTCCTTATTGTTTCTGGGGATGGGTCGGGAGGTGGGGAGACGGGGGAGAGAGAAGGCGGAGAAGCCTTGGAGGGACCTTCTCCTGCCGAGGTTGGAGGTGGGAGACTCAGGGAGGGAGGAGGAGGAGTGGCAGCGGGGGCTGAGGGTCCTTCACTGGGGTGCCCTCCCCCCTGGGGCAAGGGGTCAGTGGGTGCAGGAATGTAAGGGGGTGGAAAATCTTCTTCCTCGGGTGGTTTCACGTGGGAAGAATCCCCCCCAAAAAGGACCTTCGAGGCGGCTGGTCTCGCCTCTGGGGCTGCTAAGGCTGCGAGCTTCCCCAGCCGTTTTATGAACTGGGGCCCGAGACCTCCCTCCTTACAGAGGACAACCTCTTCTCCCAGGTTGAAGAAAATGTGGAGATACGGCAGTTCCGATAGGCGGTGGTTCTGCCATAAGTAACGCTCAAGGTGTTGAAGGGTCTCTCCAATTGTCCCCTCCCGTGGCCATCGGGGGAGACCTTGACCCAGATAGTACAGGGGCCAGACATCCCTGCACAGTTTAACCAATTTTTCTTTCTTGCATTTGGTCCCCGGGTCTATAAGGGTGGAAAAGTGATCCAGGGCGATCCTAAGGGGAGTCTTAGCACTCCCAGCAGCAGAAGGTTCATTACCCATTCTCGCAGCTAAACGGGGACCAAACTCTTTACCTCAAAAAAACACAAAAAGGGGAGTCTTAGCACTCCCAACAGCGGAAAGTTCCTTGCAGCTAACTTCAAAAAAAAACTCACAACAAGACTTCAAAAAAACTCACAACAAGCCAATTCACTACAAGCTTTTGGAAAAAGCCAATTCACGGGTTACACTGGTCTGGCCTTCTTGACCAGTTAACCCAATCGATCCGGGAGAAGTTGCTCGGCAGCGTCTGGACGCTTTTGGGTCCAGCACGTCTGTCGGGGGTTCGTCAACCCCCTTCTCTCTCGAGATCGTGCCCCCCCTTTCGTTCGTGACGAGCCTGCCCAGCAGAGCTCCCCCCAAACAAGCCTAAGTCCAACCCAGCTCCTGCTTGTGGCACGAACGAAAGCCTTATCAGTGTGATAGTCCTGCTCTTACAGCAACCTCTACCCCCCAATCTGAGTCCAACCCAGCTCTTGGGGGCACACCTAAAGGGGGTCAGGGGCGTCCCACACTCTTACCAGTCTTCTGTCCCTCTGTCCTGGGTCCAGACTCCTGGTTTCGACCTTCTTCTAGGTGCTGCAATGCTGCAAAGGAAAAACCCTATTTCAGATTTCTCTCCTTTCGTTCGGGGCTTGCAAGGGTCTGCTGGGCAAGTTCAGTTCCCTTTTTCCCAGCAAATGGCCGGGTGGCGCCAAAAAGGGAATGGACTGGTCCCAGTTTTACCTTTAAAGCCGCTTGGAAAGGTGGCTCCCAAAATCCGGGGCCAAAGAGGTGGCCACGGAGAGGTTTTAGGGAGTTTTAACCCTTTCCGCTCCTGGCTGGCCTCGCCAAAATGTCAAGTCCCAAAATAGGGTTTTAAAAATTATTTTCAGATGGGCTAGCCCCACTGAAGTCCGCTGAATCCCACAAGAAGCCAATAAAGATCCAACGCGAGAAATCCGAGGAATACTGAATTTATTGATATCAATAAAACCAGCAGGTGAACATCAGCCTTCCACCCGGGCTAAGATGTCCGACCCTGAGCACATGGAGAATT
>JAHTLZ010000348.1:18034961-18058731 GCA_023846285.1 Phrynocephalus versicolor
AACCTGCAAACCAGCATATGCAATGGACTGTGTTCTCTTGTAAAAAAGATGCTAAGAAGGAAATTCAATGCACGTATGTGCCTGATGTAAATAGGGGGTTTAAAATGACATTGTTACAAACATATGAGCAGACCTCTGCATCATAAATGGATGTTGCAGAGTTAACCTAAATATTAATATTGGACATAATGATTTTTTAATAGAGTGGCTAGAGATATTCTCAAACAGCACACATGAAATAATAATCAAGGGAATCTTTAGAATTGACTCCTTGATGTAAGAAGGAAATTATGAGTAATAATATTGAAATAATTCAATATTCAAAAAGTAAAGTAAAATAAAACAAAACATAACCTTTTTGTTTACAAATGTGGACATTGTGCTTTTGTGCCTGCAATTTGAAATGCCAGTAAATGGTCCCACAGAGCTGCACAATATCATGCCCACATTGCCAGCAGGAAAAAGGATCCCATGCTTTACGTATCAAAGGGCAACCTGAATGTTGACAACACCAGAGGGAATTGGACAGATTCCTGCAGGAAAAGTCCATCCCAGGTTACAAACCATGATGGAGATGTGTAATAACCAGGCTTAAAGCCAGGGTACTTCAAGGGCCAGATGCAGGGGAGTGGTATCAGGAGATAGACGTCTAGTCTCGTGCACTCCCAGACGCATTTGATGGGGCCACTGTGAGATACACAGGAAACTGGACTAGGTGGGCCTTTGGCCTGATCCAGCATGGCTCTTCTTATGTTCTTATGTCCCTGTGTTAAGTACTTGAAAAGTGCTTTCATATCTCCCTTTAGTCTTCTTTTCTTAAAGCCCAGTTCTTCCCCTTTTTTCTTCACAGGGCTTGTTTTCCATTTTTCACTTACTTTCATTTCCCTCCTTTGAACTTGCTCCAGTACTCTAGATGAGGCCTAACCACCCATTCTCTTTGGATTATTCCACCCTCTAGATTTGCGTAACTGTCACCTCTGAGACAGCACAGTTTTAGCCAGAGTAACTGAAAATGGAAGAAGACAAAACTACCTTTATTATTTCACGTGTTCTGATTTTCTGCTTTGTTAATCACCACTTAAGGTTTATGCTTTGAGCAATTTTCTGTATCCTTCTGGGTTCCAGAAAAGACTTTTCTGAAGTGCTGTTTCTTGCTTTAAAAATAATTTGTGCAGGCATGTGTGCGATTGTGGGGGTGTACACAAACACAAACACATGCACACAAGTATATTTAATACACTTATCTACTACTGCTGCCTTTGGAGATTGGCAGAAAAGCTCATAATTTGGGTTTAGACAGTGGAGAGAGAAAAGGTGATGGAAGTAAAATGCAATATATTTTCAGAGTGAGTATATGGTATCACTTTGACTTGTATTCTTCCATGACTCCTCTTTCCCATAATTAAGCACTGATTGGTTGCTGGGACATTTTTGTGAAAGCATTATTCACTCATATTTGTGTTTCTGTCCTTTGCATAGCATATTATCCTTGCTGCCAGGGGGCTCTGCCTTTCAACATGAAGAATTCTTACAATTCAGGGACTTCATCCTGTAAAACATTGTGTGTGTGTGTGTGTGTGTGTGTGTGTGTGTGTGTGTGTGTGTGAGAGAGAGAGAGAGAGAGAGAGAGAGAGAGAGAGAGAGAGAACCATGAAATATTTCAGATTTAAAGCAGGCTATGGAAGTTAGGATCAGTTCTTCAATCTATATTGTTGCTCAGTTTCCCTGGTGCATATAGTTTTCCTGAGAAAGTAACTTTGTAGTTGTTGGTGCATCTTGATCAGAAAGCTCACAGGTGACTCATTTTATGTTTCATATCCTGTTTGTTTGTCTGTCTGTCTGTCTGTCTGTTTGTTTTTAATCGGGCTTGAAGAAATGCGATTTTGAAGGGTTTACAGGAAAAGTGAATATGGGGGGGGTCTGGCAGCAAAGATCACATTTTTTGATCCACTTTGGTTTTTCCTAAGAGAATGGGGTTCCAGAGTATCCCAAATATTTCCCTTGGAACCTGCATGAATATCAATAAACATCAACATTCTTTTCATACCCAGGAATTTATTTATTATATTTTATTTTAGAGTATTTTTATCCCAACTTTCTCCTTGGAAAAAGGACCAAGGCGGCTTACAGAATGAGGGATAAAATACAGTCCAGTACAATTTAGACATGTTCAAGTATTGAGAGCCTAGCTGCCCTAAGCATATCCGATCTCGCCTGATTTCGGAAGCTAAGCAGGGTCAGCCCTGGTTAGTACTTGGATGGGAGACCACCACGGAATACGAGGTGCTGTAGGTGCCCGGAGTAGGAACTGGCAAACCACTCCAGTATTCATGCCAAGAAAACTCAATGGACATGGAGTCATGAAGAGTCGGTCATGACTATAATGACACAACACACACACATACACAAGTATTGAGAACAAGGAATTGAGGGACATCTTACAGCATTAATAGACAATATTACATTAAAGCTACAAGAGAACGTCAGCAGTTAAAGGTGAGTAAAGTTACATGTAAAGTTATGAGTGATGAAAACTAACATTGAAAACATAGTGTCAATGTGAACCCATAAGGTTTAAGTTGTTATAAACACAAATTTTATGTGATCCCATAGATTCATATAAAAGACACATAATAGGTAGACCATAATTCAGGGAAAGGTTGCCTGAAGAGAAAGGTCTTTGCCTGTTTCCAGAAAGCCAACAGAGATGAGGCATTCCTGGCCTCTAGTGAGAGGGAGTTCCAGAGTCTGGGCGCAGCAGCTGAGAAGGCCCTTTCATGCGTTCCCATAAGACGTACCTGTGAGGGTGGCAAGATGGAGAGTAATGCTTCTCCTGATGAACAAAACAATCCAGTAATTTAGCCAGGAGGAGGTATGATAAGATAGAGCAGTGGTGGCAAACCTTCGGCACTCCAGATGTTTTGGACTACAACTCCCAGAATTCCAAGCCTAGATTGCCAATGACAAAGGGCTGTGGGAGTTGTGGTCCAAAACATCTGGAGTGCCAAAGGTTAGCCACCACTGAGATACAGCAATAAGTTTGTTAACATTTTCCCAACTTTTCTGCGCCAGCTGATGTTTCCCTTCTGCTAAAAGAAGAGCCTTGTTCAGGCATTGAGTAGAAGTGTTGTTCTGATTCTATGAACAAAAAGTGCATACCTCTCTTATACCTAACTCCCCTCTGTCCCATTTTTCACATGTGGAGAGCTAAATCTGAAGCCTTCTGCTTTGTCAGCCTTTGGAAGCTCTCAATGCCATTAGAAGTTCTAAAATTCATGGCTACCCCTAGTATGGAGATGCTCCATGCATAGAGAAAACTCTTACGTTGAAATGTAGTTATCCTAACACAAGAACTACAAGGAAAGGACCAAGACTAGCCTGCTTCTTCTGCTCACAGGTTTGGAATAAACCTTTTATTAAATTCCTCAAGAGAACTGAAGTAGGATGAAATTTCAGGCAGTGAAGAAGAAAGGAGGAAGGAACAAATGGCAGAAAACCAGATTTCTAGTCTTGCATGCAACAAAATAAGCACTGTCTTACTAGTCAGTAGGCAAGATGAGGCAGCAGGTTCATCCTGACATCAGTAGTCATGTGTGAGCTGGAGAAAACAGAGCATTCCAGATTATGTTTGTGGACTCCATACATGTAGGACTTTTCATTGTGCAGAGACTAAGGCCAAGCATGTTTCCACTCCATGCATTTGCTAAATTTCATCATCCTTCACCATTTACTGTGCTGGGTGTAGGAACTGCAGTACAGCAAAAGCTTTCATGTTGCCAACCTTTGCAATGAAGCCAATCTAAAAGTGAGGCCATGCTACCTCTAGCTCAGATCTTGGTTTTAGTGATTTGGTTGAAGATACTAAGCAGGCGTGTGTTTTATAGAGCAAAGAGACATTCATTTCCTGCACTCCTTTTCAGCAATGTAATGCCACAGCAACAGTGTTTGCTGCTTGATATTTCCATGCCTACCAATATATACCTAGTAATTTCAGGTCTCATCAAATATGAACATGTTATTATTTTATTGCATATAGCCATTGCTATTTGAAGAAGGAAAACTATGCAACTTTGGAAAAGTGGAATGAAATAAGAAGATGCTCTCAATATTGCACATGCCAGTCATGACTGTAAGGACACCACAGAGAGAGAGAGAGAGAGAGAGAGAGAGAGAGAGAGAGAGAGAGAGAGAGCTTATAATCATTGTGGAATATACAGGTTTTGAGCTTGACTCCTCCGTCCCTCCCTCCCAGTGCTCTGAAGAGCAATTATAATCCATCGGTTTCATTCCTGTCTTGGAACAGTGTAGGGCTCACTTACCTGAGCAGTGGCACCACTAGCATCAGATGAGCAAGTAAATAAAAAGGACATCCAAGCAAAACATTCTGGATTTGGATCTTCACATCCCTAGAAGGTCTCAGAGTGGCCAACTGGGTGCCCCAGTGAGCTGGCTGAGAGATTACTTAGCAGCAGCTTGGTGCTCTGACTTGTTTCAAAAATGGAACCCTGTTTCTTAAGGTTAAACTGGATGATGTGCTTAGCTCACATATATAAGCTTTGCTGTCTTAGCTGGGAGAAAGGTTTGCTCTGCCAAAAGCTTTTCTCCACTCTGCACCTAGCAATCCAGGAAGGGATGTCTTTGGAAGGTAAGCACAGGCATTCTTTGCAAGTCTGATTGCTCAAAGCAAAGTGTTCTGCTTATATACCGCCCCATACCACTTCAAGTAGTCTCTGGGCGGTTTACAGTTTTACTTACAGTATGCAAGCAACACATTGCCCCCCCCCAGCAAGTTTGGTACTCATTTTACTGACCTTGGAAGGATGGAAGGCTGAGCTAACCATGAGCCGGCTACCGGGGATTGAACCCCAGGTCATGAGCACAGTTTTGCCTGCAGTACAGGCATTTAGCCACTGCGCCATGAGGCTCTTAATAACTTTGATGGAGTCCTCCCAATGGAGAGAAGACCCCCTAAATGTAAGTTGAGTGACTTGTCTAGGTTAGACTTTTAAAATGAACCAGATCAGATGGGAAATGGGCAGGAATTGAGACTACCTCATTGGAGCCTCTTAACTTTGTTGATATAGGCCAAGTGGGCACCTACTGCAGGGGAGTGAATGGATGATGAGCTGCAAGGATATACGAATACTTGCCAGCTCCTCATAAATGCATCAAAATTAAGATTTTGTCAGTGCAAATGGAAGGATCCCATCTCCTTATACTATTAAAGGGTTAGAAATTGTAAATTGTTAGTTTGTGTTTCCAAAACCATCCTGAACAGGTAGTTTCAATTATGTTCTACAAATCTGCACTTTTTCCCAGGGCAGGGACTTAGCTGGGCTTATCAGTTGAAAATAAGAGCATTCCTGAATGATCTGAGGAAAATGAGAATGTATTTCCTTCAAGCAAGCTCCAGAGGGAGACATTCAATTCTGGGAACAGCCTTTACCCAGTTAAGTAGTTTGTAGGGCAGCAGCCACGGGCCAGTGTTACACGTAAGTCTGGTAAATCACATTATGCTATTCTAACACGTTATTGAGACAGTGTGTATGTTGTGTCGTTACAGTTGTGACCGACTCTTCGTGACTCCATGACCATGGAGTTTTCTTGGCAGGAATACTGGAGTGGTTTGCCAGTTCTTACTTTTGTACCAGTGATACTTTAAATAAATAAATAAAATAAAAATGGCCCACAAGTTTACTCTGTACTTCTGGCTTTAACCCACCTTTGAGACAGACCGGATGAGAAATGATTTATGAATGGAACTTTAATGGTTGATTAATTATTTATGCCAGTTTGATAAGTGTCATTGGGTTTTGACTTGTATAGATAGTTGGCAAGATGAATGATGTAATGTGAGCAGCGGTGGGGGGACCACAGCATTAATCAAACATAAAGCACATATGTTATTTATACCCTTGTTATGATCCATGTTACACATATAGATCTTATTCATTCTAACTATTGAGATTAGGGATGGGCACCAAACAAGAAATGAACTGCTGTTTCATCCTTTCATTAGCTAATGAAATGAAATGAAATGAAATGGGGAAGGAGCATTTCATTAAAGTGAAACAAAACAGCATTTTTTGTTTAAAATGAACGGATTCGTTTTGCTGTAAAATGGCTCTGCTGGGTACTAGAAGCACCAAATTTGGAGTGAACCTTCCTAGGCCTCTCCCCTCTAAGCCCTCCAAATTTTGAGATATTGGGGGTTTAGGGGGGCATGTTATTCAACTTCAAAAGGGGTGCCCCAGAAAAAACCTTCCAAGGAACAGTCCAAGGAAGGTTCATACCAAATCTGGTGCCTCTAGGACCCAGGGGACATTTTATAGAGTAACAAATTGGTTCGTTATTGTTTTGTTTTGTACATTTTTTTTAAAAAATGTTTCTAATGAAACAAAATGAATCAAGGGGGAAAAAACAAAATGAAATGAAACACAATTTTTCCGTATCTTTCCCATCCCTAATTGAGATCCAAGTGTTAGCCAAATAAATTCTGTTCTTATTCTTAAGAACGCACAATGAAATGAGCTATTTTAAATGTTAAAAAATGCCCTGGACATCCGTAAAAATGCAGCGATAATTATTTATATTATCTGATAATACCTACCGGGGGGTTGGGTCCTTAAAACGTTTGTTTTTGTCTTCTCCCATCGCAATGTATTTTTCTTTTCCCTTTAAAATGGATGTCGCCACCAGCCACAAAATGGAGGCAAGCCATATGATGTGGGATCATGTTCAACCAAAAGCATGCCCAGGTTGCAGACTGGGTGGGCAGGTCTGGCAGCCACAGAGGGCATAAAAAGCTCTGGCAGCCCCCATCCTTCTTTCAGTCTCTGGTGGGAGTTAGGGTGGATTGCTGTCTCTGTGACTCTAGCTTCAGTCCTGCAGCCTCCCTGTGTGCGTGTGTGCTGCGTACCTCTCGGTGAGTACCCTCCCCTGCTCCACAGTGCAGTCACTCTGTGGCTGCCTTGCACCCTGGGCAACACCCGCCGCTGCCTTTGCAGCCTCCCTGCATACCTAGTCTATACTGTGTCTCTGCCAGCATCCTTTTTTTTAGTGTTTTCTCTCTGGTCTGGGGCATTGGGGGATGCCTGTGCACAGAAATGATTTAAAAATCAGGCAAAAAACAGGTAGAAACAACAAATGAAAAAACAAAAAACGGTAACGAAATGTTTCAAAATATTCCCGAGAAACGGAAACTAACCAAAACAGACCTCTCAATGACAAACAAAAAACTGAAACACCATTTTTCTGTTTCGTGCCCATCTCTATTTGGCTTTATTAAGCAAGATTGAGCTAGGAATCCAAGGCCTAATTCAAACCTTACAAAATTGAAGGCAGTATGTCTTTTGAAAGTAACGAGGAGTGCAAGGAGACATGCAAAAATGCCTATGGCCAAAATCCTGTTGATGAGTATGGTATGTCTCACTAGATTAGTCCTTTTGCATCAATGGGAAATTGATGAGTCAACTCTTCAATAAGTTCTATTGATTCCAATGGGCCTACGGTAACAGCTACTGTGCAGAGCCCCCAGTTCTTTCACGGACCATTGACCTGCACTTGCATTGCTGCCACCATCCAGAGTATCCCAATTTAAAATAACTGAGTCCCAGTCAATTAGAGGAAATTTTATTGAGTACAAAGGTGATTCAGGTTCAAGTTCACTTGTGTACAAATACTAAAAGTTATTCAAAGCAGTAACGGTCAAGCTCTGTCTTTACCTCAAACCCCTCACAAACTAACTCAGTCCTATCCCTCAGGAAGTTTCTCCCTCTCTCAAGTGTGCAGTTTCCCTATCTGACCCTATCAGACTAAAAACTCCTCAGGTTGAGCCTTTTATGTGTTTGGGCTCCGCCTCCACACTCCTTATTTGGTACATGGTGTTAAGCCTTTACTCCCCTCCTGTTTGGGCACTTGATAGAGGAAAAGGGTAAATGCCATGCTACTCTAGCGCAACTGACTGCACTAAGCAGGAGGGTTTTGGTCTAAGTGTTCTGAGGGGGAAGACAAGGAGAGGGAGAGACAGTTATTGGGATTTCCAGAATAGGGATAAAAAATTACCCTGGAGTCAAGGTTATCAAGGAAAATGCACATTTCCATCCTTTGAGAGTGGACACATGAATCCAAACCCTGATGCAAGCCTTGCAAATTGAAGGTGGAGAGACTTTAGAGGTAGCTTATGACCGGAATATGCCATTCTTAATTAATGTAAGCATTTCAGTATTGCAACATGAATGTCTCTTATCTGCAGTTTTTGTGATTAAGAACTCAAGTGTGGTTTTTTTCCCCCAGGTAGGATTTTATATTTTTCTTTTTGCTGATGGGGACTGGTTGAGATTTCCTGCTGCTCTCAAACTGCCTGTGAAGTTGTGAGGAGTTATTTTGATGCAAGAAAACATCAACTTGACAAATGAATTGCACGAAAGTGGGAAGACCCTCCCTGAGTTTTATTAAATACTTCATCTGGGCTGCAGTCTTATCTCGGCTCCCAAAGTAGTTCTGCCTCTATCCAGTTGCTTTCAACATGATCAAAGCAATGTATTCCATGGATATTTATAGTGCCTTCAAGGTATTCCACGCTCTGTATCTTTCCTTGTGCACAGAACACACTTATTTTTGAATGCTATAACTATCCTTAATGAAACCAATTTAATACTTTTCTTTAGCCCTGTTTATTATCTCTGAACAGAACTTCCTTCAGGGGAAGTAAATTCAGAGAAGGCAGTGTTCAGGGATGAAGCACTAGTGTTTTAGAACTAAAAACAAGCCCTTCAGACTATGATTGGTGTCATTGACATTGGTATGAGTATATTCCTGGTGTGAGTTGTTGATCCCACTATATTTTGTTCAATAAGTCTACAGATTGACCTATCCTTTTGCACTCTATAAACGTAAAGAACCACAACTATTCCAATATAACTCCAGATACAGTGGAGTAGAAATTGTTTTCTTAGTAGATATCAAGCAGAGGCTTACCCTTCTTTTTCTGAATAGTTAATAAGGTGACCTGAGTGCTCGGGCAACTTACTAGCCTCCTTTCCCCCCATAGCAATGGGGGGACATGGGACACTTACGATGTATATGCAATATCTTCAAAATAAAAATAAACATGGAGCCTATGGAAAGCAATTAGTTGCTTAGAGAAATGATCCAAAGTGGTAAATTCTCAAGACATCTCAGAGGAACAATAAATATTATAGAAACCCATCAAATATCTTAATACTGATTTCACTTTAACTATTTCCAAGCTTTCTGTCTGGCTCTAGTTCCTGTTAGAGATGGGCACGAAATGAAAATATAGTGTTTCATTTCATTTCTCCTTTTGTTTCGTTACTAACAAATTTTAAAAAGAATTTTTAGAATGAAATGAAATGAAACTATTTGTTACTCTTTATAATAGCTGCCCTGGGTCCTAGAGGTACCAAATTCAGGGGTAGCTTCTTTGGATTATTCCCTTTAAGACCACCAAATTTGAAGAGGATTGGGGTTCAGGGGCTGAGTTATTAAACTCCAAAGTGGGTCCCCCAGGAGAAAATCATTTAATTATTAAGGGAAACATTTAATTGCTCCCCCGTGAGGGGAGCAAAATTCTTCCGAGTTTTTAAAAAAATGATTTTATCAGGGGGGACCCACTTTGGATTTTAATAACTCAGCCCCCTGAACCCCAAACCACTCCAAATTAGGAGAGCTTAAAGGAAAGAGTCCAAAGAATCTACCCTGTGGTTACCATGCTGATAGAGGACTATGATCCCTAACTTTCGAGTACATAACAAAATATTATGTACTCAAAAATAGGGATCACATGCATCTATCGGCATGGAAATGACAGGGTAGGTTGTTTTGCCTCTTTCCTTTAAAGCACACAAATTTGGAGAGGTTTGGGGTTTAGGAGGCTGAGTTATTAAACTCCAAATGGGGTCCCCCAAGGAGAAAATCATTTGTAATTGACTTAGAAACACTTAATCACCACCCTCCCACATGGGAGTGATTAAGCACTTCTGGTAATAATTAAATTACCTTCTCCTGGGGGACCCACTTTGGAGTTTAATAACTTATCCCCCTGAAACCCAAACCTCTCCAAATGTGGGGGGCTTAAAGGAAAGAGTCAAAAGAAGCTACCCACCAAATTTCATTTCATTTCCAGAGGGGGAAATTGTGTTTTGCTTTATAATGAAATGTGTCCTACTATTTCATTTCATAACAAAATAATTTGTTAAGTAATGCAATGACAAAACAGTGTTTCATTTTTCATTTCATGCCCATCTCTAGTTCCTATTAAATTATCCCTATGTTTCACCAGGTAACAGAACAGAATCATATTCCAAAATCTGGAGGGAGATTCCAGGATCAAGTGTAATTGGCTTTTTTTTGGGGGGGGGGTGTTGCCTACCATCGGACAGTAGGTTATCACTGCTGTCACCAGAATGGGAAGCCTGCTAAAATATCCAGAGTGCCAAACTGGAAAAAGAAAAAGAAAAACTAAGCTCAATGAACTTTATTGGGCACTTGGATTAATTGAGGGATTAGGGTTGTTATTTCCAAAGAAAATGCAGGACCAGAACCACATAATATCAATGTATAGCCCTCTTTAGTCATTACATAATCTGTTTTTATCAACTTCTTAGGGAAGCTAGACTTCTCCCTTTCATATTTTTTTCCACGTGGAGAGTGCCATGCTGAAGAAGAGAAACTTCTGCTTATGTATGTTCTACCACAAGTAAAAATCCTGAAAATTTCCTGTTCATCTGTATACCCTAATGCACCCTGAAGATTATCCTCTTCAGACACATCACTGTCAATGTGGTGTGAACAACAACAGAGTGGATATGAGCTAAGAACTCTTCTCCAAGTGTGCTGATAACTATGGGCCTTTTCACATGACCCCTAAGATCTGCTGGACCCTTAAATTTGGACCAGACATCTTGGGGGTTTGTTGCTCTTCCTTCCTCCCCACCACTCTGCACTTCCTTGCTTCTGTCTGCGTGAGGGGAGGGAGGAAAAAAAAGCCTTAAAAAGAGACAAAAGAATAAAGGCTTACCTCTGGTGTCAGTGGAAGCTACTCCGAGCCCCCGTCACTTCCTGATTCCTCTTAAAGGGGCGGGAGGCAAAAAACAACAACAAAAAGAAACCAGGAGAGCCCGGCAGATCCGCATAAAGGAATTGTCACCTTCTGAGAGCAGGTACTTGAAAGGTGTGCTGGGACGTGCTTATGGGGGCGTGGTCACACTTAATTTTCTGTAAGCTCCGGAGCTGGTGGGAAAACATTTTTAAGCTCCGGAGCTGGGAGCCATTTGCGGCAGAGTTTAGGGGTCGTGTATAAACGCCCTATCAGGTAGGTAACATCTTAGTAGGTCTCCTTTAAAGTTATATCTGAGGGTTAAATGAATAGATAACCTGTATGCAAGAATTCACAATATGCAACATTTACATTATTCATGCATGCAACCACAGTATTTAATAAGTGCAGTATTTAATAAGTCACTTACATAGTGAATGTAAGTCTAATGAATATATACAATATGTATATAACCTGCTGGTTAGAAATAGCAGATAGTCCTTTGCATAAGGCCCCTTTGGCTTACATCTCACGTAGTGTTAGTGGATGGCCCAAACCTTATCTGCCACTCCTTTGTGGGTTCTGCACCCAAGCTAGTTTTAAGTGAGAAGAAGAATATCTGTTTTTTTATTCCACAATCAGAATCTCTTCCATCCCTGGAACCATGCCTCTGGCTTCTGCATATAGTCAGCATCTTGTCCACAAAGTAGTAGTTCTATTTACCACACAATCATTTCTGAAAAGGGTAAGCACAGATGAGATGGACATATCAAGCCCATTAAGCATTCATTAACTACAAATGTTTCTAGGTGGGTTGGACTATTCTCTTCCACTCTCAACCTGCTCCTCATCATGAGATTGTTGTGAAAACAAAGCAAGAGAACATGTGCCTTGTCTTGAGTCTTCAGCAGTGGCTGGGTGAAAATGTAAACAGTGCAAACTATTCATAGTTCATACAATGAATAAAATGAAGGTGGATGTGTGCACATATGTTTTAATTGACTAAATGCTGATTGTTGTCTCATATAAATCTAACTGATGTTTTAACAGCACATTTTATCACAGTTAGGCTTTTAACTATCCAATATACCCTAGCTATTCATTTCATCACAAGTTCTTTACAAGGAGTTCTGTTTATGCTAAGTGCTTTTAAAGGAAGTGATGTAAATCCTTTAAGACAAACCATTACCATTTATCGGTCTGCCTACTTGTTTACAAAAGTGGCTATTAAAAATGATGAGAAAAAACAAATCCACAAAAGGGAACACAAATAACTTCATTGTACAAAAAAAAAAAAAAAGAATGAAAATGAACAAAAATAATAAGATTTTATAGCCCGTAGATTTATGTTATGTAAAGACAGACAACTTCAGGAGGAAAACTTAAAGACTGTCAGTACTTGAAGACATGCAATCTTCTTCATGAATGCTTCAGCGTAACTGTTGCTGCTTTCACTGGAAGTTGGGTGTCTGTGGCTGCTTTTACATGACCCCTAAAATCCGCTGCAAAATGCTTGCAGATGCAGAGCATAAAATTGTTTCCCCACCAGCAGCGGACTCTAAAAAAAAAAAAAAAAAAAAAAAAGTATGATCATGCCCACTTAAGCACGCCCCAGCACTTTTTACAAGTATCTGGTCTGGAGGAGGTAAAATCCTTGTTGCTGTTCCTTGTTGCTGTTTTAAAGCATTGCTTGCCTGGCCCTCCTCCAGTTTTTGTTTGTTTTTGTTGCCCCCCCCCTTTAACAGACAAGAATCCTAATGGGCTGGAACAATTACCTGCTGTGACGGCAGGCCAAGGTGAGCCTGCATTTTTTCTCTCTCCCCTCACCACAGGCAGAAGCAATAGAATCAAGAGTGTGGGAGGTGGGAACACAGGAAGCAGAACAAAAAAACCATGTTGGGGGGATCTGCATTTAAATTGCCAGCTGATTTTAGGGGTCATGTAAAAGCAGCCTGTGTTGTGCTGTCAAGTCAAAAGTGACCCTAATAGGGCTTTCAGGTTAAGTGAGATATTTAAAGTGTGGCTTTGCAAGCTCTGCTCCAGCAATCAATCTCTGTGGCTGAGCAGGGATCCAACCCCTGTTCTCCACAGTCCTTTATGGTCACTCTATCCACAGCTCCACACTGTGAATCTCAAGAGCTTACACACAAGTAAATAGATATGCTGTAGCATTGGCAGGCAACCTGATTTTTACAGATATTATGCATTGTAACACACACACACCAAATAAAAGCCCCTTGTATATGGACCATGCTGCTTGGGGCTCATGAGGTCTGTTGTCCAATACATTTGGAAGGTGCCAGGTTGCTTACCTCCAATAGAGCATCTGACTTTGCTTGCAGGTGTACTTGGGATTGTAGTGATAAGAACTACACAACACACGGATTGCGGTGTGAGCACGCTACGAGTCCCACAAGTGTCCTCTGTGTGTGTGTGTGTGTGTCTTGCCTGGGCTCAAGGCTTTTATTGGTTATAGTAAACAAGCATTACAAAGGGTGGAGTGAGAAGCACTGACATAGAAGTGGAAACTCTGGAGGTCACATAGCCAAGAATTCCATTGGTGGGGGAAAGTTTATCTGAGGGTTGCAGGCAGCTGTTTGTCCTGCAACCCCCATCTCACAGGCTTCCTGGATGATCTGAGGGGAGATACAGACCCAGCTGGCTTCCTGAGTATATGGGCTTAGCTATGGAATCCATTACCTTCCATCCGGGGCCTTCCCACTCAGAAAGAGAGGTTAATGATTTCCAAAGGCCTTACCTAGGCAGGCAGCTGGGGTCATATCTTTCTCCCCAGAGGGATTTCTCTACATGGGATTAAATTCAACAGCAGAGACAGCCCATTGCTGAAAGCCCACTAATGCTTCAGTGGCACAATTCCCTATGATTGTTCGGCCGAAATTGTCAAATTTGCAGACAAAGTCCTTTTGAGCAATCACAAAACAAGGCAAGGTATTCTGCAAGATGAGAAAAATGTTGTGCATAGCTCTTCAGACATTTCTGCCTTCAATAATACTGTACTATCTCTGTTGTAGAAATGCCTGAAGAGCTACACACAACATTTTTCTCATCTTGCAGAATAGCTTGCCTTGTTTTGTGATTGCCCAAAAGGAAATACTCATGGACTTAATACTGTATTGTCTCTGTTGTGTAGCTGCCTAGCTGCCCTAATCACATCTGATCTCACCTGATTTGGGGAGCTAAGCAGGGTTAGCCCTGGTTAGTACTTGGTTGGGAGACTACCAGGGAATACCAGGTACTGTAGGTGCCTGGAGTAGGAACTGGCAAGCCACACTTGTATTCCTGCCAAGAAAACTCCATGGGCATGGGGTCATGAAGAGTTAGTCATGACTGTAATGACACAACACACATCTCTGTTTTCTAGTATGGCCCTCAACAATAAGCATTTTCTTTAAGATTTTTCACAGGACATGCAAGCAAAGGTTTGTAGGATAAGCCTTGTAAATAATATTGGTAGATATCTGGGTCATGATCTGGTGGTGGGGGCTGTCATTTTGAATGAAAAAGAATAAATCATTTTTTCTTATTTTTTCTTTTCTTGGTAAGGGACATTACAAGGAACAAATTAGGAATTGGACATGTTTGAAAAAGGGTTAGAAAGGAAGGGTACGGGTAAACAGCAAGGGTTCTACCTAGAAAGCACACCCTTTGATAGAATTCTGTTGGAGACAAAAGAGAAACATATTAAGCAATTATACAATTTTCTACTAGACTTTGATACACAACCAGAAACAGTGAAAGAATGTATGGTTAAATGGGCACAAAAATTGGGTTATAATATAGAATTGGAACAATGGGAAAAATATGGAAAACCAATATAAAGCTCACTAAATCAGTTGCATTTAAAGAGAATATATATAAAATGTTTTATAGGTGGTATATGACGCCGACAAAGCTAGCTAAAATGAATGCCCATATATCAACTCTATGTTGGAAATGTAAACAAAAAGAAGGCTCATTCTATCATATGTGGTGGCTATGTAAAAAAGCACAAATATTTTGGAGTAAAATAAGGCAGATTCTGGAAGAAGTTCTTGGAAATTCTACACAATTAAAACCAGAATTTTTCTTATTAAATATAATGCCAGGTAAACTGGACCAACAGAAAGTGTATTTAGCCATACACATTGTAACAGCAGCAAGAGTTATTTATGCAAAACACTGGAAAGAACCAGTAATCCCAGAAGAACAAGAGTTGATAGCAAAAATCCTCGAAAGAGCAGAAATGGACAAACTGTCAGAATGGTTAGGAACACCACGGAAACAGAAACACCAGGAAAGTTGGGGAAAGTTCTATTTGTGGTTAAAGAAAAAAAGATAATTAAGTTTGTATTTGAAACATGTCAACAGCCAGAATCTTTTGATTGTATATACTAGCTATATAAGTCCTAATTGATATGCATATATATGAAATATGAAACTGAAGAAGTGTAATGTGCCTTGCCAAACCTGCAACCCCACCACCACCTATTTTCCCTTACCCAAAAAGAATAAATCATTTATTTAGTGAGCATACTGTGGCAATGATTTGGCATTCTGGAATGGTCAATTTTGGATGGGCCACTTCCTCCGCCAGAAGTTTGAAAGATCATAAGGTGTTGGAATTTCATTGGGATGAGTCAGAGAAGGTAGAAATACAAGAGAGATAGTGCAGCATTGGATGAATAATGTGTGCTGTTGCAGACATCAGCATCAGAGGATGTGTGTGTGTGTGTGTGTGTGTGTGTGTGTGTGTGTGTGTGTGTGTTAGAGATGGGCATGCAATGTGAAAATAGCATTTCATTTTGTTTTTTGTTTGAAATGATGGTTTTTTAAAAAAACAGTTTCATTTTTTGTTTTTTATTTATTTATTTATTTATTTTGACAACTAGTTGGGGCCCTGCTGGGTGATTTGGCAGTTTTCCTGCCAAGAAAACTTTTTTAAAAACAACAAGCACTGATCAGCTGGTGTGTGGGGCCCTACTGGCCACTTGCTGCCTTTTTTGTGTGTGTAAGCGCTGATCAGCTGGTGCGCGGGACCCTGCCGGTGATCAGCACTTCTTTTTTTTTACAAGCACCGATGCGTGTCAGCTGATCTGTGCTTATTTTTATTATATATTTTGACAAGCGCCGAGACCAACTGCTATATATTACTGTGAACTTTTGTGGAAAAATCTGCTTCCTCAGACATAAGAGTGGAAGTAAGGGGTCCAAAAACAAAGAGATGAGCACCATTTCAAATCTGGAAATGACTTTTAAGATCCCTGCTAACATTTGTTTATTCTCCTAAGATGTAGTGATCTGTAGACAATGGCAATGATTGGTGGCTAAATGGATCCCAGGCTGTAGATAACATAGCAGGAAAAACATATTAATGACTATCCCCAATCATCATCAAAGCCTTGGAAAGTCAATAGTATCTCTTATATAGCTAGGTGCAGGATAGAGTCCATATATCGAGATACCCCAACTGTGACAGTCTTGGTACTAGATACTAGTCTACTGGGGTTTCCTGCTTTGTGTATTTTTCATAGTAGATGGAAGATGGCTTGTTGACATTTGTGTGGTGTGTTGCTCAAAATTTGTTCACATATGTTTTCATGCAGGTTTTTCAGAAGGTTTTGTAATTCTTTTTGACATTTAGTAGTCAGGTCTGTGGTTTGGAGCTGGTGAAATTTTCTAAAACTACTTTCTTGAAATTGTTTGTATAATCTGAAGTCCATTTTTGTGGAGAAGAGGGCTTGAACGAGCTCCAGTGCCAGAAGTATGGGGCACACTTAAGTCTTGTTATAAAGGGGGGTATTTACAAATTTGATGTTTTCACATAGAATATTCAACCATCTTACTTTGTGTAGGACAGAGAGAGCAAAAATGAAATATTTCAACCTTTTTTTGAGTGAGGATATGCACCCTCAACAAATGAACTTCATATGGGGATAATACCAGTCTTGCATGTGCTAACACAGAAAGAGTATACATGGGATCATATTAACTTTTAGAGCTTAATGCGATTTTCTATTGTTGTACTCGAATGGTAAAGTTCTTTTCCCACCTCTGGTGTTTGGGGCAAACCCCCACCCCCTTTGTGTTCATTTGTTTGCTTCTATTCTCTTTTTGTTGTCTTTTTCTTCTTTCTCTGACATTTCCCCAAGAAACAATCACAGAGGGTCTTCTACATACTGGACTCTTCATTTTTCTTCCCCCTGCCCTTCAGACTGTAACTACAGATGGAACCTGTAGGTAAATGTATCTTTTTCTACCATAAATGTATGTAGAGTGATTTTATCATGCAAAGCGCTAGTTTTATCATGCAAAATACAAAATACAAAAGGGAGGAGGGAAAGGGAAGGGAAGGGAAGGGAAGGGAAGGAAAAAGGAAAATAGAAAAAGTGGAGAACAATGAGACTGGAATTATCTTTCTATGTTTCTGTGTTATTGTTTCTCCCCTCCTACTGTGTTAACTAATGGGAATAAGTGAAATTCCCCAATGTTTCATAGTTGATGATGGACGGGTCTTTCAGGAGTTTGCTGTAAGTGGTTTGTCAAGTCCTCCAAATAGCTTGCTAATCACCACTTCAAGTGGTAATAAACACAGTGAATTGTTCCTTGGGTGCAAAAGTACTAGAAGGATTCCCCCCCCCATTAGCATTTGACATGAGTCTGTGAGAAGATTTCAGGCCTGTTCATTAAGCAGGCCCATCCAATTCTGGCATATTAGAAGCAGCACTAAAAGAGAACTTTTGCACATTTTATGTTCTTATCTGGACTTTTCACTTTTAGACTTCTAATTTCCTCTCCTAGCCATGATTACCCACTGGAACACTTTCCTTGCAATCTCTTTCTCCATGTCTCTTATCATTTTATATGCATCAATCAGAGCCTATTTTATTTCCCCACCCCTCAACCTTGATGAATATTAACTAATTTTCTCCTAGTCTTCTTATGGTTCTACTTCCAGAGGCCCATTATCCATCCCTTCTGCCCTATCTTCTTGCTTTTCAATTTCCTTTGGTGTCACAGGATGTGCCAAATTACATGTAATTCACCTGTTGAAGCCTTGTAAATCTTTGGTACATATCCATAGTAATGTGCTCCAATTTTTACATTTCTCAGTATTGTGCTGTATGACGCTTACCTCACACCACTGACTAAAGTACACTTCAAATGACAGAGAGGCACCCATGATTCAGTTCAGCGTGCATCACATCCTCCTCTGAAGTGTTTCTTTTCTATTTATTTTAAGACCAACACGGGGTTCTTTCCTGAGGGTTTTTTTTTTGGGGGGAGGGGTTAAAACAAAACAGTGTTTTAATATGAAATCTCCTTTTAGAGAAAAAGAACAGTCATGTAGAATGTTAGTTATATTCTCAAGGAGATCTCCTGGGATGTAGACGAAGTAAATGCAGAACTGTCATACTTAAAAGATCAATAGCACTTCTATTTAATTTGTTTTTAATCATGCTTCTTGACAATTTTTTTAATTAGTGAAGAAGGGTATTTAATAAAAAGGTCCCCTTCAACTGTATCCTGTCCTTCTACACTGTTCTACCATTCCAGGCTTCTTTGTGTGTGCTTAAACATGTATGCCAGGTAGGGGTAATGTTAGAAACTCAGCCTCAATTGGAAATGAAGCAGAATTGATCAGTTTCTAATCTAGGCTATTTATTTGTGGATAATTAATGCAACCTGAGTGTACCCCAGTTCAGGGTTGCAGTTCAACAGAAGAGCATATGCTTGGCATGCAAAAGATTTCAGGGTCACCTCCAGGCACTCCCACACATGAATAAGAAAGAGGGATGCTTAAAACCTAGACATGTTGTGAATGCCCTCCATATTGAGCAGTAGAGATGGGCACGACTCAAAAAAATGGTGTTTCGTTTGTCGTTTGGTCGTTTAGGGGTCCTTTGGGTTCATTTTCGTTTTCTTGAGTTTTTTTGCAAAAAAATTTGTTTTCGTTTCGTTAGGTAACAAAACAAAAAAAATGAAAACAAAAATGAAAAATTGCTGTTTCGTTTCCATTTAGCACAATTCAATGTATTTGCCGTAACGAAAACGAAGCGGTCGACAAAATTTTTCGTGTTTCGGGTCATTTCATTTCATTTTGGATTCAAAATTCATTTTTCGTTTCATTATGTAATGAAATGAAAAAATGAAAACGAAAACAAAAAAAAGCTTGTTTCGTGCCCATCTCTATTGAGCAGAGTGAATGAAGTCAGCCTTAAGAACAACTGACCAGTGGTTCAACCTGCTCCAATGCTTCCTTGCTATAAGAACCATCTCCCCTTTCTCTATTTACCTGTCCTGAACCAAGAAGTTCAAAACATATTGTATGGGCTTTCGTGCGTGTCACCTAGAAGACATTTGTGCAAAGTCAAGCCAAGAGCAGAGTTTGGCATATCTATCTATGCATGTCCTTGTTAGCATATTAATTAGCTTTAATAAATTGCATTTGATTATTGCATTTGATTATTAATCAAATATTAATGGGAGAGTTGCAGATACGGCCTGCTTTGGAATCATGGAGCTTTGGTCCTGAGACAGGGCATAGCCTTCACAGTAAATATATCAGTTTATGATAGATCTAAGAGCCTTATCCCACTGCCAAAAGAACCGGCTCCTAAGAGAAGGTGGATTCACTCTGCCAACAATCATATGATTCAGAATGGGGGGGGGTTATGTGTTCTCATCGACGGTGCTGTATTCTCTGCCTAAGTTTTGTCCTCACCACCATGATGCACATCAAAATGCCAGTTTCTGTTATGTTTCCCTGCTTTTCCATTGCAAACATTTTTTTAAAAGTTTCTATGCCAACATATCATCTTCTTTGTGTTACTGGGAACTCTGCGGTGATGTGTGCTATTATATTTATTCTCACATCATGGTGTTTAATAGGGGAATTTTCAGTAAATTTTCAGTAATTTCAGTAAAATCCTGAATTTAAAACAAACAAACAAACAAACAAGCAAACAAACAAAAACACGGGAAGTAAGCACAATGGGGAGGGCGAGAGAAAAAAACAACAGCATTTCAGAGTCCCCACTTAAGTTTGCATCACCTTAAAAGACGCATCAAAAGTAGCTCCAAAAACCAGTGCTCCCAGATGTAGTTGCTGGAAGAACCACTAGGATGCAATTTATTTTAAAGCCAGCTGTTCATGGGGGCACAGTGTTTGAAGTGCTTTTTAGCAGTCATAGGAAAAATTTCTAAGTGTCTGCTCTTTTCTTTTACAGGTTTCTGGCAGTTTAGGTGCATGATACATGGGAGAAAGGGGCAGCTGGGAGGCAGAATAAAAATTGGAGGTGAACGCATAAATTATTAGAAAATTTTCTAGACAGAGGCTGCAGACCCAAATTAAAAGCCTGACTCAAAATAACTAATTCTACATGTATTTGTCCTGCCATGGTGCTTTCAAACTGCTTCTTCGGGAATCTTATGCTTCAGCAAATGTGTATAGGAAATTGATACATTCATACTCATTAAAAAGCAGAGGCTGGCAGAATTACTTTCTGAGACTTCAAGCCCCAGCATCTGCCAGCAGATATGGCCAATGACTCTTCTGGCTGAGGGATTCAGGGTGTGTCATTTATTCCTGGAGAGGCATTCAAGCTGTGTGATGAATCTCATTTTCAGCCTATCATAGAAGTGAATGAAAACAACAGGTAACTTCATGGTTTCAGGGACCATGAGGCAGGCAGGAGTGGCATTTGCTGCTGTTTCTCTCTCTCTCTCTCTCTCTCTCTGTGTGTGTGTGTGTGTGTGTGTGTGTGTGTGTGTGAGAGAGAGAGAGAGAGAGAGAGAGAGAGAGAGAGCTCAAATATAACAAGAAAAATATAGGGTAAGAGGTTTTCTAGATATGGTATAATAAAATGATTGTTATTTATTTATTTATTTATTTATTTATTTATTTATTTATTTATTTATTTATACAATTTATATGCTACCCACTACCCAAAGGTATTATAAATTATACTTCCCCCACCCCCACCCCTGCAATGTCTGCTGATTTCCCTCACTCTCCCCTGCATTAGTTTCCTGCAACTTAGCGGACAGCATAGCACTTATTGGGGGGGGGGAGGTATTCCTGTGGTATCCTTGTGGATCTGTAGAAGGTTTTCTGAGATCAGTAAAAACTGATAGAAAAAGAGAACAACCCTTTAAGGTAGGTGGTGACTGGGTAGTACTGTTGTGGATTTGTCACCTGCTAAGGCTCATGGCCTCAGTAGAAATCAGAAATACAGTGGAGCCCTGTATAACAAACAGTTTGTATAACATAAAATCTGTACAACATAAAAAAAATCCAGAGATAGGGGAAATTTGCTTAACATAATTGTCTATGGGGCGAATCCGTACAACATAAAAACGGTTGCAATTAGGGATTACTTTGTTTTCAATTTATTCCTATGGGAAATTTGTATAAAGGAAAATTTGCTTAACATAATTTCATCTGGAACGAATTAATTCCTTTATACAAGGTACCACTGTACTGATCCAAAATGCAAGGTGGTCAGCAAATTGACCCAATTTAACAGAAAAGCAGGCAAAAAGTTAATAGAGGGTTAGAACAAGCAGGGGGGAAAGCTACTTGCCTCTTAAGGTCTTATGTGGATTTTAAGTTATGACTTGTCCCAAACATCATGTAAAAAAGAGTTTTCTCCAATCAGGAGAATAGGTGGCCCCCAAATTACAAGCCTGACTCAAAATATGCAGCACTCCAGAATTCAAAATATATCCTGTTTGCCCATATCAAAAGTTCACTCTCTTGGTTCCTTAATGCAAAATGAACAGGATTGACCAGTCCTCCAGAGAGACCCCTCCCAGCTTCATTCTGAATCGTGTTCCCCTTCAATTAAGGGTATGAGAATGTTAAATTTACATACATTTATAACATTATTGCAATGCAGGGAGTCAAATTTCACTGTAACAAGTTAGGGTTGTAATTGCATTTGGGTTTGAACTTGTCTTGTCTTGTTCCAAATCCAACAGTCTAAGTGTTATACTACACAGGTCCCTTCAGATCAGTGATCACTGTCTAGATGTTTCCAAAGCTAAAATATATGTGGTGAAAAACTAAAGGAACAATTACAGTAATGAATTTAATTTCCACAATATGAAAAATCTGCATCTAATAGCTTATTAGGGATACTTGTACACTATGCAGAATGGACTGTCTAATGCAAAAGAAGCTGCCTATAGGATTTGGGGAACTGGGATATGGCGACCCAAGGGGACATTTCCTTTTCTTGTTAGGTGGCATAGGGATACCATCGATGGAACAGGAAGAAATGTACAGTGTTCTGAAGTCTCTCTTAAAAGTGAGGAGTGCAAATATAGTAAAAATAATCATGAGTGCAATACAACTTATTAACGTTCAGGTTTAAGGCCTACATGAGCCTCGTGGTGCAGTGGTTAAATGCCTGTACTGCAGGTAAAACTGTGCTCATGACCTGGGGTTCAATCTCTGGTAGCAGGCTCAAGGTTCACTCAGCTTTCCAGCCTTCCAAGGTCAGTAAAATGAGTACCCAGCTTGTTGGGGGGGGGTAATGTGTAGCCTACATACTATAATTAAAAACTGTAAACCGCCCAGAGACCACTTGAAGTGTATGGGGTGGCATATAAGCAGAACACTTTGCCTTTGCTTTATATTGTTGTCTTAGCCATTAATCAAGACTGGCCATATTGTTGGTGGAGTGAGGAAATCACCTCAGGTGAAAGGTGCTAGAGGCAGCAGTGGCAATGTGAACTTTCCCTCCTGAACCTTCAGCTCTTCTCCTCTCTTGACGGCTATCACTGTGCATACCAGGGAACATACCCCACACTTTCTAAACCACCTTGCTTTGCCCTATTCCAAGTCAGGAAGAAATATGCTATTCCTGTGCATGGACATGGCTTAGGCAGCAGAATGCCTGCAGGCAGCCCTGGTATTAGATCATAACAATAAGCAGCGGGCCACCTCTCATAAGAACATATGTATTCCTCAGTGTTGGTTTTATGACCCTTTCCCTTTACTGTCCCAGAATGTTAGTGAAATATCAAAACAAAAGTACATAAAAACCCACTGTTTGTTATTTGAAGTTACCAAAAACCTACAACATTTTATTTGGAAACCCGTGGTAGGAAAAATAGTACTTAACATGAGCAAAAGCATTTCTGCACACGCAAGATATTGCACTACACCGAGTTAAATACAGTATGTCCTAATAGATCTCTTCGTGCTGCCTTTCATCGCACATAAAGTGATGTGTTTTGATTGAGCCCAACAGAGTGCAACCTATTGCATAAGCATTTGCTTAAGAAGCTGGCTTCTCCTCTACGGAGACATTTTATCAATTCACATACAGGTAGCATCAGTCCTTGTAATTCCAGGCTAGCTTTATCATGCACTAGCAGCTTACAATAAATTTACTACTGGCAAATACATGTTGCCTCTGCCTTTTCCTAGCTGTGTTAACATTGGCAGTGGGCAGCGGGGGTGGGGGTGGGGCTATCTATCCTCTGTAAGTCTAGAGATACATGAGGAAAGAGTGTCTCTCTGTCTACCTATGCTGTGCAGCCAGCACAGATGGAAATGCCAGTAGAAATGTCATGATGTCAAATTTACACCTCTTGTGGTAGAGAGGATATGTCCATTCTGACAGTAAATTAAAATGGTTGCAATGAAGCCAGGCTTACAGTAACCCTATGGAAGCATATATATATATATATATATATATATAT
>JAHTLZ010000348.1:18059231-18069492 GCA_023846285.1 Phrynocephalus versicolor
AGAGAGAGAGAGAGAGAGAGAGAGAGAGAGAGAGAGAGAGAGAGAGATGCTTCTGAGGGGGAAAGAGGCGGCGGCGACGGGGGAAGAGGGGGCCTCTGAGCGCGTGCAGAGGCGGGAACGGACCGGCGGGGCCTTTGGGAGCGCCGCCGCCGCCCGTGTGTGTGTGTGTGTGTGTGTGTGTGTGTGTGTGAGGTGGCTGGCGGGGCCTTTAGGAATGCATTGGAACGGATTAAATCCACTTCCAATGCATTCCTATGGGAAATGATAATTTGCTTAACGAAAAAATTGCATAACGTAATTTAATTGGGAACCAATTAATTACGTTATGCAAGGTACCACTGTATAATAAAGTGGACACAGAAGAGGGTTTAAGTATTATGGAAGAGTGGAAATGGTCCTGAAGATGAGCTCCACTTTCTAGACATCTAAGTGGATGACTCCTAGGATCATATGTATAGGACTGCAGGCTTAACTGCCTTGTTTTTGCATTCAATAGTGTTAACCATTTTAATGTAGATTTAGTCATGTGTATTCTTTTTTTATTTGTTATGTTGCTTTGCAATGTATATTGTTTCATTTTCATGACGTATTTTGTAAACCGCTCAAAGTGGCCATGTTGCCCAATGGCATGATATAGAAATCCAATAAATAGTAATAAATAATAATAATTCTTAGCTGGGAGCCACGTTCATTTTTTCATTTAATTCAATGAGGAAATCAGGATTTCAATGTTACTTAGCATTAAAGCACAATACCATTAGGTTGGCTTAGTTCATTGGGTTCCATAGGTTCAAACAGTTAAGCGGTGTTAATGAAAGGTAGCATAATCCTTCTTATAAATTCACAGGCTCACATGAAAGTTGGAAATTTAGGGAAGGTCTTATACTAAACTTTAGCTGGAGCTGCTACAGGGTCATAAATAGCAATGAAGGGAGGTCATCATTACACAAACCACTGCAGGTGGACTACCAGCCCAAGGGAATATTAAGACACTAAGCTAAACCTATAGGCCAGGAGCAACCTTGTGTGTACCTCTCGTGCACACTCGTGCACACTCTTTATACAGCCAGATACCACCCACTCCCAAAAGAGTCCCACCAGCAAGCACTCAAGGACCTTGGAGGTTTACGAAATGTATTTTCTGTAGGGCAGAAAGTAGCTTTTGATGGAAGACTCTGTTAAAAAACAACAACCAGGGCCAGTTAATATGTTGCCCACACCTAGCCCTGATCAAGTTGCTCTTTGGATATGTAGGTTATCCCCATATGGCAGATTATAAAGCCAAAAGCATCTGCAATATATCCTTTTCAAAGTGAGCTGTCAACCCAGCCTGATTCTATTCACAGCCTTCTTTGTCTGTCTCCAGGTTAAAACAAACAAATATTTATGTCAACATTTGGAGAAAAGGATGAAGAAAAGAAAAAACCTGCAAGGACAGATTTAAGCCTTTCCTATGATCAAGATTCCATAACCGACAACCACCCTCCAAAAAAATAAAATAAAATAAAATAAAAACACCAAAGTTTTGTGTTTTTTTTTGAAGGAAAGTTAAGATTAAGTGAGATGGACCTGTATGACTTATTATGATCTATTGAGCAAGAGTGTCTCATTCCAAAGGATGGAAAGAGATATGTAGAGGCAGGTGATCTCCATCACATATTCTGGTTTATGCCTGCATTGCAAGTTATACCTGTCCTGTTACCCTCCTTTCACTTTTGTAATGGTCCAAGGATTACACTTTCCTTTGGATCTAGGGATGGGCACAAAAACGAAAAACAAAATGCTGTTTCATCGTTTTGTTAGCTAACGAAATGAAACAAAATGAGACGAAATGAGGAAGCAGCATTTCATTACAGACTAAACGAAATGGTGGGCTCCTTTAATTTAAAGCCAACCATTTTGTTTTGCTGTAAAATGGCTCCCTTACCTGTCAATGTCGCCGCCACTGGAGCCCAGGAGGAGAAGGTGGTGGTGGGCTGCCTGGCCGGGAAGGAACCTCAGCTGCTGCTGCTACCTCTGGAGCCCAAGAGGGAGAGGAGGAAGAGGTGGGTCCCCATTCCGGTGTTCCCCATCTCCTCCTCTCAGCCCTGCCTTCTGGGCCTCCTCTCAGCTGGGAGGTGAGTGAGGGAGATGACTCCCCTTGGGTCCTAGAGGCACCAGATTTGGTGCCAGGGAGCCATTTATTGAGGGATCAATTTATTGATGACAGCTCAGCTAGACACTTTTAAAAATGGCCTGGTTGCCACTGCAGGGCTCCCGCAGTGGCCACAAGTCCATTTATGGAGGGATCCAGCCTATGACAGCTCAGCTGGACTCCTTTAAAAATGTTCCAGTCTCCACCACGGGGCACCCATGGTGGTGACTGTGTCATTTTCAGAGCCATCCAGCCGAGCTGTCATCATCTGGATCACTCTGAAAATGGCTCAGTCGCCACTGCAGGAGCCCCGTGGTGGTGACTGGACCCATTTTAATGGGGTCCAGCCAAGCTTTCATCAGATGGATGGCTCTGAAAATGTCTCCCAGGCACGAAATCTGGTGCCTCTAGGACCCAATGGAGTCCCCCAACCACCTCCCAGCTGAGAGGTGCTGCCTGAGCCCTGCCCAGCACTGAATCCAAGGCGCCAAGAGGGAGCCAGGGCTGAGAGGTTGAGATGGGGAGCAGGGGAGCGGCTGTTTCATTTTGTTTCATACAATTGTTTTTTTAAAAAAAAATGCAAAAGAAATGAAACAAAATGAAACAGAGGTGGGCACAAAATGAAATGAAATGAAACACTATTTTTCCATTTCATGCCCATCCCTATTTGGATCTGCTCAAGAGCTACACTTGCTGAGCTTTGCTTCTCATGCACCCCTTCATCTGTTGGATACTTTGTAAATGAGAAGGTGACAATTCTATAGATGTCCGGCCAACAAGACAGAGTGTTGAATACAAAGTTCAAGGAAAGTTTTAAAAGTTTTATGAATGGTTTTGAAAGGGTTCTGCCCATGTAATATCTCCCAAATGGATTTTGTTATGATTGCCTATTTTCCTTGCCTGTCCAGTATTCCGTACAACCTGAAGCAACTTGATGGGGCTGTCAGAGGCTGTTCGGGATGAATCCAGGGTTGAAATATCACAGGTGCAATAGGTCAAGACCCCAGGGCATGGAACTGAAAGTAGCAGAAAGCAATCATGCTGCCTGCATGCAGAGCTGCCTCCAGATCTCTTAGCCTTTCACTTTCCCAGGCACTTCATTCAAAGGAAACAAACATGATGAATCTGCCAGAAAGTACATCACAGTCCAAACAGCATAGTCTAAACTAGAAAGCCATTTTTTTCAAGATGAACAAAGCAACACGGAAGAGTCTCAAGTTAACCCAAGCCTAATGCCATTCTGGTTGGTCTTTGTTGACATGCGTTTCATGAAAGCTGCGAGTAACTAACCGAATGTGTCTGGTAGGATTTCAGAGAAAGCAGCTATGAATTGAGGACAGGCAGTAGTTTCTCTTTAACCTTCCATCAATAGAAAAATTAAATATAGCAACCTGGCATTGGGGTCGATAGGGATGTGATGAATACTCAGGTGAAAATCTTATTCTCTTTGTTATTTTCCTTTTCACAATGCTAAGAGTCCTGCTGAAATTTTCTCTGTGCCTGAAAGCTTTCCTTGCACTAGTTTCTTTTGCCCATGCCAACTTCTTGCCTGCTTCTATTTCTGCTCCCCTTTTTCTTGCAAAATAAAACATTGGGTAGAAAAGTGTTATTTGTGTTGCTCCGGTACATTTTGTATTATCTTATGCAAATCTGATGTTTTTTCACATAGTTCACCCCTGCTTGGAATATTCTCTCTTCTATTGTTAATATTGGTTTTCAAACTCCTCTCCTAGCTTCCCACGTGATTCAGATAGCCTCTGAGGAGGTGGCATTATGGGCTATTGAATTGGCTGTTCTCATTAGAGCAGGATGGTAGTCATGGTTGCCTAATCAGAGAGGGATCAGAAACCTGTTGGAAATTATGCTTGCCCAAGTGTAGTAGAATAAAGGGTGGTGGTCATTTCGCATTCATATAAGAAGTGACTGGTTACACTCCTTGCTCCACATCAAGTCAAAAGAAGACTTTTCAACTAGTGGTAATTTTCCAGCACCATTTAAGCCAGTGGTTCCCAACCTTGGAAAACTCATGTTCTTGGACTGCAACATCCACAAACCCAAACCAACCTAGCCAGTGGTGAAGATTTCTGGGAATTGCATCCCAAGAATACCCGGGTAGCCAAATGTTGGGAAACATCAATTAAGCAATTAATGCTTTGCACATTGCCTCTGTCTTACTTGCATCACCCAGTTCCTCCTGCTTT
Source organism: Phrynocephalus versicolor (assembly GCA_023846285.1). NCBI lineage: Eukaryota > Metazoa > Chordata > Lepidosauria > Squamata > Agamidae > Phrynocephalus > Phrynocephalus versicolor. Next base: position 18,063,567 of record JAHTLZ010000348.1, read on the forward strand.
ATGGAATTCTGCATTTCACTTCTAGTTAATCTGGGAATAGAACCAGAAAGGACGTTATTTACTGATGTGATTTCACTCTTTCTTGCTTACTCTTTTTTTTGGGTACCTGTACACATGTAGCTGCTCCATGAATCATCTGCACAGAGGAATATTTTGCATACAACTAAAACTGATCTGTGAGCATTGTCATTTAAAAATAAAAATTAAATAAAAATTAGGCACCCTAAAATATTTTAGGAAAATAGCAAGACACTTCAACTGTATGGCTTCAACACCAAATGTGATGTATCCCAACTTTCATTGATGTTTCCCTTTTTATTTTATTTAGGGTTGCAAAATGTTACATGCTAGACATGTTTTGTATTCAGTTCTGTTTTGTCACTTCTTTAGGAATTTGCACAAAAAAGGGTAGAAGAAAATGTAACCATGCTGCAGATCTTCTGCATTTAGGCATGGGGGTTGTATCCATGCACAACTTTTATGAGCAAGAAAACACTAGTCCACAGGCAAATCCAGTCTCTGACCCAAACACATTTCTGTCACTGGAATCAAGCTACAAAAAAATGTTAAACACATCAAGTCTTAAGCATTGAGCCATCACATATTCTTCAATAAGGGTTTGCAATGCCATTAATGGATACCAGTAAATGAAGTAATGCCAGTGAATGAAGTAGTCTTCATTTTGCCAATGCCTCCTGCTGTTGCCTCTCATGTGTCTGTTTCCCCAGAGCCTCCATTGGGCGGGAGTGTGGGCTGAAAGGCTAGCTGATTGTCAGGGTCTTTGTGAATGTAGGTGGTGCTGATGCCAATGGGTGAAACATCAGAACTCTCCACCACATCTTCTCCCCTTAGCCACAGGGTATTCCACCCAGATCCCTGTCATGGACTGCTACAACAAGACATAGTTCATCTCCTCAGAGGCAAAGAAGGTGCGTCCAGCTCCTCTTTTGTTTCCACTTACTCTTCCCCTTTGACTCTGATGTGCTGGTAGAGCCAGAGATAAGCCTCTTTCCTCTTCTTCCCTTCCTTTACTGTAATTCTTCCCCATTGGGTCCAGCTTCCCTTCTTAACCAAGTGGAACCTATGATCCCCACCTCCACCTTTCCACCTGGAACTGAGTCATGGCAACTGACTTCTTTTTTTGTGGGACTGGAACATTTCACTGCTCATCCAAGCAGCTTTGTCAGTCTAAGAAAAGTTGGTGGGGGGCTTCAAATTTGTCATTCACCTTGGTTTCACCACACCCTGGTCTCAATAGGCTCATTAAGTGGACAATTAACTGAATGGCCTTGTTAGATGGACAATGGCCAGTGGTGTGTGAAACCCATCCTATACAACCCTCCCCAACACCTTGCTGGACCCGAGGAAATTCACTTTGGGCCATCTAGAGGGGCATGGGGTGAAGCTGGACAACCTGCTAGGTTGTCAAACTGAAAATGGTTGGATGGCTATCTGACAAGGTGAGATTGTGATCTTGGAGGGAAAGGGAAGCTTCAAAAGAATCTGTTTTAGAGAAGAAAGATGTGGTTTATGTTGGGAGGATGGGGAAAACCTTCTAACCTGGAGGCGGAGAGACAGTTGTCAATCAACACCTTCTACTAGTGAAAATGATTGCAACAGAAAGAAAGGGAAGAGCCAAACAACATAATGCAAACATATTGCATCTTATAGAAGTTAGCTACTGATGTTTTTATGAAAACCCCTCAGTTGGGAAAGAACATTACAGTCAATGATGTTAATTTAGGCATGTTAAGGAGAAAGTGACATCACTTTGAAAATATATCAAAACATCTACTGACCCAGTTAATGTTCTTGGGCATAATGAGCAATGTTTATTCATTACTTCAAAATGCCACAGGCATTTTGATCTTAGGATCTTTGAACTGCATTGCTGGAGAAGACCTTGTGGATCATCCGTTCCAGCCCCTATCAAGAAGGCACAGTGGGGAATGGAATTCATAAGCTCTGGCTCTGCAGCCAGGGACTTAATCCACTCTGCATTTTCAATATTGGCTGAAATCATATTACTTACCATTGTAAATCTCAATGGGACTAGACCCATTGAAATCAAGGGAATGTCCAGAGAAGTTGACCCACAAAATTCCCACTTATTTAATGAGCCTACTTCTGAGCACTATTAAAAACCCATGTTTAGAGTCTGGCAAGAAGCGTGAAGAGGAGGAGGGGAGAGGCATTGGCTAGAAGGGGAGTTGAGATCCTGGATCTCCAGCTAGAAAATGCAAGTTTTATTCCGTTCGTTACTTCTCAATTCCCAATGTACTTTGCAATAAACAATGTGACTACAGAGGTTTAAAGCCAATGTTTTTGTATGCAACATCTAACTTTGTCACAACCTCTATTAAGACATAAGATTTTTTTTTAAAAAACTCCCCCCCCCATTTTAACCCCTTGCCCTTTCTATGATTGGTGTGTCTCCCATATTCTGACAGAAAGAGATTCTCTTTCATTGTCCATTACAGAGCCATTATGATGGATCAACTGAAATAGTGGTCTTATAGCCACTCACAGCTGTTCTTAATGATAAATTAATAGGCCCGCCGGAGGTTTTATTAGCTTCAGATAATAGCAGTGCTGAAGCACAGTCGATCATATTGCAGTATTTTACACAAACATCAAGGAAAATACTCTTAGAACCTAATACATTTGAAATGCAGCAATTAAAGCGGATGATAGGCACCGTTTTTAAAGTACATGACATGAAGTAGAAGATAAATTCAGCGTAATAATTTTCAGCGCTGCTGGTTTATAACTCTTTTGTTTATCTATTATAACAAACAGGAACTTTCTGAATGTGTGATTCCTGAGAAACAGCTTAGGCAAAACTCCAGGAACTGAAGTTGAGCAGATTTTAATGGGTTGTAAAACAGAACCCCTGCTGTAATTAATTTGTAGTTAAGACTCCTTTTACAAAGCAATCTGTTTTGTCATTTACAATGATATTTCTGCAGGAGGAAACACGGAGTCAACGATAAAGCAAAATTTACAAGATATTGGTGGTTTAAAATATTACACCAGTGAACAGACATGTCTGTTCAGGTTTTTACATATTTTCTGCATTTTCCTCTCCCAGATGTTGATGTGATTTATGTCTGAAAATGTAAAATGTGAGTGCAATAGGTTTTCTGAAAAGCAGAGACTCTCACAGAATAAGGTTTGGCTGGGGTTTTTGTTGTTGATTATTTGTTTGTTTTATGAGTATACCCACCAAGCAGGAGGGCAACAAGGATGATCAGGGGGTTGAAAACTGAGCCCTCTGAGGAAAGGCGGAAAAATCTGAATTACCTTGGGAGGTGGTAAGTGCTGTCTCCTTCTTTTGACATCCCTCCTTATCATCTAGATATTCCATGGTTCCTTCCATTCTTAAAAACAAAACAGTTTCTTCACCCTACCTAACCTTCTAATGACAACCATCTGAATTCCTTATTTTTTCTTTTTAAACCACTTAAAATCGAGTTAGGTTATAACTGGCTCTTATGGTATCCCCATAAGTCTTCACCATCATTGTTGGTTATAAGGCAGCATGAGAATTGTGGAGCGGAGGGCGGGGGAGTGACAGTTACCATATTCCATTCTAATGTATGCCACTTGCTTATGGTTTTTATTTTCTGTGCTTCAATCCTTTCCTTGGCTTCTTCATTGGCAAAATCAAACACATTCTCTTTGATTTTCTCTTTAACTCCTCGACGGCCTTTGATTCAGTTGATCATTCTCTCCTACTCAGTTACCGTCATATCATAGAGCAGGACGGTGCAGCTTCCAGACTTAGTTGAGCTGCAACCCCAAACAGATTGTCTTATTGTAATAAACAATAATAAGGATTTCTGCAAGTTTACAGTCCAAAAATATTGTGAAGGCTTCAGTTTCCTCACCACTATCACAGAATATTACTCTAAAGCTAACTTCCCCCATAGACTATTTCTGTTTGTTTATACTATTCCCATTCACCATTCTGTCTTACTTTTTTGGGTTTCCTCATTGACATTGGTGACTCTTTCTCTGTGTAGTCCTTCCAATTTCCATGATCTAATTTGGAGCATTTTTATTTCCTTCCTCCATAAGAAGGAGGGATCAATTCCTTCCTCTTCTCCATCACGTAGGCAGTGTAAATTATATCTATAACTTTTGTGTGCATGCCAATATCATTGAAGCCTCATACATGAGTTCTAAGAGAACAACACACACACACACACACACACACTTATATATCTAACGATTCACTGCATTCATTTATTTAAATACATCTATTTAAACAACAAGATGTCAAAAAGCATGCGTCTATGAGGAAAAATATATGGTGCCATCCTAGGTATGCCTATATAAAAGAAATGATCAACACATTCTTTTCTTTTAAATTCCTTTTCATTGATTACTGATTACCATGAGGACACTGGCCATTATGAAACAAATTTATCCATCCATACTTAGTTCTCAGTCCTATTGGGTTCAGTTGAACTTTTATTTATTTATTTATTTAACCTATACCTCACCCATCTATAGGACACACAACCATTTTAGGTTGAAAGAATGAGGCCTAATGCTCCCCAGTCTTATGAATATTACAGAACGCAAGATGGTGAACAATTGGGTTGTCACAAAACTGTCTCAGAATTAAGATGAAATGCGGGTGACATTTTCAAATGTCTGAGTAACAGCCAGGTTTTAATTTGCTCCCTTAAGCTCAGGAGGGTGAGATAAGTAGAATCAGGAATAATGATTCAGTTGCTTGCTTTCTAAACAGGTTTATTTATTTTATTTTTCATGTAAGTAAGATGTGTCCGTTAGTGTCTGGTAGTCAGACACACAGTATTACTGCTCATCTTTCTGCATCTCATTTTAGTATTGTTTGTTCCACAGTGTAATTTTGATAGATTGGCAAGTGTCTTGGGTGTTGTGATGGAACATTTAAATTAACCTCTTCATCCATCCTTAAATTGAGGACCTAAAGCTTTTCAGCTCAGACTGAAAAATGTGTCCCTAATTTGCTGTTGCCCAGATTACTTTCTTTCTATATAATAAATTCCCAAACAGAGTGCTTTGGCAGATTCATCAACTTAATCTCAATTACTTGGAAGAGTATATCTACCAAGAAAACAAAAACACCCTCCAAGAACTGAGGGCAAGAAAATCTATTATGTATTTTTTTTAAATTCATTATTGTATCTCTCTTCACAGCTTGGGAGACTGGCACAGAAATGTTGGCAATTTTGAATCCTTAAGGCTGTAATCCTGAATCCACTTAGCCAAGCGTAAGCACCGCTGGCTTTAGAGGCAGTTTAGTTCTAAGCAAATATGTGGAGGATTGCTGTTAAAGACAGAGGAACACAATCCTATATATGTACATTGAGTTCAACGGTGCTTAACTTCAGTGTATTTATTTATTTATTTATTTATTTATTTATTTATTTATTTATTTATTTATTTATTTATTTACTTGTTTGTTTACTTGTTTGTTTGTTTGTTTGTTTGTTTGTTTGTTTGTTTGTTTGGTTGTTTGTTTGTTTGTTTGTTTGTTTGTTTGTTTGTTTGTTTGTTTTTTATACCACCTGTCTTCCCAGAGGAACTCCAGGTGGTTAACAAAGAAGGGTGAGAGATAGTTAAAAATGACCAAATAGCTGAAATGCAGTAATAAATGAAAACTAGAGTATGCCTATTTGAGTGACAAGAACAGGGGAAAGAGTTGACTGACTAAATCCCTCACAAAATTAATGGGCCCAGTTGTGGTTTATGACTTCAAGTTAAGCTTCTAGAACTGTGCTTTAACTATGTACAATTATAAATACGATTGTAGTTATTTTAAATTCAAGAAATTTAGATTATACACTTATATTTTTGCACTGTGGGAAATATGTGCAACATCTATCTATCTATCTATCTATCTATCTATCTATCTATCTATCTATCTATC
>JAHTLZ010000348.1:18100444-18112673 GCA_023846285.1 Phrynocephalus versicolor
AATAAATAAATAAATAAATAAATAAATAAATAAATAAATAAATAAATGGAATGTCAAAATATAAATGACCATTTGGGTTCTTAAGTTGCTTATTTTATGATCTAAATAGAGCTATACTGTGTTACTCTGCAGCCCTATTCAGGTTCATGGATATGGTGTACACTCGTAGCTGAACATGTTTACCGATGCCTAATCAGAACTTCATTTTGAATATGTGAAGAGCTTTTTGACATTTGTGTATGTGATAGTGAGAACAGATCTTGCAGGCACCTGCTTTCAAGCTATCATGTCTGAATAAGGCTTACATTTCACACTGGTGATGACATTTTTCTGAAAAGTATGAATACGTCGCAGATTGCATGCACCAGGAAAAAAAAATCCTGTGACTGGAATAAACTGAGCACACCTGGAATTTTTAATTCAAGCAAGCTGGTTTGCAAGGGATTTACTTTGTAAAATGGAGACTTTATTTAAATGAGAAACCTGTATTGACAAAGACAGTGAAAGGCAGTAGGTAACAAGGCTGCAGGATCAGAGGGCAATGTTGAGTGACATTGGCCGTTACTTCACGAGGTGCCTCGCTTCGAATCGACCTTGCCTTCGATTTGAATTCGGAGGCGGTCACGTGGTGGTCACGTGGTCTCCCTTCGCTCCCACCCCCGTTTCTCTGTACTCACACGGGGCATTTTTGGGACCGAATCGATTACTACCTCACGTGCTCCCTTCGCATTAGAAAGCTGATTTGCAACGTCCGGTTCCACTCTCCTTTTATTTTTTTAAAAAAATTTTACTCGGCGTATCGATGCATCAATGCTTGGCTGTCATTCACGACAGAGCGTGGTTACTGTACGATCCTGTGTTTTCTGCTCCTAATTTATATTGTCTTGTCCATTGTTTCCTGGCATCATTGGCAGCCCCCCCCGCCGCCGCCGCCGCTACAGCCATCCGCCCTCCGCCGCTTGCACGCTGCCTGCCCCGGGTGCCCTGCTCTGGCCGGGCGAGGCGGCAGCGGCTCCTCCTGCTCCCGCCACCGCCACCACCACCGCCGCTACTCGAAATGATATAGCGATGCATCGATATCCCTGTTTGAATATTTTTTAAAAAAACTTGAAATAAAAGCCAAAAACCGAGACCACACGTGACGTTGGGAGCGAAGCGAGATGCGAAGCGAAAAGATTCCTGGCCCATGGCAGGGGAATCACTCACCCTGGTTGGAGCACGGTAAAGGGGGCGTGGTCGGGGTGACGTCGCAGCCAAAAAGGAGGAGCGTGCGGACTGAAGCAATCGGTTCGCACAGAAATGACGGCTTGCCGCGAAGCGAGCGGCTCGTGAAGTAACGGCCAGAGAGATTTGACAACTCAACAAGTCTTCAGAAACCCAGAACGTCTGTGATTACTTTTTCTTCTTCTTTTCATGCAGGTTAATATCTGCAAGATTCTACAGAAATTCTGCTAAAGGGCAAAGCCATATTAATCACCTCTAGTCCTCAGGACTCTTAATATAATTTGCAACTGCAAATGCTTCAAGACGAGTCATTTACTGTTATTGCCTTCTGTCATTCATGCACTATTATGTGGCACCAGGTGAAACTTGTAAACACCCACATGTTTTCCCACTGCTCGGTTTTCTTTCTTTCTTTCTTTCTTTCTTTCTTTCTTTCTTTCTTTCTGAGAATAGGGAGGAAAAGCTCATTCCATAGTGTCTGACATCCTGTTTGTTTAGGGTCTGTGGCTTAAAGATGATAACATCATCAGTCAGGCAGGTTTTTTTAATTAAACATTTCTCCTCTGATTAGAAAGCCCCTATGGGTTTTAAGTAAATGCCTTTACAATTTGAAACCCATGTGGATCAAGGAAGTGGAGGGAGAGGTCTTCAACTACTGAACGTCAAAGGACTAGGAGGACTTCACCATCCTCCTCCTGTGTCATGGTACAGATGGGTTGTGGATGGAGATGGGCACCAAAAAAAAATATCATTCCGTTATTCGTTATTTGTTTTGTTATGCAACAAAACAAATAACAAAAATTGTGATGAAATTGGAACGAACCGAACAGAACCATGAAAATTAAGTTTGTTATGTTTTGTTTTTGTTAATGGCGACATGCAATGAAATGAGCTATTTTTAAATATTAAAAAACGTCCTGAATATCCATAAAAACCCAGCGATAATTATTTATTCTGCCTGATAATACCTACCGGGGGAGGTTGGGGTCCTTAAAACGTGCATTTATGTCTTTTCTCAGATCACTGTATATATTTTTTTCCTTTAAGGGGAGTTAGGGGTCATCGACCCAAAATGGCTCCTAGATGCCTAATATTGATTTCTTGGGTATTAAAACGCCCTGGACATCCATAAAAATGCAGTGATAATTATTTGAAATTATTACCTACCAGGGGGTTGCTGACCTTAAAACGTTTGTTTTTGTCTTTCTCCCATTGTGATGTATTTTTTCTTTTCCTTTTAAGGATGACACGAAATGGATTCCAGCCATAAGAAGGATGCAAGCCATGTGATGGGATCATGTAAATTCTTGGACAATTTCAACCAATAGTATGCCCAGGTTGCAGACTGGGTAGGTGTGGCAGCCACAGAGGGCATAAAAAGCTTTGGCATCCCCCGTCCTCCTTGCAGTCTGTGGTGGGAGTTAGGGTGAGATTGCTGTCTCTGCAACTAGAGATGGGCACGACTTAGCGGTATTTTCGTTTTCGTTTTCGTTTTTTCATTTTCGTTACGTAATGAAACGAAAACGAAAAACAGTTCAAAAATGGACCGAAAATGGAAACAAAACGACTAATTTTGAGCCAATTTTCGTTTTTCGTTACTGGAAAAACACATAATGGAGCTAAATGGGGAGAAATGAAAAATTTTTCATTTTCGTTTTCGGTTTTTCGTTTTCGTTACGTAACGAAACGAAAATGAAAAATTTTGAAATTAGCTCACGAAAACGGAAACGAAACAAAACGGACCCTAGCCGAAAACGAAAATGAAAATGAATTTTTTTTTCTGAGTCGTGCCCATCTCTATCTGCGACTCGTTACTTTTGGGGCAGCCAGACAGGTGTGTGTCTCTGTGTTCCTGCTGGCTACAGGAGAGAAAGAAGAGATTTCTCTTGCAGCCTCCCTGTGTGTGTGTGCGTACCTCACAGTGAGTACCCTCCCCTGTGCTGCAGCACAGTCACTCTGTGGCTGCCTTATGCCCTGGGCAACACCCACAGCTGCCTTTGCAGCCTCCCTGCGTACCTAGTCTATACTGTGTCTCTGCCAGCATCAATTTTTTTTTTTAGTGTTTTCCCTCTGGTCTGGGGCGTTGGGAGATGTCCCTGCCCAGAAATGCTTTAAGTCACGCAAAAAGCTGGTAAAAATGAAAAACAAAAAACAAAAAAATGTTTTTTTTTTCAAAAAAAATTCACAAAAAATGAAAATGAACCAAAACAGACCCACAACAAAAAATGAAAAAACAAAACATCATTTTTTCGATCCGCGCACATCTCTAGTTCGTATGATGCATTGGACTACTTGGGACCTCTAGGGGCTTTCCTTCTGTTTTTGTTTTTTGTTTTTTAAAAAAACAGCCCTGGGCAAAGACATCATTAGCCTTTCACCATGGAACTTACACAAATAGGATTTTGGGCAGGATCCTTGCCCACCCAGCCCAGAATAACACGATGACACATGTGTTTTGGATTTTAAATCATGAGACAACCTTATTGAAAAGACTATTTAGCCTTTTAACCCAGCCCCTTCTTAGAAGGGGGCCTGGATGTAGTGCAAGCATATCCAGACTTAGAGTCTATCTTGACCTCCAATCCATGCCTGATTTCAGTGAGTTCATATTCTGCCCACCTGTTCAGTATGCTTCCAAATTCTTGAGGTCTGACTACCCCAAGGCAACCCTCAAACCAAGCCTCATCAATCAGGTTTTAACATCCTTTGTATTGTCTTTTTATTGTTCTTTCTTGCCTTAGCCTCATTTCTTAGTTCTAATATCAGGGCTGTCCTGCACCCCTTGGATGCCTTAGCAGGGAACTCACCTGACTTTATCTCCTTGCGCTACCTACCATTGTGACCAGGTAATACCTAATGGATAATCTAGCCCTGGAACAAGAATGGGATGGGTGAAATCTCGCAGATACCCTGCAGCCAATATGGGTACAGGTTAAAAATTCCCATCAGGCCTGCACACTACCAGCTACTCTCATTCTTGGTATAAAAAGGAGGGTGGGAGGGAGGAAAGCTTGAACATCCAGAAGAGGCCAGGACTGCCTGTCCCCTGCCTGTCTGGCTCCACCGCTGTGCCTTTTCATGCCTCTGTCCAAATGGGTGGCAAAGAAGTATTGCCCCTGGAGTTCTCCAGCATGGAGTAACCCTTTGATTGGTAGCATCAAAATCCATCTCCTTGGAAGCACTCATTGTAGCATTAACACTAACCTCTATCCTAGCCCAGCTATGCAGCATTTTTTCTGTAAAATTGTCTTTTTAAAAATGTACACATGACAATAACTAAGAATAATACCAGATATTACTCTCATTTTGAAAACAGAAAGCTGGAATTTTAATATTCTAATTGAAAATGGAAAGTTTACCATTTTTATTCAATGTGTGTAATATGTAGTACAGTGGTACTTCTGTTAATGAGTTTAATCCATTCCAAATGTATGCTCATAAGTCAAACAACTCATAAGTAGAGCAGCCATATCTAAATAATAAAAAATGTAAGTAGAGCAGACCACAACTAAAATTTGTAAGGCAGCATTTAAAACAGCAACAGTTTTCTGCTCTTAAGTCAAATTGCTCATAAGTAGAGATGCTCGTAAGTAGAGGTACCACTGTACTTATTCACTGTACAATCACCTTGTAACAGAGAGCTGCATGACTGATCCCTCCATCACAGTCTTTTTCTGTGTTCTTAGTCCTCCCCTTGCTTCCTCTTTTTCTGAGATTATGAGTAAATTCCAGCTCCCGTAATTTGTTTTTAAGTAGTTCACAATAGGTCTCTGCTGCACACCTGAAAACACACTGTAAGAAACTGGAAATCATTTAAGCTACTTCTGATTTCATTAGAGTAGAACCCCCGTATCCACTGATTCATTATCCACTGATTAAGTTATCCACAGTTGGCAGAGTAATAATAAATAAATAATTCAAAAGCCTCAAAGCAAGCTACTGTCACAAAGAGCAGCTGTGAAGTAAGCTACTGTCATAAAACAGCAGCTGTAAAGCAAGGTACCATCACAAACAGAAGATGTAAAGCAAGCTAATGTTGCAAAACAGCAGCTCTAAAGCAAGTTACTATCACAAAACAGCAGTTTTGTGGACATTTTTTGTTCTCTCTTACCCACGGTTTTCATTATCCACGGGAAGGCTTGGAACCAATCCCCAGCGGATTCTGTGGTCCTACTGTATTTGCATTTCATGGTATTTAAAGTGTTCTGTGCAGCATTCAGAAGTCTCTCAGAGGCAGGAAAGAATACGCATAACCTGATGAAGTCACTCGCTTATGACTTATCCTTTCGGGTTCAATTAGAGAAGTGCACTCACCTCCCCCCTAGTCTGTACCTAAATCTCTCTCTCTCTCTCTCTCTCTCTCTCTCTCTCTCTCTCTCTCACACACACACACACACACACACACACACACACACACACACACACACATCACTAGACCACAGAGATCTTTGTACATGTTCATTGTGGTGTTTGCATATTCCAGGATCTCTGGATGCAATGGACAATGGCTGGAGCTAGGTGGGAAATGCACTGTTGTTTTTATTATTACATACCAATAAGTTGCCTCCAACCTATGGTGATCCTATGAATGAGAAATGTCCGAATTGTCCTGCCCTCATTAGCCTTCTCAGTTCATGCAAACTTCAGTCTATGACATCGTTTCCCAGTGTGATTTCCAGGAAGTTCTGTTTTCTTAGGATTCACCCAAAGTAGGAGAGGTTTATCATTCTTTGCCTCCTGAGATAGTTCAGGCTTGATTTATGGGTTTTTTTTCCCCTGGCAGTTCAGGGTATCTACAATGCTCTGCTCCAACACCGGATTTCAAACAAATATTTTTCTCCCTCTCTGCTTTCTTTGCTGCCCAGCTTTTATACTCATACATAGTGACGGAGAATACAAGAGTTAGGTCAGGCATGTCCAAACTTTGGCCCTCCTGATGTTTTGGACCACAGCTCCCAGAATCCTAAGCTTAGACTGCCAATGGCAAAGGACTGTGGGAGTTGTGGTCAAAAACATCTGGACTGCCAAAGTTTGGACATGCCTGGTGTAGGTCATCTTGGTCTTGGTCTAAGGTGAAACATTTTTGCTCATAGTGAACTTGCGGTCATGATGGACTTTAAATGCTCCTGAGACATAGTAAGGACTTGATTTGTGTGGATTGGTATCCCTTCCAGCAATGATGCAAAAATAACTGCATCTGCACCACCAGACGAATAAGACAGAGAAGAAAGCTGTGGTGGATGGGAGATGAATGACATTCCTAGTGTACTATCTGAAGGCATTCATACACAATCCACATAGATCTAGTAGTGGACACTCAAGTTAATAAACTAATCTAGATAAATAGAAAAAAAATTAGATGAACCTCAGCTAAGAACTGACAACATTTTGCCCTGGAGCTATATGAAACAATGGCCTCTGTGGCTGGTGACTTCAATGTGAACCCTCCAAAGCACCTGAGTGGTTGCGATGTCCAAGCAAGGTCTTGGGTTTTACTGGAGAACTTTGCTGTCATTCCCTTTTCTTTCACGCCACCTTAGTTTTCCCAGATAGGCTGCCCAGAATCATATCAGCCACTTACATTGACATAACTGCAGGAGTACAAACTGCATCCACAAGTAGCTGCGAGTTCACAAGTGGCAACTTATTAGACAGGTGCAATTGGCGGCTGAGATCTGCACCATCTCACTTATACCTCTAGACCAAGTAATAAGATTCTGGCTATGTAATGTCTTTCAATTTTCCTTTTCTTCTTTGGAACTGTGGCACATCATTTAAAAAAAAATCCAGAAATTCTAAATTATCTGGAAAGGGCAGTCTACCTTGCTCTATCTCATAGTCACTCCGAAACAGCATAAATGTCCTAGATTTAGGCTGGTTTCCCAGGTATGCCTGAAGATTGTACACAGCCCAAGACTGGATGTTTTAAAAAATCTAGCTGAGTGATTTTCTCTTCCTTTGTTGAGAAATAACAGAACATATGATAAAGAACAGTGAGGTCCTATGCTAAGGCTCTGATCGCTCCCTGCCTTTGTAAACTGTTGTTCAACAAGCAACCTCCCAAGTTTTCTCTATATTCAAAGCACATCTGAAGTGAGCTTTCAGTGGTTCAAAGCCAACCCCCTCCACCACTTCTGCAATGACAAGGAGATTGGCAGGTTGAAACACAGTCATTTGAAATGAAAGATTCTGGTGCTGCTAGAAATACTGATTGAGATACTCTCACTGACGTTGATGGCTGCTACCAGCTGACAGCAGGAGATGGAGGAAGAAAATAAGGAATCCTCTGGCCAAATAATCCCATGGCGCTAACCATGTCTGACAGCCGTAATTATCTTGAGTGGGAGATGAATGGCTAAATGCTTATATGGGATTTTTGCATCACTTGTAACATGGTTTGTCAAAACTGTTATGTCTTGTTAAAGTGGTGCCTTTTCTTTTCTTTTCTTCAGGAACCAAAAAAGGTTAGCACTACCATTTTGATAAACCCAGGAGGGGTTGCAGTGGTGGTGGGGATAGGCATAGGGTGTAGAAATATAAGAAATGACTCTTTTAACAATGCTAGGATTTTTTTTCTGAATGTAATGCCCTGTGGAAGCAGGCAGTTAAGTATCACTTAAGCCAACCAACCAACTCACAAAATCCAGCTGAGAAATCTTGCATGTAGGTCTGTCTGTCTGTCTGTCTGTCTGTCTGTCTGTCTGTCTGTCTGTCTGTCTGTCTATCTATCTATCTATCTATCTATCTATCTATCTATCTATCTATCTATCTATCTATCTATCTATCTATCTATCTATCTATCTATCTATCTATCTATCTATATGCATACTTTTTACAGGTCTTTTTTGTAGCTAAGGTAAAGAAAAGAGGGGGGGAAGCAGGTTAATAGCCTGCGTCTTTCAAATGAGACATGAATATTACTAACACAACGGGTGATCTTCCTTTGAAATAGAATGTAAGGTACAATTTTAGGATCTCCCATGATTCAGTGTGATATAGTGATGAAATCAGATGTCTACCAAGTATTAAAATTGTTGTCATTCTTTATTTGCTTTTCCAAAATAACAGTTTTGCTGCTGTTCTACCTGGTTCCTTCCAAATGTCTTGTCAATGTTTCTTTTGGCATGGCAGTGGACCTGCTCCCCAATCCCATGTTAAATATAATGTTACAGTTCCACACAAAGTGGAAGGATCTCATATCAGGGTTTCAAAAGATATTATAGCTTCTCCCATACCAGTGTTGTTCTATTCCCTGGTATCTACTGGTGGCACTGTTATTATATCTGGAAGTTTCTAGAAAGGTTACTCTCATGGGCACATCCTTCTGAAACTTTGTAGAACTGAACATAGCTGAGCTGTAATGGTTTACATCATCTGAAAATCATACAAGATGGGTTGAAGAAACTGTTAATTTTCTCTTTCTTCCATGTTCTGATTATTTAAAAAATCTTTTTATTTTGCAATTTATAGTTTTCAAACAAAAATGTTGTAAATCAAAAAAAAGGAAAAAAATTGAACAATTGCTATCTTCTCAAACAAAATTTGCATCTCATCATAACAATATATTATCTTTAACTATTTCAATTACTCATAAATTAAACAGGGAATTTAATTTGACTTATAATATTGATCTACAAATTTGTAGAAATCATGTCATCTTTCTTTGAAGTCTTCATAGTATCCATCTGGTTTCATTAATGCTGAGATCATGTCCATTTCTGCACAGTTTAACACCTTCATAATTAACTGGTTTTTGTCCGGAATCTTGTTTGTCTTCCATAGTTATGCATACAACATTCTATCTGCTGTGATAATATGGATTATTACAATTTTTTTTTACTATCACCAATATTTTGTTGTACCATAGATAGTAAAAAAAAAAAATCTCTGGTTTTAGCTCAAGATTAATTCAGATAGTTTGTAAAATAAATTTTTGTACCATACACCAATATTTTTTAGTCCTCTTACACACCCACCACATATGGAGAAAAAGTCCTCACCCTTTGTTACATTTCCAACAAACATCGGATATTTAATACTGTTAATTTTCTCTTTCTTCCATGTGCTGATTATTTAAAAAAATCTTGATGTCTTTATTTGAAAACTGAAGGTCCTCCCTCCTGCATCTCAGTATGCTTATTAGCATAGAAGAAATATAATGAGCATACTCAATTTGTAACATGGAAGGGACATAGCATACATTAACTTGAGATGCAAACTTAGATCTGGTTTCTTCTCATGAGTTTTAAAAAAGAGAGAGTACAGAAACAAAAAGGCCCCTATGATTGCAGCAAGTAGACAAGGCTATCTTGACATATTTATAATTTTGTTTGTTTTCTCGAAACAGATCCACATGTTTTCTGTGCCCAGTGACCCTTTTCTTTATTTTCTGCATTTCATCTAATGGATTATATACCATTATTTAAATTTACATGTTTCATAATGGTCGGTGTTTGTTGATTTTTGTTTTATTTTTAGGGAGTTTGTCAGGGACTGGGAAACATCTATTTTTGGACTCCAGACTCCAGCACCTCTACCACAGCTGACAGCCCATGGTGGTGTGTCTGTGTGATGACATTCAATAACACCTTAAAACACTTCAGGCTTCCAACCCCTATCCTGGTGTCAGGAGCTGCAGGGTGTGTGAGAGAGACCAGCTAGCAGACATGAATAAGCCACTGACCTGAAGGTGACTGTTTCCTTCTGAAGTAACTGCAAGCCCAGGAGTGACTCTATATGCCCAACATGGCCATTATGCCCTCCTAGGTAGTAAAATATGCTTCTTATTTTCATTTAACATTGCCTCCTGTTTTTACTGAGCTCAGCAACAAAGAGGGCTCTCAGTTCTACGTGGATCTTGGTCAAACAACGTCTTCCCAAACTCCCATATATTTCTGTATGCATAATTGTTCTTTGGCCCTGAGATCTGGCTTGCTCTGCAGTATTGCTCATTGGTTTATTGTTTTATCTACATTGATTTTCAAGCTTGGCATATGATGTGTCTTGACTCCTGTTTCCTATCTTCTGGGTTGCACTGTTTTGGCCCCTCATACTCCTGCCTGCTCAGTGGCAACAGTTTCAAAAGGGCAGGTAATTCTGTTGTACCTCTTCACTGGGAGTGAGTGACAACAGCAACATGGCAGAATTAGCTTTCCATGGGGCGCTTTTACACAACCCCTAAGATCTGCTGGCAACTTAAATTCGGACCAGAAATCTTGGGGGTTTGTTCTTCTTGCTGTGTTCCCACCCCTCCGCTCACCATTACTCCTGCCTGTGTGAGGGGAGGGAGAAAAAAACGCAGGCTCACCTCCGCTCTACCATCGGGAGCAGCCCTGGAAGCATTCCAGTCTCTTAAAGGGGCTGGGGAAAAAAAACAAACAAACAGAAGGCGAGGACAGCCCAGCACTCACTGCTTTACAATCCACATCAGATTTTTTTTTTAACCTACGGAGACCAGGTACTTTTAAAATGTGCTGGGGCATGCTTAGGTGGGTGTGGTCATTTTTTAAAAAAGTGTGCAGCTGGTGGGAAAACAATTTTAAGCTCCACATCTGGAAGCCCTATGCCTCGGATTTTAGGGGTCGTGTAAAAGCACCTATAGTGAAAGATGACTGGGAGGAGGAAAGGGCAGAACAATGAACTATTGAGAAGGACACCAGAAATCTCTGCTAGGTGACTTCAAAGAGAAAAAGGTTGGACTATTTTTCCTTGATATGAATAAAAGTGAGTGGAGGGAGATGAAGGAGCAGTATAAAATTCTGCACTCCCTCTGTCCTACTACTAAAATGTGGGGCCATTTACTGAAGCTGAGTGTTGAGAGATTTGGAGAAATAAAAAAAGGAAATGGTTTGCTACA
Source organism: Phrynocephalus versicolor (assembly GCA_023846285.1). NCBI lineage: Eukaryota > Metazoa > Chordata > Lepidosauria > Squamata > Agamidae > Phrynocephalus > Phrynocephalus versicolor. Next base: position 18,111,525 of record JAHTLZ010000348.1, read on the forward strand.
TAGCACATAGGTAAATGATGGAATTTATTACTACAAGAAGTAGCAAGAGGCCTGATGCTCACTTACTTGGACAGTGTAAGAAGGGGATTAAAGAAATGGATGGAGAATAAAATTGCCAACAGCTACTACTCATGCTGGCTGAATATCACCTCCAGTATCAGAGGCAACATTTTTCTCAGTACCATTTGCTGGGGAACTTGAAAGAACAAATGTGTCGGCATTAATATTCTCTTTGTGGCCTTCACAGAAGCATTTGGTTCCACAGGTCGCTGGACTAGACTGACCATTGATCTCTCCTGGAATGGGTCTACTGTGATGGATGTTTACACAGTGGGCTTTAATTCTTTCTTGCTGAATTTATTTCATAGGCACACTGTATGGAAACTATAGTTCTGATGATATCAGGGCAGCTGATATTATTTTCTCTCCAGTATATGTTGTTGTTGTTGTTGTTGTTGTTGTTGTTGTTGTTGTTGTTGTTGTTGTTGTTGTTGTTGTTGTTGTTGTTGTTGTTGTTGTTGTTGTTGTTGTTGTTTAAGGCTGGTGGGTCCATTGGGAAAAACCCAAATTTTAAAGTACTTTTAATACTGTCTGGGCATACTATTGGGTCCCTCATCCATTCCTAGTACATATAAAATGAAATATCAGTCAAATTAGTAACATCTGATATAGCTGACTGTAATTCCAGTCATTGGAATGAGGTGCTCTGAGCATCAGGCAGGGTTGCCATTCATTCAGTCACAGTCGCTTTTTTTATCACAAAATCACAGATGAATTCTATTTGTATATGTGTTCTAGAAGAAATATGCCAGTTATATTTCTGAGCCTTAGACAATTTGTCACAAAGATATCTGGAGCAGGGGGAACGTAACCTATTATTTTACAATGGTACATAAATCAGGGGATCCACTCATTGCCTGAGAGCTAGACCCTATACGTAAGACAAATTGAGGGCATTGCTGCATCCCATATGCACAGGGAGCTGGATAAGAAGCCATGTACAGCTTGAGTCCAGGCCAGTTAGAGGACTATATTCTCCCCAACAAGCCATGCCTAAATTCTAAGAACTGGCCATAACCCCACTCGTTTCACCAACATGTTTAGTAGAGGCATGAAAAAAGCATTCTTGGTGGCTGGTAGAGATGGGCA